>CM017442.1:22286920-22445022 GCA_007726485.1 Eragrostis curvula
GAAATCGTGTATCACACTACTGCTATTCAACATAACTGATGAGAGGATACGAGATTTAGTAGTAAAGTTACCTGCACTTGCTCATGCAACCACTTGATGTAATTTATCGCCTCATACAGAACTGATGCCGTATCGGTCTAATACATATTTACGCAGGAGTGTCAGTACACAAGCAGAGCCGCCATGAAATGAGCAATCGAACTACATACTAATTACACACGATACCTTCCAAATGGTGATACGATCTGTTGCAGTGCAGTGATCTTGTCTCCTAACTTCACTTTAGGCAACTGCGATATGACTGTTAGGAACAAGAGCAACATCAGCATCTTGAGCAACATATAGTGTGAGTATATCTCGTGTAATATCTATATGCTGAATTACAAACTCTAGCATATTCTGACATATTGTCGCACTGAGTCGTTGACCAATTTTGGTAAATGATTTATTCTGACTGTAGAAATTAAGGTTCTGTATTCGAGAATACAAAAATATTTGCCTACCGAAGTCAGCAATAAGCACAGTCGTGCCAAGTGACACCTAAGCAATGTCGCTAGTGCCTGAATATAAATATAATTGTACATGCTCTATATGATGAGCGAGTTGGACACAAATACATTATTGTAAGCATCCTGCAAAAGTTCCAAATGAAGTAGAGATTTTGTTGACAGGATATCTGGACCAAGACATGCAACTCTCCTCTCACTGATCCAAGACTTGCATGGCAGCATGCATAAACGTGAACTGCGTGCATGGTAGATGAGCATTACCTTGAGCGAAGACGTTGGAGATGAACTCTCGCTCTTCGACTTCTTGGCGTTCCCCTCCGACCCCTGCTGCTCCTCCGACCTCTTTTCTTCCCTCGCTCGCCGCCGAGCTCCCCTGCTGCCGCCACCGCTACTCGTCTTCGCCTGCGCACACCGATCAACAACGAAACATTCAGCTCATCATGGCTATACTTCCATCAACCTCTTTCAATTGTTGTTGTAAATTAAAGAATCGTTCATCCATGTATCTCACCGGCGACGAAATCTCCTGCCCTTGCTTCTTGTACTCCGCGGTGTCTTCGCCGGCGCGGTGGCCACCTCCGGCTTTCCCACCGCCCCGCCGAACGAGATCAGGTCGGTCAGGCTCCTCGCCGCGCCGGCATTGTTCCCCCACGGCACGTCATGGCTCCGCCGGAGCCGTACATCGGTGGCCGCCGAGCCCGAGCATGGAGCTGTACCCCACGGGCCTGAGGAACTCTTGCCCGGCCCCGGCCGCTTCGTTCTGCATCATCGCGTTGTGGCCGCTCATCTCGTGCTTGACGCCGGCGGAGTCCAGGAAGAAGCTGCTGGTGGCCTTGGCGCCGCCGCCGTGGGCCATGGCGTTGTTATCGCATGGCGCGCCCGCCGCCGGCACGGTCGCCGAGGCACGACGGCTTGGGCGGCGCGATGGACCAGTTGCTCACCAGGTCCGACAGGTTCGCCGTGAGCCGCTCCGGCGCGTGCGCCGCCGCCGTGTGGTGGTGCGCGAGCGCGGCGGCGCGTAGCCGCCGCCGCCGCGGAGCTCAGGTGCTTCTCCAGCGCGGCGGCCGTGAAGTGGTGGTGGTCCGGCCAGCCGGCGCCGGCGCCGCCGCCGTGGCCGCTGCCGTACTCCATCTTCTTGAGGTAGTCGCAGGCCGGCGGCTCGGCGAAGAGCTCCGGCGCGAGGTTCCTCGAGTTGAGCAGCTCGAGGAAGTTCTCGCTGTCGTCGTGAGCGTCGTGCACCGCCTGCATGCCCCTCCCGACCTCGCCGCCGGCGCCCCTAGAAATGAGAGACAACACAACACAAAAGGAGGCCAGAGGTAAACAATAGTTGCACCAAACTATTGTTGCATGCATGATGAAGCCTCCTGCTTATTATTACTATAAGTTTGGAGTGATCTATCATTAGGCAATCGATTAAAGGACAAAAGGTCGTCCTTGCTAAATGGAGTGTACATGTGGAGAATGTAATCAGAGAGAGATCATCTTTGGGAATTGGATTAAAGTACTCAGAAGGGGACACGGGTGCTTGATATGGTTTCCACTTTTCGGCGATCCGTACCAAACACATCTTAGTTGCTTCTCCACAAGAGAATTAGCTGGTTTGGCATTGTTATCTAGTATTATATTAGGCTCTACCCAACCCTAAGCTAGTAACAACTTTATATAACATATATATGTATATATCCTTGAGGGAAGAAATTCTATTCCAAGCAAAAAGCAATCTTCTCAGTTCTAAATTACATATGCTAATTCACGTACCAGTGGACTCGGATATATGCAAGTCTTGTTCACACTTTGCAATAACCTAGCTAGCTAGGGATATAGCTAGGTGCAAAGTGACGAAGAACTTTGTAGCAAAGAATCACAAAGTTTCTGTTGATGCCTATAAGACATGTAACCCTTTATATATATCCCACTATTTGGAATTCGGAAAGCCCCTTTCGTTGTTTGCTTTAGTTCCTGATCCTTGTGCTTTTCTTTCCCGGCCTGCCACTAGAAGCTATACTTTGCAGTACATATTCTTTGTCTGAGTTCATAATTTAGTCTAGAGGAGCTAGTAGGTTGGAATTAGGCAGGATGAATCTTAGATCGGTGTCGATAGGTTGCTAGACATGCACCAAAGTATTCGTTAAACTAGAATTTAGAATCTAGGCAAAGGGATGCTGCTTTGGAGGCATTCGGACAAAGGGTAGTGGACGCATGCCGTCTTTTCACTCCCCCGTCGAATATGCAAATATTTGCAGTGTTTGTTGATCTTGACATGTGCCGACGATGCATATATACATGTATGCAGATATATGTATACGTGTGTATGGAACTATGGATAAAAGTACGTTTGTGCGGTATGTTTGTCGTGTCAGTGCTTGTATATATGTACTCACATGAGGACTTGGCTCCAGAGGTGGCTCTCGGCGGCGACGGCGGCCGCCTCGGGGACGGAGGACTCCATGCTGATGCCGGAGTGGTTGCCGCCGGAGGTGTTGGTGAAGGACGTCATAGTGGCGTTGGACGCCGACAGGTCGTCGTCGGCGCCGGACGACGACGTCCGGTGTGTCGTCAACGGCGGCCACCGCGTCGCCACGGCGGTGGCAGGCGGCGGCGGCGGCCAGGCTCCGTAGGCGGCCGGTTGCATGTCGCGCCACCAGGAGGTCGTGGTCGACGACGAGGAAGTAGCTGACGGCGGCGGCGGAGGCGGCGAGCTCGCGACGGAGGCCTCGGAGCTCTCCTGCGCCATGCACCGGATGCACGGCCGGCGCGGCGGCGATGCGAACTCGCTAAAGCTAGTGATCTGAGCTTCCTCTTGGGCGTGTGGCGTGGTGGTGTTGGGGAAGAAGGGGAAGGGACGAAATAAATTTGGGTTTGTGCGGAGGTGAAGGGAGGAGCTGAGCTTGTGGGCTATGAGAGACCTTTTTAAAGGGACGATGGATGGCTACGTTACGGCGACGTCAGCTGAGCTAGAGGGAGCTACTACTGTGGAGGCGTCCCTTTTTGCCTTTGGACATCCCTATCCTTTTCGACCAGGGACTTTGGCTCGGCCGTAAGCATGTGTCACGCTCTCGGCTTTGGCAGTAAGTGGTGCATGCGAGCTGCTAATCTTGTTCTGTTTGAAAATTCTTTGTACCTTTTGTCACTATTCTCGTTTCAGCCTTTTCTCACTTCTTAATTGGGAAGTAGTACCAAAATTTATGCCAAGTATTTTTTAAGAGGAATTACCAAAGTTAGCAGTAGCTAACATTGCACCTTTCGAATCCTACCTCATGATTCAAGTACCTAAGACTCCATCTCCATATATATCATCTTCTCCACCAAGTGGAGATTTCAGTGGCGAAGTTAATTAGGTTCAAGTTCCGCAAACCAAACTATAATGGAGAAGGCGCGGTGAGTTGAGGTTCATGTTGAACCGGCAGCATATGCAAGCTGTAGCTAATGGTGATCGCTTTGTGGTAGGAAGAAAACGCAGGCTTTTAGGGACGTGGATCTATTTTGGAGGGGCGCCACGTTCAGTGATGGGAGGGAGGGATGGCTATGTAATAGAAGATGCAAGTTGAGGGGAGATCTGAGCACACAACCGGCAGCATATGCAAGCTTCCTATACCACCAAGCGATCACCATTAGGTACCACGTTTCTAACAGCCTGCATATGCAAGTAGCTACATTGTGTACCAAGTGGTGGATGGTGTGTGGCGGTCGAGAGAGGATGTGGTATTAGGGTCTGTTTGGTAGTGCTCTGCCTCCGCCACCTTCCTTACCGTTGCTCTTATACAACAAGGTTTTTTATGTTCCCCCTCTCCAACAAAAAGCGCTTTTGCTCCACAGAGAGCAGTAGGAGGAGCATGGACCGTTTGTTAGAGCTCATCAAGGAGTAGCAAGACCCAAAACTCTAACTAACAAGCCCTTGGTCAAGTAGAAGTATGTATCACACTCTAGATCTCTTATTTCTCAGTAACTAGTAAGAGGTGCATGCGAGCTGCTAATCTCCGCTTGTTTGAAAATTCTTGGTTCCTTTTGTGACTGATATCATTTGAGCCGTTTCTCACTGTCTTTTTGGGAGGTACCACAATATATACTGACACTACTTACATTTATGAGGAAAACTACCAAATTTAACAGTATCTTACCTCATTATTCATGTACCAGCGACTCCATATGATCTTCTCTGGCCAGTGGAGATTGCGGTGTCCTCACCTCCGTGGCGAAGTTAGCTAGGGCTCAAGTTTTTGGCAAAAGAAACTATAAAGGTGAAGGCGCGTCAGTCGCGCACGGTGAGGTGAGGATCATGTTGAACCTGTAGCATTTGCAAGCTGCTACACATGGTGGGGAGAAAACATCCAGCTTAATGTTTTCTTTTTGATAAGGACACTCAGCTTAATTACATTCGCACGGGCAAAATGCTGGCAGCAATTTCTGTTGCCAAATAGTGTTTGCACAGCGGTGTTGGGCGTATAGTCGAAATGTAGTCCTAAAGTTGGAGCACCTCCATCATCTCTGGGTTGCATAACTCGTGCCTGTGGCTGGAATATACGAAAAGGACGAGAAGATGATAATAATGCAGGTTCTCCCCATTTGTTTTTAGATAATGGAATAAAACATCCGGCCTTTTGCATGTTCTGCATACAACCCACATAGTTAACATTATTACAAAGTCCTAGAATGTTGGAAAGGCACCATGTAAGGTGAATCACAAATTCTATTATGCAGATTCTCCTCATTAGTTGTCGAATGTTTAAGAAACCAGAATGCATGTGAAAAGAACACTGTACATGGATAATTTTTTTTTTTTTTTTTTTGAGATTACACAGTACAACTCAGACACTCACGACGCATGCACACTCACCCCTATGAACGCACATACGCAAACCCTACCCCTATGAAACATGGATAAATGATGTGGGCTGAAAGAGGCACCTGTCTCCGCTATAATTACAGTGAGGCCTAAAGTAAAATTGCAACGTGCCATCGATGCCTTCAGATTATAGCTTGGAGCTACGCGTGCACTGCAACCTCATCATCGGATTCTCCATCTAAAATGACCCTACCATGCACATGCAAGACTTTCAGAAAAAAATTCTCACCCTGCAGGATCCTGCAGATTTGTGGCATCATTGCAAAACGGTGGCATTTTCATAAAAGTTCTTATATCATTCTTAAATCTTACGTACTCCACGGAGTATAAGGAACTGTTTTGAAAAAAAAAGGATCAAAAGAAGGGTCGGCAGAAAGAAACAGTTCAATTTTTGTAGCTGTGGCAGTAAGGAAGTTTTGGTTTGTTCCAAATGGAGCCCGAAGTGTACGATTTCTGCTCTCCGTAACTTGTACTAATTACATTGAAATCCCGAGATTCCACGCAATGGGTTAAAAAAAAACACCCCTATAGATATGCTTTATTTATACACTAGATACGTTTATTTCATCTCTATTGAAATATAGATACGTTTTCATAAAGCGTGTTGAGGGCATCTTCGCACGGGCCGTGTCATGTGCCTGTAGAGATGTATTTTAAAAGCGTGTCTAGTGGATATGACACGATTCATTGAGACGTTAGATATGTATCTACAGACTTATAGACGCTTTATAGTTACATCATGTCGCGTGTCTACTAATTTAGCAACATTTTAAAGTGTTGCTATTTAGAACATTACAAAAAAAACATATTTTTTTCCTTCAAGCTCTTAGCAAGTATTATTCAAGCAATTCACAGGAATTGAACCCATGACCTCTTCATTTCTTACTAACTCCTTAACCAACTCATCTCACGTGCAACTATGACTAGAGAAAGATATGTATTTTTTTAACTCATACCATCTAAACGTCTTGACGTCTCTAGCATTTGAAATAGCGTGTCAAGAAACGTCTTTAGATGATATTACATACGTTTAAAGCATAGCTAATGTCATATCACTTTGATGCGTTCTCAATATCATGTCATAAGCGTGTTTACGTGGAATACTAATGAAATGAAAGCGTGCCTAATGCTATATAATTTCTCATAGCGTGTCAAGAAGCATCTTTAGTGGGCTACTGAAGTCAAAACCATGTCAAAAACATGTTTATTTGGCTATTGATGGTCAAAGCGTATCTAATAACGTGTTAAATTGACACGATCTAAATACCGTGGCGGAAAACGTCTTTAGATGCTGATGTATTGACGTTTATAAAAGCGCATCTATAAGAGCGTGCTTAGATTTCTAAATATGGATAGGTTGGATTTGAAAACGGTAGATGGTTGCTAATAAATGGTGGGGTACCGTAGCAAGCTCATCAGAGTTAGGGGGTGTTCGTTTCCTTTAGTCCTAAAGTTTAGTCCAGAGAATCTTGCTATTTAAGGGTATTAAATAAAGTCACTGCAAACATACTTCACGTACAATGTGCACGTTCGTGTAGAGAAATATAATAAAAGGGGGAAAGAGTGACAAGTTCGCCCTATCTTGCACATAAATCACTGATGATTCTGCCCTTTCTGTTGCTGTGCTACCTGTTGCACATTCCTTCTCATCATTATGCCCATTACTATAGGAGGAAGACATGCCTGCCAACCTAAGGCAATCTTTTTAACCAACCATACCAATAATATGTTACATGCATATGCACCTAGACTATAAAATAATAAAAGGTACTATAGTCTATAAAACAGAACACAAACAGTCTCACGCTCCATGCCAAGTTTAGAGTCATCCTGTATTTTAGGCAAGAACAAAGTAGTCTACAGTATTGTGCACTGGAGGAGCCGAGGCACAAGTTGTTCCTGAAGCGATCATCGTGTGTGAGTTAACCTGGTTCATATCCACAGATAAATATCTCCTCAGCAGCTAGTCAGCATATCTATCTTTTCAGTTTCCCTTTACCTTGTCAAAACAATAGGTGGTGGTCCGCATCATCAAGCATTTGAATTTGGAGTTATTCGGTTTTGGAAAATCCTGTTATTACTCAAAATTTGAATCTTTACCTAAATTTTGACCTCCACCTTCGGGCCTCAACTTATAGTGGAGCTTGAAAGGTGCAGTCGAAAAAAGAAAGGTAAGCGAGTTGAAGCGTGCTCCTTGTGGTAGTGGCTCAAGTGGAGACTTCAACCTTAACATGATTTTTCAGCATTGACATCCATTGGTTGTCATCATGTTCCCCAATAATTTCAGACGCGTTTTCGAGTAAGTCTTGTAAAGCCACCCTCCTTCTTCACTCCCACATTTGTTTGTGTCGCCCGCTAATATCGGCGTCAAGCGTCAACTCAAATCAGTATTGTCAATATTATATTATTGCTTAAAATTGCTAGCTCTCTTGAACTGGTCATACAAATAAAGTACTCCCTCCAGTTTTAAGTATGCGTTATCGTTCACTTTTTGTTGAACTTTGAACAATAATATATATTTAATTAGGTTCTTAACGTGAAATGAATATGATTGAATCTGTCACCAAAAGCACTTATACAGTTACCTATTTGCACTATTTATAGATAAGTTGTATGGTCAAAGTAATGAAAAAAAATCAATGGTGTCATATACTTAAAGCCGGATCGAAACACAAAACATTTGATCTTACATGCAAACTGGTAGCCAAGATGAATTAATAGGTGCTGTGTTTTCTTTTTACGGATGGGTGATGAAAACATCCTTCCAAAACAAGTCGGGTACATATATTTTGCGTTGAGCATACATTCTAGCTTGAAATATATATTTCTTTTTTTTAGCGAACATTATGTTATTTGCATACATGCACTAAACTTGTGGTTGACTTAATTACCAAGTTCTGTACAATATGCACATGTGTCTAGACATGCATGGGTGAATGAAATGGCCTCCATTGTCTATGTGTTTGCAAGATATGGTGTTGGATGTGATTTGGACTGAAGACGATGTGCAAGACCACAGAAGAATGTCAAAGGAGCAACGATGTGCACTGAAAGCGACCATAGCTGCGGCACTCAGTGTGTGGGCTTGAATTCTGCGGCAAAGGAGAGATCGAAAACTTTATCTGACCTTATACCCTACTACCATCCAAGATTAGTCTTTACGCATACTCGAGTTGATCCACTGCATGGGAAGGCCAACAACAGTGAAGCACCAGAGACGAAATGGGGCAGAAAAATTGGTTAGCAAAGATATTTTTCTGTGTGGGGGATCGTTTCCGAAAGTCAACTTGGAGGAATAACTTACTGACGCATTCTGTTTTTATTTGAAACACTTTTTGATGAATCACAAATGCTCTGGGGAAGAAAAATAGAAAAGCGCCATCATATAATACATGTACCTTTTTTTATAGACACTATACCACAGCATAGAATTAACGACTCTAGTGAGTCGTTAAAAATAGACTAATAGCAACAGACTATAGGTCGGTAAAAGTTTACGACGAACTATGAGTCGGTAATTCATTGGAAGTAGCAACTGACGGTGGGTCGGTAAAAAGTGGTGCGTCGCTAAAAGTTTTACCGACGCCACTTACAACGACTCACCGGGAAGGTCGGTAAAAAATATCTTTACCGACTTATAGTAAGTCGGTAAAGGCCGTTTTAGCGACTCACCGTCAGTTGCCGATTGTGTGCTGTGGTGTAGTGAGAAACACTAATTTTCTATCATACTATAAGCATGGGTTAGAATTTTAGAAGTACTAAATTGTATTTTATTTGTTAGTGTAGTATGCATGTTTTCTGTATGTATGGTACTTATCTTCATGTTTACATATTTTTAATGTTTTGTTAACTTGGTGAACAAAAGGTGAATGAGCCTCGAGTTATTGACTCTGATAACTTTGTGCCTTGATTCATAAATTTATCTCTTTTTCGTTCCAAAATTGGATATTAAAATCCAAGTTATCTGTATTCAAAATATATTTGTCAGCAGAGGCAACCAGGCAATACAAATTTTGCTATAACCTTAACACCAATAGCCACATGGGTCCCCCCTAAATTCTGCAGTTGCAAACATGCTTAGTTGTTGTCGACCTACCTGCAGTTATCAGAGAATATGTTTCTGCCGTCACCAATGGTCAAGCCGATGAACGTGTGCTGTTGCCAATTTTGTTCCCTTGTGGTGGAGTGCATCAGTACATCGCCATCAACCAGACACGAGCGCACAGTTGAAGGAATTTTAAGCGGAGGAGGACCACGGCACTCATCTGCCCTAGCAGCAGCCAGCCAGTGTCAAAATCACCAACCACATTAGCAACAAATCCCATGGAATCTAGTCACAGTTCCTCACTGTTGCCATAAGGCACAGCAGCCTGCCAAGAGCCGCACGTGAGGAGGGTTTGCTGTGGAGCTCAACTAGGGTTTTCTTTCTTTCAACTTCACTCTTGAGTTGTAGTGGGAGGCGCGGTTTCCCTGTGGTGGACAAAAGTATAGTTAGGGGTGTAAATGGATCGAATACGAATCGAATAGTACCTTTCCCACATCGATATCTATATTTGTAAACAAATATGGATACAAATATGAATGTTTTCGAATGCAAATACGGATCGAATATTAAACGAATGCGAATACAAAAGCGAATGTTACTATAATTCGGACGGATACGGATACATCTAACTTTCTATGTTGTTGAGACAACTACTACACGTTTTCATCTCTAAAGTATCTTTAATAGCATTATTTCACATGGTCTAAACTAGTTCATATCAAAATTGAATCAATGTTATAATATTTTGATATAATATATGGATATATTTATGATATAGTAGCGGATATGAATACAAATACGGATATGTCGAATATCTGGTGTCAAAACCTCAAACCATATCCACATCTATATTTTCTAATCGAATTCGAATAGTGTAAAAATATTAATTGAATGGCAAATTTCATACCACATTTGCATTTTATCGGATACGGAGATATCGAATAATATGGATTAACCGCATCCACTTTCCACCCCTAAGTATAGTATGTGGGAAAAATATCTTTTTTGTAAGTTCGAGCGGATTCAAAACACATCTACTAACGGTGATACTGAGCTTCAGGACAAGGATTCTAAAGTTCGCTTAAATTTTGCCACCAAGAGTTTACTAATGATAGCGATGAAAATCAAGGTCAATAAAGGAAAAAGGAAAATTGACTTTTAGTATTAGTATTTCCATTGCATGGTATGTTATATTTCAATTTTTTTTGAAATTTCTGTCAAGAAACTGAGGTTGACATTCACAAAAATTTAACCAGCTTTTTAAGGTAAGTTTTGTATGTGCAGGTATATGTAGCCTAACTACTTTCAAACTGACGATGGGAGGACTGTTGTTGTAAGGAAGATAACGAAACAAAGTTAGCCCCACCCAAAGGGGTCTATAGACTAAAGGTCATGCTTTTTGTCAGGCTAAAGGAACATCAATCAGTGACGCTCATTTCGCATCGGACGCCCGACCACACGATCTAGGAAGGGGTACATTAGACGAGCTAGCTTTGGCCTATTCTTCGCAGCAAACAGTAAAGACGCTTTATCTTCCTCGCATATGTGGTGGATGATTGCCGACGGAAATTCCGTTTCTCCGATGTCCTAGCAAAGGTGGTCCATGTGTGTCGTCCCTGCATGCGTGCGAACTAAGACGAGGGCGTTTCATTTTGCATTTGAAAGCTTGAGGCCAGCGAGTAGCCCCGGCCGACCGTGTCAACAGCTCGACTGGACATGTCTGGCCGGTGGCGGGGCAAGCGCGACACCGCCGTCTTTTCGCCGTGATCTTACCGGCCGGCCAGGCGGTCCGGCCGACGACGACCCGCCAAAGGGTGTCGTCTCTGGATTTGCCAACTTCTTTGGTCGATCTCCATGTGGTTGACAAGGTAGCAAATTAGACGGTGCGTGTAGCTGTATAGGATAGAAGCAGAAGTCACCAGATGTAAAATCGATTATTGAAGTCAGCTGGTAAGTACGTGCATTTCTCCTTAACTGTTGCTGAAGAACTGCTCAAGAACAATAGTTTGTATTACCTTTCCTTCTGCATGCACCACCACCACAACAGGAACAGTTATTATTTAAGAATTAATTGTTACTCTTCTTTGGAAAGCAGCAGGACAAGCCCGTCTTGTATCAAATTTTCCTTCTCAAGGGTAAAAGGGACGAGACATGCTTCGACTAGGTAATGAGTGTTAGTTGACTAGTGAATATCCTTTGTCGTTGCTGCGACCCTAGCTTTAGTGATGAGTTTGTATGGGATCTGGACTCAGATCATGGGGTGTAGATGCTGAGATGACTTTTTTGTTCCATTGAACGCATAGCGCCAATTAGTTTGTTCTTCTTCTCCCCCCACATCTAAGAACATTCCTTTTGCTCCAATCATAGCGTTTAGGTGTGCAAGTGATAACCAAGCTTAACACTAGTGATCTAGCTAACAGCACCAATCATGACAGTTTTGTCAACACTAGAACTGAATAATTAATGAGGTGAGGTCCCTCCCAAACAAAGTGATAGACTTCCATGCTAGGAAGGAGCACACTCCAGTTAATTTTACTTAGTACGTTCCTTCATCCTTTTGGATTGTCACACGCTAGCTTTCTGATCACCATTGCCAAAAACTTGGCATTGCTTGCGACCAGATGTGGTTGGTGGTTGTGATGGGGAGTGGTGGATCCCCACACATCACCACAGGCCTCAACCTTAGCTCCTTAGGCAATTGTGTGACCTCTCTCTCCACTTGAGCATGCTTTTTCAGCATTCACTTTGCAAGTCTCTCCTTTGTTTTCTTCCCTCTACTCTTCTGCACTCCTCTCACAACACTGATTACTTTCCGCCCATCGTTAACCACCGTCTCACGCCAATTGATTATTTCTTCACTCAATTATTTTAAGTCCTGATCCACAACAAATACTCACCTGTCGCTATAAGGGTGCACTTTGTTACATAATGCCTACTTTCAGGATCATGTTTCTTTTTGCTTCAGCCTCTTACATACTCCAATATTAATTCAATGCATGAAAGGTGTGTTAAAGTTTTACTCGAGTGCTAGAGTGGGACTGGATTTATCTACGTATCATTTATTGACAAATTGGTTCCAACATAAAGGCGTGTTAACATATTTTGTTTTTCCTTGTTAGTTAAGCTTTTGAAGAAATATATTCTGCATAATCTCAATAAGCTCATCTGTTAGTCTTGGTTGTATATATCTTCTCCAGATTAACATCTTTATGAAAGACAACCAATATGCATGGAAATTTGTTGCACAAATGATATAAATGTACAAACTACTTTAATTAGGTATATGAAAGACGTTCCAACCGAAAGGAATGTTGTGAGAAGGACGGTGAGCTCAGTCTAAGATTTACTTTAGTTAAACAAATATAGGGCCCCTTTTGGACGCATCCTTTTCTTCCCTTATTTTAGGTTCCTCTCGATATACACGACGCCTCATGCCCAGAATAATCCTACTTTTCTTGTCTGAAAAACAAAAACAGTCGTGTTTTAATATTCTTCCTTGTCACTGCAAAGCTAGCCCATTAGCATGTATACCTTTTCATAAGTGATAATGTAGCGTGCATGGCATCACATTCGTATACTACGTACGGCATGGGATGTTGGTTATAAGCTAATATATTTAATTTCCACTCACTAATTGAGGGGTCATTTCAGTGTGTCAAACTTAGTGGTCTCACTACTGGTATATATGTGATCCATAGGATGAGATCGACTGTAAGCACAATCTAATAGCTATAATTGACTTTTGTCAACTGTTGTTGCATTTTATCAACATGTCAAGTAGGTTATCTAGCTAGGTAAGTAACCAAGTCAACCCACACTGAGAAACAGAGTCTATATATCTTTCCAGCTAGTTGAGCCTGCGCACTTATATATATGTGTTAATTGTATTAGCTCAGTTCTGTTCTGATAAGATTAAGAACACATGAGTTAGAGTCCACTAACTAGCTATTAGCTAAACTATGAGAAAGAAAACGATGTGGCTGCAATGAGGCATTGTTCTACGAAAGTATAGTTAGGTTAAAAGGAACATGAAGGTTTGTTGTAGCCTATTACGGTTAGATGGGTTTCATTATGATTTAATACCTTGGGCCTTATCATAAGTACCTCAAATCATATCAAAAAGAAGGATATAGTTTTTCTAAACTATGATTTATTATTGGCTATAATGTTTTGTTGGATTGCACATGGATTTTGTGTGTTTACTGACAAGTGAGAGTTAATCATCTGTATAATTTCCACAGACACTAGTGTGCGGGCTAGTTGTTTAAATAATCAATGATGGGAATTAGTTCTCTCTCTACAGTTGTCTCTCTAGTTCCTGGGAAGAATTTTGTCTTATTCTTTCAATTTTGCAAGCCATTCTGTCATGTCTGTCACCTTAGGAAAGAACAAAAAAAGAGAGCAAGAATGCTGCTCGCCTTTGGCATTTGCGATGGCTAAAGATTATATCCCACTGTTTCTTTTTATTAAGTATATGCCGATGATACCTTGACAGACTGACATACCAGATCATTAATCAGGTGTATAAATGGATTTTCCATATCAGCCAAATATACGTACAAATGAAATAATTGAACAACAGCTGTTCCATCGCAAGATGATTTCAATTTTCTTTTTTAGTCATTTTTCAATCAAACAGACCACTAAAAAATGTTCATAAAGAAGACTAAATGTTTTTATTACCTATATTTTATTAGTCTATTGGATGAAGAAAGACACACTTTTATGCCTGGGTATAAATAAGTGACATACTCAAGGCTAAGCTTTATTTCTGGTGCAACTAATCGGTAAGGATCCATATATTTAAGGAGTATGAGTGTGTTGTTCCTTTTTTTGTCATTATTAAAACTTTGTAGGAAAACTGACACAATAGACACAAAGAGTATAGACAGAGTTTTATCTTTTGGCCAATAGTTATATATTTAATTATATGGCTAAATATTTTACTATCTATTCTCTTGGAGGCTCGAAATTAACCTAGAAAGGATGTTTATTTTTCAAGACTTAGGCTAAAAACCAAAAAATAATTAGTTTGGTTATCTTGCTTCTAATTTCAATTTTTTTATACACTATTAAGGTTTCTAGTTAGCTAATACAAAACAAACTACACTATCAGCCAGCATTCGTTCATCTTGCAGTACAAATACACTTTCAGACGAGGACCCAAGTTTGAGAGCACAGTGTCGTGCAGCTGAATCTATACTTAATATAGAATTCAGACGTACAAGCTGCCAAAAATAACATACGACATCAATGAAACTCATGGTTCATAATACTTATGATGCAAACAAGGACGACGACTACTGAAACTTTCAATCATATATGGATCAGATACTACCTTGTGTTCTCTGGTTCTGGAACCAAAACTTCACTTGATTCTCATTAAGGCCCGTTGTGTTACTAAGTTGCTACCTTTTATTTTCATCAGGATGTTAAACCTTGCTGAAGAAGCTGCTTGTTAAATAGCAACAAAGATAAGAGAAAAAAAAATGGTAACATTTTTTTAGCTACGGTACGTAGCAAATAATACGCATGTACGAGCATGCTGTTATAAACCACACTGATGTTGTGCGCACTACGAGCATTTTTCACAAAACATTCAAATACCTGGCCAACTTTTGCTGTAAATTTGCGAAAATAAAACTCATAAAAATTTGTGCAGATTTTCAACATTATCTAGTTATGCAGAATTAAATATAACTTGCAAACACATAATGTGACATCCTGACCCAGGGCTTAATAGAAGTGACATAATACTTATACCAACGAGTTGTAACTTATTTTTCGGAAGCTCATCTTCGGGATGGGTGATTTCCCGGGTGCGCACGAGTGAGGACAAAGTACGCAGAAAAGACTTGTGTTGGTCTGTGAGGGAAGCCTTGAGGTCCTAGAGAGCTGCCAGGTGTATGCGGGCCTGGCCCGGAGAGGGCTGGACGCTACCGTGGTATCAGAGGCTACTCTCGTGGTTTCACAGGCGCATGTGGTCGCAATTGCGGAGGCATGGTTCGCATGGCTGGTGTGAGCCCAGAGTGGTCACACAATATGGCACATGCGCTGGCACTGGATACATGGACGTGGCCAAGAGGGGACGTTCCTGGCTTGGGGTTGACTGATGTGACCGACGAGGATGTCGGACTTCTAAGGGGGTGAGTGTGACATCCTGGCCCAGAGCTTAATAGGGGTGATAAAATACTCATACCAACAAGTTGCAATTTTTTTTTTCCGGAAGCTCATCTCGAAGGAACCCTGAGCTTAAGCGTGCTTGGCCTGAAGCAATTTCGAGATGGGTGACCGACTGGCCAGTTCTTTCCGAGTGCGCACGAGTGAGGAAAAAGTACACAGAAAAGACGTGTTGATCTATGAGAGAAGTCTTGAGGTCCTAGAGAGCTGGCAGGTGTGTATGCAGGCCCAGCCCGGAGAGAGCGGAACGCTACATATAAGACTCAAAGATGCTTACAGGAGAATGAAGGGTGTGATAACATCACAACACTATACATTAAAAAAGAGCAACTAGAAAGAGATATCTCACTAGACAGATAAATATTGTTAACTTCTAGTCAATGATATATTTACTAGGTTAATTATGTTGTCAGTTGTCAATTCTTCCATTCCAAAAGGTTGTCTGATTAAAACACACAAGCCTACGTGATTGAAACAGAGAGCAAATATTTAATTACAAATATAGAACACATGAGCATACAAGTAATGATATAAACATACAAGCTTATGCAATTAAAACAACACACACGATTGTAGCTTCGGGGACTTTGTATTTTTGATCTCAAATATATAATTTGGGCGCTGAGAATGAGATGGTTTTGGCTGCAAAAAACGGAGCCTCATCACCCTTGGTCGTCCTTGCCTATATAAGGGCCCAACACAGGTTCAAGCCTTTTTCTTAATCGCCCTCAAAATGGGAACTGGTGATGGTTCACACACATTATCCTGGACTGAAAGATGGATCCATGGGAAGTGTGTTGCTGATTTGGCTCCTTGATTATTTGCTATAATATCTAAGAGAAGAATTCAGAAAGGCACTGCGCAAGAAGGCCTGACAAACCATGGTTGGATTTCAGATATACGGGGAGCACTTACAGTGGGAGTCATAGTGGATCACTTGCACCTTTGAGACCTCTTAGTATATTTCACTTTACAAGTTAGGGTTGAGGATAAACACATTTGACGCTTTTCCTCAAGTGGACAATACTCATCTAAGTCTGCCTGTGACAGCCTTTTGTAGATGCTATACAATTCAGACCTTGGGAAAGAATATGGAAGAGTTGGGCGCCTGCCAAATGCCAATTCTTTCTCAGGTTGGTCGCTCACAACCGCTGCTGGACAACAAATTGTCTAGCTACATGAGGCTTGCCTAGACCGGAGCTATGCGCGTTGTGTGATCAGAAAGAGGAAACAATCAACCATCTCCTCACGTCGTGTGTCTTTGCTATGCAGTTTTGGTACATCTTCCTTAGGCAGGTCGGGCTTCAGTCTCTTTCTCCACAACTTGATGGCTCATTCGAGCTGAGACAGAGAAGTTCTGACTAATCAAGTTTGATGTTTAGTGGGTGAAAGCCAATGAAGCAACTCGTTGATCATACTTAGCGCTTGGATCCTCTGGAATCATAGAAACCGTTTTGTTTTTTTATGGCATGTCTCCTAGTGTAACTCAAGCCCTGATACAGCCAGGTGAAGAACGTCGTCTTTGGTATATGGAAGGAGCAAGAGGGATCTCCTTATTTACTACCACACAGAGGCCGAGACATGAAGTGTGTGTTGCCTTGGTTTTTTAGTTTTTTGAAAAGGTGCAAATGCAACATGTAACGGTGTGTGTGATCTGTGGTATGTCTTGTAACTGGGCTCTGGTCCCTTATTTCTTCTTCTTCATTTAATGAAGCGCATTACGTTTTCAAGAAAAAAAAATATGCTCAATACCTGAACTTGGAAAGTGGCGAGATTCTTACGCTGACTGACTTGCAGCTGAATGTCCTCAAGAAAATATCTGTATATCCACGTCTGTAAAGGAAACTGTGAAACTAGAAGCATGGATGAAGCATCATATACCTCGTCTAGCCCTGGATCCTGCACTACAGTACCATTTCTGCAGAATTCCTTCTTGAGATCCTTGAAGATCTCGTTGTAGCTCAACCCCTTCTTCAGTCCCTGAACAATAGTCAGACTCTTCCTGCCGTTGCGCTGCTGATATGCACATGCACATCCTTATAGTTTCAGGGCCAGCACCGGAGTCCTCAGCATTTGCCTCAGCAAACGGATCTATAAAAAATGACGACACTGTAACAACCATCATACATAGACAATACACTTGGTCAAAACACACAATTCAGGCAGAAGCATCAGATGCATATGCCACAACAATAGTTGGTCACATGGATACTACTATCAAACATGGATTTCACCAATTAGCTTAGTCAGATTTGATAATGGAGGAGATGAAAAATTGTGGCCAGGAGGGTGCTCGTCTCCTACTGTCCTTGCATCTTTCTTGTAAGATGTTTATCTGCTCACTAGAATTTGGTCTCGTGTTTCTTTTGCATTATTCAATTCACGAGAGGTAACTAATTAATTCTACCTAAAGCGTTCATGTCATCTTACTTAATGTTTCATGCAGGTAAACATTTTTTTTTTTCATGCATGGGTTACATGTGTATATACAACAGCAACAATAATTTCACATAAAGTAATGTGATCTTATTTAGCATTTGTTGCAAGTAATATACTCTCCTCTATAATAGTACGTAACAATTGATATGCGTACACACTACGCACTCTTGTATCTACACGCACCTAATGCTAATTCCTCGTAAGCCTTTGAAACTTGGGTATTCCCAAGAATAGCGAAGCCAAAAAAAAAAAACAAGATGTCTATAATAGTGAATTAAAACACAAATTGTAAACACAAGATTTCACAATAGTTAATGGAAGAAGAAATTGTTCACAATCTGAACTAATTAAGATAAATTACAAAGGAGTAAGTAAAATACAATTTTACTTTGCACTTCTTCATCCTTTGAAAGCACTTGATGATGTCACCATTCTTCAGTTTGTGAAAAAATCACGTTCAATGAAAGTTATCAAGAGTGAAGCAATCATTCAAAATATTGGTCTCCCATCCTATTCCTTGACTTATTCTTCGTATAATTTACTGAAAAAAAAAACTCTCTCGACACTAACGGTAGCTACGGGAAGAATCAACTAACTTGAGAAGCTTGTATACAACATCTGAGATTCTTTTTGTTTTCAACAAGCTTAATGGAAAGCTCAGAAATAGTTCAAAACTAACGAACTAAGTAAGAAATTAAGTACTCAATGGGGATCAAGATTCTGACGGCCATCTGACATGCAAATTTTTAATTTCCTGTCTTTCTATTCCCGTGTGCATTTGCTTTATGGTGTGATCTCAGGGAAATTAATTTCGCATTTCATTGTGTGTCTTTGCTTTTTCTCTGACGGTGCTTGGCCCACACAGGAAAGCGTTTTCTGGTAGTGAAGAGGTGAGGCACTGAGGCGTGTGCATCGTTCACGGAGGCACTGAGGACAGCAAAGTCGCCGTAGACTCATATGGCGTGGTGGGTTGGACTGGGTCGCACCATGGGCTACAGATCTTTACGGAGCATTCCATAGGACTGGTTCACGTACACAACTATTATACCTTGAGTATACCTACTAATTTTTTTTGCAAGATTGTTGGGTATTCCTAGGAATGCCCAAGCAACCAGCTGGGACCCCCCCCCCCCCCCCCCCCCCCCCCCGGCGGGAAAAAAAGGTCCTATTCAGCACTTTTCACGACTAAATTTATACTTTTAGCCAAATTATCCCAATATTGTTTTCACAGAATTGGCCAACCACCAAGTGCGTACGCATGTGTATCATTAGAAGAAAAAAATGTCACACACACACACACACACACACACACAGAGTACCTGCAAGAAGAATGACTGGCCAAACTATTATTCAGTGTTTCCAGTGAATCACCAGGAACAAACAATCACATAGGTTGGCCACTGGATCGAGTTGGCCAAAGTGCCAAACTCATGCACGGCGGTCCTGGCTATTTCGGCCAGCATTCGTTTATCTTGTAGTACAAATACACTTGAGATGCCAAAAAGAACATACGACATCAATGGAACTTGAGGTTCATAATACTTTGCAACTGGAGTTGCAATTTCATAGGAATGACTCTTGTTGAAAAAAAAGTATGTAAAATACATTTCTAGTGGTAAACTTGTGGAATAATTAAATACTGACAAAGATTAACACTGGCCACTAAATAGGATTGATGATCTATGCACAAACAATGATCAACATTATAATTGAAACTTCCAATCATATATGGACCAGACACTGACCTGTGTTCTCTGGTTCTGTAACCAAGACTTCACTTGATTCTCATTAAGGCCCCTTGTGTTACTAAGTTTCTGCCTTTCATTTTCATCATGATGTTCAACCTTGCTGAAGAAGCTGCTTTTTCAATAAAAACAAAGATAAGAGAAAACATGGTAACATTTTTTCGCTACCATACATAGCAAATAATATGCAAATACATGCTGTTATAAACCACACCACTATTGTTCGCCCTACTTGCATTTTCAACAAAATATTATAGAATACCCGGGCCAACTTTTGCAGTAAATTTGTGCAAATAAGACGTATAAAAATTTAGCAGTCGTTTAGTGTATGGTATAAAATTTATCTTGCAGATTTTTCGCCATCGTTATCTAAACTATGCCGAATTGAACTTGCAGACGAATGAAGACTGTGATAACATCACTACACTATATTGAAAAAGAATAGCTGGAAGAGGTATCACTAGACAGATAAATATTGTTAACTTGTAGTCAATGACATATTTACTAGGTTTTGTTGTCATTTGTCCATTCTTCCACACCAAAAGGTTATGTCATTAAAACATACAAGCTTATGCGATTGAAACACACGCCAAATATTTAATTGAAAACATAGAACACATGAGCATACAAGTAATGAGGAAACCATATAAAGCTAATAAATAATATAGAACCCATTTTTTTCAACCGAAAAAAATCCAACCAGATAGGTTTATATACTATCCACCTTGCACGTGCATCGATGCAAGTAGGCTAATAACCGTCCCATCCTAAATATATGGCCTATTTTGAGATGCATCAATGTCAAGACCTAGCAATTAAAAAAATTACATTATCTAAATCCATACCCATCACCTTCCCCCAATCCACCCACCCTGTCACCGCTCATCCAAATGTGGCACATCCGTTTCACCTTCCCCACTCCAATCTCAGTAAATGCCACTATACATGGCTGCATCCGCGCCCCCATCCTTGACAACCCCGCACCATTACCGTGCCACAGCTCTATCCCTAAAACCATCGAGAGCCGATTAGACCGAACCTGCTTAATGCATACTCTAGAGAAAGAAAACCTACCAAATCAAGTTTATTGATTAATTGTGCAAAAAACCTTGAGCGTGCCAAAAGAAAGGAAATGAACTAATAAACATGTCCGACCATGAAATGTTACAAATATGAATCCTCAAAATATAGACAAAGAGATTGGACAAGTAGATGGGAAATTGAATAACAAAAACATTTGCCTATATATAAATGTGAAACTCAGATGCAATCCAGAAGACTACAAGGTAGAAATCAATAAATGATAGAACCCGTTTTTCCCAACCAAACCCAATGTGATAGGTTAAAAAAATGTTCACCTTGCCTCAATAGAAGAACGGGTCCAAAAAGACGATTATGGCGTGTCACTGTTGCTTGCGACGAGTGTTGAGTAGTCGCAAATTCCATGCCGCGCCACTACGATTGGGAGGTGCCATGATGGCTTGTCATTGAAGTAGAGCACGATGGGGAGCTAGCTACACATCTGTCCCGATGGAACACATGGAGAGGTTTGGTCCCATCTGTGGATCATTGAATCCCGCTGATACCTAATAGCTAGGGGATGACAGAAAGGGGAGCTGAAGGGAGGCAAGAGAGAGGGGCGGCATCTTAAGAAGAGGTAGAAGTAGAGAGGGGTAGCGGCTTTCAGAGGAGGGAGAAGGAACACAGTGATGAATTTTAGGGCTAGGGTTACTTTTTATACAACCAGACATTTTTTGGGGTAGATAGTTAATGGGCTTGAGTGAAAATGTTGGGCTATTATATGGCCTGCCACTTGAAATTGATTTCTTACGGCCCACACCACTAGGAATAGGGAGCATTATAGTGGGGGCTACCAAATCACCCGTCGCTAAAAGTGGGGCATTTATAGTGGTGGCTATGGCGAAATGCCCAGTGCCCGCCACTATAGTGTTTCTCTGCCAGGCCATTCACCGGCGCCGACGAGGCGTGAATAGACGACCCTCCACCTTCATCATCCTCTACATCTATGACATATGACACAGCAACAAGGTGCTACCATGGTGGGATACATGGAGGCGGGAGGTCTCTTTCGGTGGCAATGCAAGGTAGGAAGAGCCAATTGGGCAGCAACACGGCTGGATAAGATGGTTAGGCAAAAACAAAGCATGCACGGGGCATGGTCATATCATTGTGGCCATGGCTGAAGATGGAGGTTAGGGACGATAGGGAAAAGATAGAAACACCGTTGTTCTCAGGTGAGGTGTCACGACGGGGCAATATAGTCAATGATGTGGTCAGGCAACGGTGGTTGGGCAAGTGATGACGGCGGCAACTGAAAGGTAGGAGGAAGGAGTGACCTAACCCTAATCTAACACCTCCTCCCGTATTTATACAACGCCTAGCTGGGCCTACTAGGCCCAAACAATTCCCTTGGCCTTAGCCCATTGAAGTGAGGCTTCACTAGGCTGTTTATTCTAAGATTTTGCCTGTGAAAATTTTGCAGGAGAATGCTCTTCAATGCCCACATACATAAATTTTGTAGACAACCCCCTAAGGTTATGGTATTTATGTCTAAAAAAGTTGAGAACCCTCATTTACATCCTTCATTAATTACGAAAGTTTGTGGGTGCGGCATAGTGCACCAAGCTGCCTAGTGGTCAATATTGGACTTCAGACTAAGATAAAGTAGATCTTTCCTTTTCGTTTACGAGAATGATTCTCCATCACAATATTGTGTATTTCGGCTAACTTTTATAGACATAAATCAATGTTCTACTTGCGCGCGTGGTGAGTGGTATGGGGGGGGGGGGGGGGGGGGTGTTGATTTTGATTCTAGAAAGTATGGATAGGGTGCAGATTTTACATCCAGAGTTTCTGGTGTCCCTGACTCCCTAGCAATGTTTCAAAAATTCATCAACACATTAACTTCAGTAAACATGTGAGAATTCAGAATCAAGTTCATCCTACATGTCTAGAAACAAAATAAACAAGAAACAATCTGTCATTGTTCACATGTCACAACGGTACGGCTTGTCTTTTTTACATTCTCATTATAAAAGATGAACTAGGAAGCAAGTTTTTGTAGGTTTATTCAACTCATTTTGCACTACATATACATGATTTTTATGAAATTTTGAACTTTTCGATGTGTTGAATTGTTACATTTTTCGCTTATGAGGACGTCGGAAGCTCTGGGCAGTGGTGAAATTTCCATATTTAATTAATACATTATGTGTGCATGGTATGCTAGATAGTGGTCTGGGAAATAAACAAAATCATCCGGGTCGTTAGATGGGCCCGTAGGCCTTTGGGTGGAACAAAGATGGTTATAAGCGGCCTCGAGATTGGCAAAATCAAGTATTTTCCTTTTATTTACGAGTATGATCAACCAAGTAAAATATTTGTTATTCCTAGCTACTTAAACTTTAAAAAATGATTGTTGTACTCCCGCTACAGGCCGTATTATATATTCGGGATGTGGGGTCTGGCATCTGCCCTACAATCCGTTTCCTGATGGGCATGAATGTCCTCACTGGTCATGAGATTAGCAACATCTCAGGGTTGTCATGGTAGGCTAGATGGTTTACAGAGGAAAACAAAAGGTTGAAAGGTCAGGTTGACATTTAGATTGTCACAAAAAGACAGTTTACCCAGTCGTGGACTTAGTTCCCATTATTTCCAAATTTTCAGTATCTCAGGATTCGAGAGAGGGAGGGAGAGGGAGAGAGAGAGAGAGAGAGAGAGAGAGAGAGAGAGAGAGAGAGAGAGAGAGAGAGAGAGAGAGAGAGAGAGACTTCCATAACTGATACAAACAC
Source organism: Eragrostis curvula (assembly GCA_007726485.1). Lineage (NCBI taxonomy): Eukaryota > Viridiplantae > Streptophyta > Magnoliopsida > Poales > Poaceae > Eragrostis > Eragrostis curvula. The sequence continues at coordinate 22,310,497 of CM017442.1, forward strand.
TTATAAGTTGATGAAGGGAGGGAGAGAGAGAGAGAGAGAGACGCAAGACTTCCATAACTGATACAAATGCTTATAAGTTGATGAAGGTTCATGCCTGAAACTACAAAACAGTACACCATGCACAAAATTTACCGATCCACAGTTAATAACAAACATGCTGCGTTACTGTGTTGAAAGGAGGGTAAAAACTACATGTATCGAGTCCTTACATTATTGTTGGCTTGTCTGCGAGGAAATGTCACGAAGTACACTTTCACAGTACGAAATACACTTGGTTAGTGTCTTCTTGTAATTGCATCTCCACTGGACAGCTAATTCCCATCTTTCCAGAGATCGCAGGAGCCGAGCTGGGAGTTGATTGTGATAAGTACAGTCCAGTTCCACACGGTGGAATCGAAGGAATACAGCAAACTCCTGCTCAAAGCTTGACTGCTTCACATCTGTTTTGCAGTTGGTGCTGTTCTGTATTTTCCGTAGAAAGATTAGCAGACTTTCGTCCAATTCAACAGTTGTAGGTAACTGCTGCAATGTTCCTTTACATTTATTGATTAACCATTTCATAACTGTCAGCTCATTTACAGTAGAAACCAATGATCCAGAGTAAATCTGAAAACTAATGGCCTTTCTACGATTTGAGGGAGTCATCCATAGCCTTAAAGCACACAACAATGCAAATGAAGGTTGACCACTTGGTTGAATATATAGTGAATCCTTTGGCCAAGTACTAACTGAGAAAATATCCAAATCTAATTGGATAAATGTTTTCTCGTTAGGGTTTTCGCTCAACAGAAAACCATAGTGCTCAAGAAGTTCCAAGTTGGTGTATATTCCATAACCAAGAAGGACCTGTACAATGACAAAGGTGCATAAAACAGAGAACGCAAAAGAAATAACAAGTAGGTAATGTGATAGTGCTGAAAATGAGAATAAACCTGCTCTCCTTTTTTATAAGTTTTTCTTGCATACAGACAGTATGCATTATCATCTTCATATCCACCATCTGTCAATCTTTCTGACAAATCAGAGATCTCATTCTTCTGGTGGCAATTTGAAACTTCAGCTGCACCTTCTCCCTCCAATGAAGCCTCATCGTCAGGAGCGGCATAATTGAACAAATCACCAATAGGGCATAGACAACCAGCATCATCCCATGCTATATGCAATGTTCGTGAAGATACCTGTAGAAAATCAAACTTCAGAAAAAAAATGCACTACAACCTACAGAAACAATCAGGGCACTGCAGCCTTAAAAAATATAACCAAATACAGATTTCACAGAGTAACTAAACTAACAAAAAAGCAGCAGATCAAATTACAAAAGAATAGTTTACCACTAAGAGTGAAAAAACCAACTATACCATTGCAAATGCCCAGAGCCAGGATTTAAACATCACAAGCTTAGGTTTAAATTCCAGTTCTTTCATTAGTGGTGTCGCTTGTTCCCAGTCTGACCGTATGGAGCGAATGGCCTTCTGTGCAACCCAAATAGCATCGTCAACCTGATAATTAACAAAATTCATTTAATGTTTCTGCAGTGTATAGCATGAGAACGGAGGATGTAGAATTTGATGACAGATCTACCGAGTTATACTTGGAGAGCTTCAACTTCAAAATCGTTGAAGGTGGCCAATAGAGTGTAGTAGCTAGGCAACTGAGACAAATAGGGGTACCAGACAGAGTTCTTTCCTTTCCCCACTTCGGTCAACAAGCATACAATCAGTATCTGCAGGATTAAGAAGTGTATATCAGGAAGCATTCACCGATTCCACAAAGACATAACACCGAGTGCAAGAATGATTGACATTGGCACTGTGGAAGCAAAAGCATAAATACTGTTAGCAGCAGTGATGATGATTGTAAAACCTTCTCGTAATTTGCACCTAGTTTCAGTGCATCAAAGAAATGCTATGTTTGTGCGAAGATGAGCACATTAAACGAATCTAAAGGAACAATAATCGCGCATCAGAATTACATCCTGTATCTAATCTTTTCGAAATTCTTTTGGTGACTCCTCCAGCAGAAATACACTATAGCATTGTGCTCCTGAATCCCAACCCTCGCTCATCCCTTAACCCCAACTATTGGTAAAAGCGAGGGCAGGTCCACCAAACCTGAACGGAAGACAGGCGTGGCTGGTGGGCGCGGACGCGGGCGGCGACGCTGGGGTTGTCGGCCATGACGCGGCCGCTAGTGAGCAACGCGGCGCGGGGCGCGCGCAGCACCAGCTCGCCGCGCCGGAGGTCGCGCGCCGCCGCAAGGCCCCTCCTGCAGAGGATTCAAAGGCAAACGGTTCGGGAGGTCAGGACCAGGAAATCAGGAAAGGCAAGGGGTCGTCGGTGGGAGTTCTGGGAAGTTTTACCCGCCGGCGTCGGGGAAGTCGGCGACGACGAGGGAGCAGCCGAGGCAGGACGAAGAGGAGGAGGTGGTGGCGGGAGGGGACGGCGGGGCCGGCGAGTCGGAGACGCCCAGCTCCGCCGCCCACCGGAGGAGCGCCTCCATCTGCGGCCGCCGCCCACCGGAGGAGCGCCGCCAACAAACAGGGCCTTTGCTCTGCAGACTCGGCTGCTAGCTGAGTTTTTTCGGCTCACGGAGAGGTTCAGCCAATATGCCCATTTCTGCGATGGGATGGTATTGGGTCGGCTCGGGCCGGATGGAGCCAAAATCTCAAAATCTAACCGGCACGGGCCTGCAGGCCGGTGCACCTCTCACCCGGGTCCGGCCCGTTTACTATACTATCCGGATTGTCAGAGGTAGGTGGGCTAAATATAATTCCCTCAAAAAAAAAATGTTGGACTTAAATATAAAAAAGAGGAGCACCTAGGGTGCACATTATGTGAGGTGTGGATAGAACTTGCACCTTAGGTGCTGCAGAGTAAATCTGCTTGTGCGATTTCTGTGATGGGATGGCACTGGGTCGGCTTAGGCCGGCTGGAGCGAAAATCTTAAAATATAACCATCACGGGCCTGCATGCTAGTTCATCTCGACATTTCCTATATGTAGCGTGCCTTACTCGGAGCTTACAGGTAGCACGTTTGGAGATTCACATTGAACGGAGCAAAACGTGCACTCGAAGTTTGATTGATGGAAATGAGCTACCAGCAGGCTAAGGTTAGCCGTCTAGAATTTGCCAGGGGTCGTCGTAGCATTCAACAGGATGGGATTAAAATAATTCTAAACTTCAAATTGATTTTTCTCCGTTGTCGTAACTTTGTTTTCAAATTCGTCTGAACCATGATAAGTCTTACAATTAATACAACAAAACAAGAACAGAAATAAATATATTTTAATATTTTGGGATTCAACATTTTGAATGTATCGTTTCATCTTTTTTTATTGTTTCAACATTATTACAAAAATGTTGAAACAATATATTCAAAACCCTTGGAGTAGTTTTTATAAAGTGTCGAATCATGTCATTCATCATGTTTTAAACAATATGGAATTAACTTTTGTTTTTTATAACTTTTAAAATTCAAACATTTTGAACATACTATTTAAACATTTTTCTTGTATTCTGGAAAAAAGTTGAATTAGTTACAATTGAACGGCCTCGTCGATGAGATGGTAGTGTCGGGATGGCCGCTAGGCGACAACGAGATGGTCTCTTACATCATCACCAGCCTCGAACTCGATCATGTCCAGCCATCTTGGCACGTGTGGAGCCAATCACAGTTGGAGAGTTATACTCCCAACTCCTCATCCTCATCGGCGAACGCCGTCTCAGTGGACTGCTAGGGGCAAAAGTGGACGCGGCCCATTGTCTTTTTCCAGTGCGTGAACAAGTCAGCAGTTGTTTGAGACCGGGAGCGGGCGACGCTGTCAGCAATAGTATTTTGTTCGCGTGGCTATACATCGAGACAAAGCTGCTTGGGTGAGAATCTCTCGCATCATGGGAGTACATCAGGTAGCTCAGAACCTGCTGATCCTTCGCCATCCAGACTACAAAGTCGGAATTTGGTTGCTTCATTGCCTTGTTGTCGACGGTGGCGGTGATCTCCTTTGGCGACGTAGCCACATCTTAGTCGTCAAACGACTCAAGTTGCACGCTCCTAATCGTCGGCAGCACTTGTGCTTGCCAGAGAACGTAGTTGTTCTTGCCAAGCTTCTCCAAGATGGGTAGTGCCAGAAGCGACATGACGGGAGAAGTGGACGAGCTCACCATGCATGGATGCATTGGAGAGGAGCGGCTCTGAATACAATGTAAGTTGGGATATGAAGTGTTGAACCCAGTTAGGGGATGCGTTGTGTATTTATACTAGGCAGGAAGAGCCCCTGTCGTGGCGATTACAACAGCACGATCTATCGCTCATGATACGATCGTTTGGGTTACAAAATAATATGTCGTGATCTACACGGTTTCTGTTACAAGTGACGATAGATACTAACTACATTTAGTTAGTCACGTCTATCTATTCTAACACGGTGGGTGGCGCTGGTGCCAGAGGCCGCTAGAGGCGGGCTGTGGACTTGGAAAAATAGGATGCTAGCTATGAATGCCTCGCAATGTTCGGGTGAAACATGACGGTGCACAGGATTTTCAAATGCGGTTTCGTCCCCGATCTTAGGAGTATATTAGCTCCTGGGCTATCTCACTCGCATGTTTCCCATCGTGCGTCAAACCAAACACACCGTTATGCACCTCCAGCAATCCTTTATTTAGCTTCTTGATTTGGAGAGTCCAAATAGGACTAGGGATGAAAGCAAAAATGGCATTTATCGGATAACCGAGGCTCGTTTTCTATTTCTCCCGACCGTAGTAGTTGAAAATGAAATACCAAAAAAATGAAAACAAAAGTGAAAGTATTTGATGGAAACAAAACTTTAGACTTTACCAATTGTTTCTGACAATTTCCATTTTAGACCGAAAATTACCGTGGATATTTTACTGTTTTATATTAGTCTAGCCAACCAAATATATATTATATTCTAAATAGGCAATAAATTAAGAATGTGTTAAACCTAATATTAGCATTCCCTTCCTGCATGCTAAAAAAGATCAGCTCACCAGGAAAGCCGAACGTAATTGGGGAAAAAATTAGGGCTTCTTCCTATTTCAAATGTATCCGTCTTTTATGATACATTTATAACTAGTTCAAATACCAATAAGATATTCACATTTGATATTTTTATACATGATGTGGTACGCCTAGTACACGATTGTGATTTGTGTTACCGTTAATTAATATCGATTCCCGATCAATACCGCACATTTCTGTCATGGTAATTTCATTTTTGATATTCCCGTAACCAATGTTTTCCTAGACGGTAAACGGTAGACAGTCGGTTGACCATCGTTTAGTGTTTAATCTGTTTAAACGACCGTTTAAACAGGGCAAAACTGTGATTAAACGGGCTAAACGGCATAGACAGTGGCCACCTGTCTAGCGTTTAGACGCCGTTTAAACGGAGTTTAATTCCGTTTAGGAAAACAAGGCCCGTAACACCGACTACGTATTTGTTTCTGTCAGTACCGTTACCGAGAAAAAAAATATGAAATTAAAAAATAGCCATTTTCTGACCGTTTTCTTTCCTAAATAGGACTATAAGCACCTTCAAAGACTGAACCAGTAAATTCACGAGATTAACAAAGTCACTATTGATGCCTTGTTGTAGACGGCAATATCGCCTACCGCTAAAAGCACAATGCCGTTAAATCTTTTAAAAAAAATCGCTCCCATAAAGAGGTGAGACTTTTGTAACTACTTAGGCTACAGACCCTTGGGTCTTTACAATAGTTTCTTTAAACAAGGGAGAGGGAGAAGTTCCATTGCTCACTAGCAGCGCTTCAATGCACGTGTCCTTGCACAAGTCAATTTCGTGCATCCACAAATTTTGATGACTCCGCTGGATCTCTATTATATGGGCATGTCTCTATAAGATAGACCTTAGATTGAAGTGTTATGAAAAACCAAAAATCGTGTCAACAAGTAGTACGGAGAAAAGGAGAAAAGGGAACGGGGGAACGACAACAATGGATCACGGCATGCGCGGCAAAGAAATGCAATGTAGTCATTAGTTTTGTATTGGTGCTGTACTAAATTCCTCCTCTTCGTTCTACCTCAAGAAAGCTGAGGTATAATTGTGCCCAACATTATACACGTTCTCCAGGTTGTCAATAGAATGAAAAGGAGATTAGCAGTGCCTTTCTATATTGATATCATTATTCTAATGAACTGGAGTATATGGGTTACAATGAGCAAGTGGATTTTCAATGATATTGATCCGACAGTGCAGAACTGCAGAGAATATTTCTTCAAGCTCGAATTGGTTGTCCAACATAGAGCTAGAAAGCATGTTCAAAGACTCAAGCAATTATAGACGGGATTTAGCTCCTTTTTTAATTTCTGTTCCTCTTCTGTATGTACAAACCTTTTATATAATTAATAAATTTCTGTGTAGGGGCTTGCCCTTCCAGTTCGTTCCAAAAAAAAAAAAGGCTGAGATTAAACATGTCAACATTAACTTGCTGATCCCAAGCGCTCCTCCCCACTTGCAACTACATCTCCCTCTTTATATGCTGTTTATTCTATTATTACCATCTACTATGTCCCACTACGGATCTGTGAACTCTCTTTTAGAGCAACAAGTGGTCCATACTCACGTAGTATCAAACTCTATAGCACCAGAAATTAAACGAGAACAACTGAATAGAAATGGATATAGTATATGATTGTCTGCACACAAGGCAAACCACAAAAGCAAGACTGGATCAACGTTAGACTCCATACAGCATTCCATTCCATGTCTTTATTGGATGCAATTAAAAGCAAACAGAACAATGTCAATGTTTAGGTCTTATTCATAGCATTTATTCCAGGCTTTTGGTAGAGGAAGTTCTAACTGATCATCAAGGACTAACAGTAGAACATGAACCTTTTCAGTTCATTCTTGATCTCAGGAAGTTTTCTGGGAGCAGCAGCATGAGCTGATGAAGCATGGGAACTGACACTCGCTGCATCAGAGGCTTGAGACATGTACATGCGGGCACGGAATGCGAGCTTGTGGGCATAGTAAGCAGGAGGAGCTGCAATATTAAAATACAAACAGCATGTTAAGATGGATTTAAAATCTGACAAGTAGACGTTCGTTTCTTCATATGTTTGTCATGAATCACTTCTGATAAAAATTAAATTTGACAACAATTCTCCAGTTTTTGAAACACTAAATTATGCGATGTCTGAATGTTCTTGCACAAGATACCATGGCTGAGAAAAGAATAAATGAACCAAGTGTATTTAACATTCTGCAATGATGGAGAAATAAGAAAAATACCGATCGACACCGAGCGACAGCAGCTTGAATATCTGGCAAGAAATACAGACCAACCGTCAGTTAACCAAACATTGCGAACAAGAATAACGGCAGGCAAAAGAGCACCCTTACGTGTAGCACAGGTTATACGTGAGGGACTGCAGGCTATCAGCAGTGAACTTGTTGTCATCACGCAGCACATGGTAATGCGTAGGACGGCTTGTTCCCTGTATTTAAACAAGCAAGCACTCTTCACGACTCCATTATATTGGCCAGAATACAAATGATGCAAACTATAGATGTCTTACGATGATCCCAGCATGGCTGCACAGGAAAAAATCGAACTCTGTTGGGTGACAAATATTCCTATCAACCACGGTGCCTGCAATTTTCAGAAAGATATATATGAGTATAATCACTCGCCATAACATGGTATGACGCAAGAGTTTATGGCTCTAACCGGGTAGAACATTTCCACTGTTATCTCTGTAGCGGTGATCACTGGGGAACAGCCTTGTGTGGTGCCTCTTCTGAACTATTATGAAGGTGATATTTGGCTCTTCATTGTAAAGGGCTTTCCATGCCTGAAGAGTGAAATGGTGATTGAAGCTTGCAATTGAATAAAAAATTAACAAACATCATTTTCCCAAAGGAAATTTAACCTTTTCTATTTCAGGAATTTCTTGTTCCAACACCTGTTTGAACTGGCCCTCGCTAACGCCATCCCTAACAGTTAAATGAGAAAAACAAGAAGTTATTGTAAGCTACCATGGCATGACAATACGAAGAGTACCATGGAGAACTGAAAGATACAAACCTGTAGAATATCAACTGCTGGGGTTTCCCATTCTCTTTTTGGAATGAAAGTAGGAGTTCCCTGCACAAAAAAAAAAAAATTCATAAATTAAGGACTTCGTAATGGGATGGCTTGCGTATCTCATATGCACATCTTAACTCATACTTCACAATGTCTTCCAGGCCATTGATGATCTCTACACGATGACCTTGTGCGCGAACAACCCCATTATACTTGGCCACCTCGGGCCAGTCCAGGGAGGCAACAACCTAAATGGAACATCAAGCAGAAAGTGTTACTGGAATAAGATGGAACTACAGAAACGTGCTGTCAGTTTTCCAATGAGATAAAAACTCTTACAGAAGCAATGGAAGGAGCAGTATCATCTAGAGCTGAAGGATGAGTGACATCAGCACCAAATATAATCGTAGTCTTGTTCGAAACAACTGGTAAAGGATCAGCAAGTACTGTGTTCCTTCCTCCGACCTGCAAAATTGATGAATATATCATTACATGTTGCAACAAACCTTTTGTCAAACAACACTTCAAGAGCCGTAGCCAGGGTACCTTTGCATTGATTTTAAGAGCAATATTTGCAAGGGTTGTAGCGTTACTGTTTCGGGCATTTTTTTCCAGGCAACACTGTGACATGAGACCAATCTCTGTTTCACATATCCTTTTCAAATTACCTGTGATTAGGAGTAATTTCAGACAACATAGCGACATATGGTACAAAAAATGAATAAACTAAATTTGCTATCATAGATAATACCATATAAGCTACCATTCCCATTTGGTAGTATAGCGAGCAGCAGGTCAATCTTTTGACCGCCCAGACTGGTCCACATTGTCTGATGGATTCCCCGAAGCTCAGCTTCAGTATTGGGAGAAGTTATCCGGAACATTCGAGGATTTGAATCAATGCGCTGAAATTAAAGTGGAATGGTAACCCAGTCCTGCAAGGAAATGTAGAGGAAAAGATAATCAAAGGGGTAATGGAAACGTGTATTACCACTCCAGAATTAGAGCACATTCTAGCCAGCTGAGAGCAGAAATTTTGAGCTTCATTCTGTTGCAAAGTGCCGCAAAAGTTGACGCAGGCCCAATTTCTAATCCTTGCTCCATCTACTACTTTCTGTAAATAATAAAATAAAATGTTTTGAAAATGTGGAAATATCAAGGGTAAATAAATACAAACTGAAAGAAATAGGGCTATTTGAGTGACAATTTAGCTGAGGCAATGGGCTTATAATGGAAGAGATACTGCACATATAAGTAAATAAAACATATGTAGAAAGCTCATCGGCTACTGGACAAAAATACTGCAAACAGACTTCTACTATATGTAGCTCATGACATACCTTGCTTCTCATGTTCCAACTCCCCTTCTCTGGGCAGCACGAAGTCTCAGATCCAGTAGCATGGTACTTCAGCTACAGAAATAATAATAGAACATGACATAATAATTAGAAAAATGCACTGCAAATTGCCAGAGAAAACATGCATCACACATGGAAGAAGGATTACCGTGGGCGCTGGTAGAATCCTAGCCTGAACTGAAGTAGGGTTGTAGTCAACTTCTATGCCAAATTCATTGGCACGTCTGGTGCTGTTGTACTCGTTACGCTCAACAATCTAAGCGAAAGGAATGTTAGAATCAAGAAAACAAGAAATAATTTAATAAATTAATGCAGAAACAAGACAAACCCGACAAATGTCTTTCTCACGGTCGTTTGGTCTCCGGCAGGTTGATGACATTAAAGCTTTAACCTGAGTGTCATCCAGCTTCTTCTTGTAATGCTGCCCAGGAACTATCTTGCAAACCTGACATTAAAATTTTTCAGAATCAGGAGAAATACAAATAGTCAAAAATGCAGAAGCTCATGTCAAATATTGCAACCTCCATAGGAAGATAATTGGGCCTCTGCTCGCTGCCAACTTGCACGGAGGGGAGAAAATCATACTGAAGATTAAGCCCATATGTTTCTCTGAAATATTCCACTACGGTCTTGGAGACCCCAGGTGAAGCTTCAAACCTAAGAGTTTAAACATTTAATTAAACAATCTCCGACGAGAGGAATTCACAACATGAAGGAAAAGGGCAAGTCTTACGTTAGCTGAGAAGTACGTGTCAGTGTCAAATTGGCAATTTTGTACTTTCTGCGCTGGTCTCCTCGGTGTGTGACTTCAATCCTTACACCCCTCAGGGCCTTCTTCATCTGTGAATTCAGTAAACAGCAATATCCATCTCATGTGCTACTTTGCACAATGCAGTTTCCATCCAGAGAGAAAAAAAAACCGCATACCTTGACATAATCAAGAGAAGTAATTGCAGTAAACGGAGCGGCAGGGTTTTTGCCCAGAATCTTTTTGACAAAGTCTATCAGTGGGAGGGGTTCAATGAAAGCTGTCGAAGAGATGTCTACAATGGAGAAATGTTTAGTACACCTTATGTCAACAAGCCATGTGAAATAAATTTGCTGGTTTCGTGCATTGTATCAACTTTTAACAAGTGCTAATCATTTCTACCATTCAAAGCATCCTAACTATATATGTTCCGGATGATACTGCAGACACTAAGGATTCAGAAGTTTAAGCGATATCTGACCTAGGACTACAGACAAGCCATTCTGTGTCGGCCTGATGCTCTGGTAAAACCCTTTCCATCCTTGCACTCCCTGACCGAGATCCGTGGGGACGTCAATCACCGGTGAGAAGAACGATCGGCCAACCGCCAAGTACCTGACCACATGTCATTAGAAAAACAGTTTGTGTTTGCGCCAAGTGCATAAGCATATATTACTAGAAAAGAAAGTGTGTGTGACAACCACTAAGTACCTAATTAACACGTGCACACACATGAAAACACACACACACACACACACACACACACACACACACACACACACACACACACAAGCATAGAAAAACTTGTCATGGCAATCCAAAAGACAGACATGTGCTTACGTACCCCATGTCCTGGCGTTCATTGAGCACAATGTCCCGGAGCACGATGTCGAGGACCTGCAGCGCCTGCATGGGAATGTCCGTGGCGCGTCCTCCCATAAGCATCATCAGCTGGTCGAGGCTGACGACGGTGGCATGCTTGATCGCCACGGTGTACTTCCTGTCGTCCCGGCCGGCCAAGGTCACGTCGAACTGCTTGCTCTTGAAAGGCAGCTCGCCGGCCGTGAACAGCGACCTACTGCCGTCGTAAGCGGGGAGGCGGCCGCCGAAGTCTGTGCTCTCGTGGTCGGTCACCAACTTGGATATGATCTTCCTGTAAACGGCCTTGAGCGTCGGCTCCGGCGTGATGGCCACCTGAAAAGAACGCCAAAAGACACATTGTCAGATTGTGAACGATCGACATGATCGTTCACACACAAGTGCACAACACATACACTGAGATCTGATCTAGTCATACAGGGCGGAAGGGGACTACTGAAGGGAAGGGACGGGAGGACTTACGTCATAGTGATGCAGGCCCTTGTCGACGACGCCGGTGAAGAAGTGGTTCGCCGTGACGAGGCACGGTGTTCCGGCGACGCCGAACCCGGGGCGCGGCGGGAACATGGGCGTGTCGCGGTGGATGCTCATCGTCTTGAACTTCTCCACCAGGTCCATGGCCTGGGCCTTGTAGCGCTCCGCGAGCGGAGGCCCGGCTGGGCGACGGACGGGGGGCTGGCTGGGCCCACCACGCCCGCCGCCGCCGCCGCGGCCGTAGTCGTAGCCTCCTCCGCGGCCGCCGCGTCCCTGGTAGCCGTCACCGCGGCCGCCCTGGTAACCGCCGCCATCGCCGCGGCCTCCCTGGTAGTAGCCGCCGCGGCCTCGGCCGCCGCCGCCGTCACGGCCGCCCTGAGGGTAACCGCCTCCTCGGCCGCCGCCCTCGCCGCGGCCACCCTGGTAGCCGCCGCGGCCGCCGCCCTCGCCGCGTCCACCCTGGTAGTAGCCGCCGCCGCCTCGGCCACCGCCATCGCCGCGCCCACCCTGGTAGTAGCCGCCGTCTCCGCGGCCGCCCTGGTAACCACCGCCGCCCTCGCCGCGGCCACCACCCTGGTAGCCGCCGTCACCGCGGCCGCCCTGGTAGCCGCCACGCCCACCGCCTCGGCCGCCGCCGTAGCCTCCCTGGGCGACGTTTGGGTTCGGCTGGCCCCTGCCGCCGCCCCGGCCTCCTCCGCCACGCTGATGGCTCGCCATGGAAACTGTTCAGAGTCCTGCGGAAGTCCAAGGGTTACCACGACTCATCCCACGCACGACGCGAAATAAAAAGGGGCCGGAATCGAATAGCCGAAACTTCCCCCTGAAGATATTATGAGATGAGAAACCAAAAGGCATCACATACCCGAGAAAACAGGACTATCAATTGAGACATGGAAATCGATATAGATAACAGAACCCGTTTTTCCAAACCAAAAAAAAATCTAATCAGGAAGGATGAGATCCGAATTGAACACAGCATTGCACTTTTGGTATTCCGGTTATGCACATTAAGTTTCGATCCTCTATTAACTGCTAGTAGCAAGAAAAGAAAATGAAACACCTCAACATGCAAACCAGTTAATGATTATGTTCTGAGAAAAAAATCTTGCCACTTTTTATTTATTTTAATAAGATAAGACAAATGGTAATGGCAACATATATTTCAGGCTTTCATATCTTTACATCTAGTGAAGTTGCCAGGGAGGCTCAAACTAAGAGTAAGATCTGTGGGGGATTCGAATCAAGGGTGAGCGTATATGTAAAGATCTACCACTTTACATTAAATTGTGCGTAGACCAATCGATGGGTCCCAAATAAAACATCAATAGATATATCAATTTCAATAATGTATATAAATTAAAAAAGGAAACATTATCTAGACCGTTGGATGGACATTGTATGGCCATATGTCTTTCCATATATAGTATCTAAACCCTAACCCATCACATCCGACAATCCACCTACCACGCCGCCACACCCATCCCGATGCGGCGCCTCTTTTTTATTCATGTACTCCGTTCCAAACCCGGCAAGAACCACTAGGCTCATCTCCCTTCCCCCTCCCAACCCCCCCCCCCCCCCCCTCCCCGCCACATCTTATTCTATCACTCCTCGGTTCCCTCCCTCGAAACCACAAGCATCCTTACATGCTTAAATCGTACATTGGAGAAAAAAAAAGCTACAAAATCCTAAGGTCCGACCGAATCTGGACATATAGATTTGCAAGAACCGCTTGCCGAAGGAACAACCAAATTAAAGGAAACAAAGACATCAAGGAACAATCATGATGCAAGATGAGAAGAAAGGCCCTAGAAACAATCTAAACAAGATGAATTCTCAATTGTGTTCCTTTGGCAATCGACAAAGACAATGGGGATCAAGTTACCATGATGTAACCCATCAGATCCCAATTGTGTGCATGCATGTCTATACATAAACAACGATCATAACAAATATTACTTAGATCAATGGAACGATATGCAAGAATTCAATCTACTACAACGGTTCAATAAACGAGAGAAGCTGAGATGCCATGTTCAACATTGTAAGAGAAGGGATGAGATGATAAATGGCAACGAGGAAAGCACTTCCTCACCTACCGGCCTCACCGTCCTCGTGGTTTCCTTTCGTTGCCTGTTTCTCCGCTCTCCAAACTGGATCTGCGTAGTGCTATGGAAGGGCCAATATATAGGCGGTGAGGAGGGGAAGAAAGGAATGATAAAGGTGGGTCAAGGTGGTCCCACCTGGCCTTTCTGTTAGAAGTGAGGTCCCACACTATGGCTTTTGTTTGGTGTTATCTTGATATGTATGATGAACGGTCCTGATCATGTGTGATGTCAGCACCATATGATCTTTTTTAGGTCAGACGTTTTGGGATAATCTTCTTTCCTTAATTTGATTATAATATTGAAGACATTTATTATGTTTGATCGTCACGTGATATATGTACATCTATTCGGGAAGGGGTATGCCAACGCCTGCTATTTAATCAGGTATATATTTAAAGGATTTTATTAGCACTATGATCATAAGTTGTCCACTGGTATGCATGGTGTGCTGAATTACAAAGCGGGCATGATGGGTTGTGTCCTATAAAAGTATCGAAAGGGCTCATAAATTGTCCACTGCATGGTACGCTGGATTGCTTCATGGGCATGAGGTTATATCATGGCAAGTGCTTAAAAGGGCTTAGTTGTCACTATGAATGTCAATCATGGCATGACTTGTAGGGTGGGCTGGGGAACGAGAGAAGGAAACAAACAAACCATCGAGGGTAGTCAATCGGACCAACTTGATCATTTGGGGGTGGAATGAGGTTGCCCATGCTCTACTTCTGTTGGTCAGGGAAGGCCATGATTGGCATTGAGATTAGCCATCTCAGGTAGATGTTGCATTGTCCTCTTTATGAGGATGAAAAATCAATCAACTTTTTTCACATTACTAGTTACTTATTAAATTGAAATAAAATATTTTTCTACTATGAATGGAAACACGTGATATATATGCATTCATTTCGTTGAGTGGTCAGCAGGTGTCAATGGTTTTCTAGCAAGTATTGAAAGGACTTGGCTAGCACCGCATCTGTAAATCGCCTCATTTTTTTTTGCATGGTCATGACTGGCATAAACGTTTTGATCTTTTATTTTATCTACAAGTATGATTGATCAATTAATGTATTAAGTATTCTTAGTGGCATAACTTGAAATAAATCATTGTTTCAATCATGTACATTGGCTGCATAAACGCACATCTACATCTGTTCGGGTGAGTGGTATGCGAGTGCCGATTGTATTCTAGCACGTATTGAACTGATTTGGCTGGCATTACAGCTGTAAATAATAGTCACATGATTTTCATGGTAGGCTGGTTAATTATTAGCATGGAAGGAAACAAAATAAACCATCTGGGGTCATGATATATTGATATGGGCCTACCTGGCATTTTGGTGGGAACAAGGTTGTCCCATCCTTGTGTTCCCGTTGGGTGGACGCTCATGATTGGCATTGAGATTAGCAATATCAGATCTTTCCGGTTGTTTATGAGCATTATCGATCATCAATTATTTAGGAGGTGGATCGAAACAAGGCTTTAGTGTACCTAATTACTTAACTGAAATGAATCATTATCCTACTAATGTTACAGGTGTCACGTGATATCTATATCTGTTTGAGCGTCCCCAAAGGAGAGCGAGTCAGTCCACGTAGGATTTCGTCCTACGAGGAGGAGAGAAGAGGAGGAAAGAGAGAGGAGCTAGCTTCTCCTTAAGAGACCGTCTCTAATAACCCTGAGCATGGGTGGGTATAGACGGATTAAGGTGGGTTTGTAACCCACCCGTCAAAGGAGCAGTTAGATGGGTTGGATTGGGTTGGTTCGATGGGTTTGATGGGTCGGTGGTGCATGTTCCTTGGTGGCGCTAGTCCATGGTGGTGGTGTTGTCCGTCTCCTCCTTCCAGCTCTTGTTCATATGTTGCTCAGCTCAACAAGCCCTTCATCAAGAAGCGGGGTGCAGCTCGTGGAGATTTAGTTGCTCACCACCAACAGTGGCGGAGCTAGAGCGCAATGGAGGGTGGTGCGGAACTTCTTTTGAGGCTTCTTAAGCTTGTGTTTTTGACATTATGGGTGCATAAATAGATACTCCAGTGGGTGCATATATGGTGGAAAAAGTATGAATACCATTGAAGTTTCATTTTGCCGTGGGTGCGGTCGCACCCGGAGCTTTGTACTTAGCTCCGCCCCTGGCCACCAAGGTATTCGTCTTCGCTGCATGTCTCATGCTCATCAACAAAGGCAGCACGTGGACCGTTTGATCAGAAATAGACGGCATCCGCTCATCTCCTACCTCCAGGCTCCAGCAAGCGCATCGTATTTGTGAGGTAGAGCAACTCCGTGTTTCGCCGATTCTGTCCAGCCAGCCTGCCTCCGTCCTCGCCGGCGAGTCCGCCTCGGCAACTCACTACTGCACGACGCCTCCGCCCGTCCCATCCGTTGGCCTCTCGCCGTCCGTGGCCGGCGGCACCACCGTCTCACCGCTCTGCCGTCTGTCCCATCACCATGCGTGGGTTTCATGGGTTCTACCCGTCTTGACCCAACCCATGAATGAGTCGTTCTCACGGTTCGGGTTGGGCTTGGGTGGGTGTGTTGGGCGGGTCGTCTAACCCATGCTCAGGGCTAGTCTCTAGCATTTACTAAGCTAGTGACATGCGGGGCTCATTAATTTAGAGACAATGTTGACTCTAATGTTAGCTCTTAAATGAGGTGGAAAGTCAGGAATGACTCTATCTTTACGGATGCTCTTTGGGTGAGTGGTATCTGAGGATCGTTGTTTTCTAGCACCTATTGAGAGGATTTGGCTGGCATTAGCTACAACAGTAAATTGTCTTATAATTTTGCATGGCATGCTGGGTCCTAATGTGATCTTTTCAGTGGACAATGGTCATCCCTTGCTATTTCCTGTTAGATATGAATGGTCATGTTTGGCCTTTATATTGGCAACACCGATTAGATATTTCCTTTCATTTACATGGATGATTAATTGATTGATTAAAATATTTAGCATTCCTAGTTACTAAGATTTAATATATTTTTTTATTCCCACTGGGCGCTCCATTCTTTGGGTGACTGGTATCGCTACAAGAAATTTGTTGATTGGTTACATTCTTTTTTTTAATCATAATCCATTTATTGTTTGTTACAAATTAAGATTTATGATGAACAGGTCATAAAAAATCGAACCTCACCAATGTCTCGTTAGCATTTATTATTGTTGCCTTATGAACAACATCAAGATATGACTTTGAAGTCTTTGAACAAAGATTCATAGCAAAATCCTTCCCTCACTTGCTAGCCGCAATCAGGGAAAATAACAACATCGTTCCATAGTTCACTGCTGCGTTTGACAGATTCCAACAATGGTTAAGACAATTAGAATTCTGTAAGATTTCAAAATACAAATCACTCAAACAAATGAGAATGTATGATTTATTAATTATCTCAGCTAGATTGTAGTATTTACATATTGGCTAGCATGGGAGAAGGTCATAAATAGGGGTGAAAATGGGTCGAATACGGGCGGATAGTGCTCATCCCGTATCCTATCCTATATTTTTCACTCCGATCCCGAGTCTCGGATAATTATTTCTGCATCCCATATCCTATCCCATATTTTTTGTTCGGATTTGGAGTCGGGCACGGGTATTATCATGAAGTTTAAGGATGAAAAATCAAAGGTTGGAGATTAGAGTGAAAAAGGGCATACTAACCATTGATATACATGATGAAGAGCAAATTGACTCTTATTTATGTTAATCTCTTGATTTTGCACCATATTATTAGGTGTATAATCGTTAAAAACTTACTCACATCACATGATACTCGGATTCGGGACGGATATCACTCGTCCCGTATCCTATCCCGCAATTATTTTTTGGACTCAAATACATTGATGCATCATGTATTTGCCCATATTAATTTTTTTCGAATTCGGCAGTCGGTCGGGCGGATATTATCCGTCCCGTTTTCACCCCTAGTAATAAAAGTGATGTTGGCATGGGCTTCCGGGATCATAAACTATTTAATCAAGTCGTACTTGCACGACAAGCTTTGTGTGGGATTGATAGAATATTGATAACAATAATTTATAACTTTTTGCCGGGAAGTTCTTTTTGGGTGCGCATTTGAGCTCCTAAAGAGCAACCAAGTTTGTGTGGGACCGGCCTAGAAGAGGCGGGACGCTACTGAGGAGGAAGAAAAAGAAACCATTGTAAAGTTTTGAACATAATTTTCTCCTAAACCGTAAGTTTGTTTTCAAATCCGTTTGAACCTATTTGTTTATTAAAAATGAATTATAATATGAATATTCACTGAATTTTTTTTTAAAAATCATCAACATTTTGAATGTACCTTGTCTACATTTTCAGCTATGTTTTCCTATAGTGTTTGCATGGGTTTACAAAATGTTGAAATTGTTGATTGAAAATTCTAATGGGCAGTTGGTAAGCTAAGTTTGATCAAATGAGCCAAATTTTATCGGCTATTGGGCTGACTTTAACGAGTTGAAAAAAGTGAGCCAACACCTGTTGCACTTTCGTCAGCGACCAATGCATGCATGCATCATGTAGGAGAATCCTATACTTAGCCCGCTTGATGGGATCGTTTTGCTCGGACGCTTTGAGATTCATGCTGGTCGGAATCGAACGGCTGGCGCGCGCTGCGGTGTGGGGTGGAGAAACCAGATTGCGCCACGTGTCGTTCTCTGATTGGTGCGGGTGTGGAGTGGGAGAAAAGAAACGATTTGCAAAATTTAAACGTATTTTTCTCTTAAACCGTAAGTCCGTTTTTGAATCCGTTTGAACTTACGTGTTTGTTACAATTAATTCTTCAAAATGAGATTTAATATAAATATTTTTTGAATTTTTTTAAAATTTAAAAATTTTCGTCAACATTTTGAATGTACTATGTCAACATTTTGTTTGCACTGTGTCAACATATTAGATGTGCTACGTCAACATTTTTGACGAAAATGTTGACTTTGTTTTTCAAAATGTTGACATAGGTTTATAAAAATATTGAAATTGTTATTTGAAAATGTTGATGGTCAGTTGGTGGGCTATGTTAGTTTTAATGGACTGAATTTGATGGGCTATTGGGCTGACCTATCAGTTAAGTCCTGTAGGTCGCCCTATGCATAAGAGCCTCCATCATGTATTCATGTTGTCCCGACCGTACCCGTTCAGCCTTTTTACACGTATACGAAAGACACAGGGCGACGATGCGCTCGCTGATGGGCTATGAGTCCGAGTTGCCCTCTTAATGTTTGACATTTTTGAAGGCCTGTGCTGCAAAAACAAGATCGACGCGACAAGCTTGTCGACTAGCTGGTCCTCAGCTGGATATTAGCATTGCACTCCACCACCGGCCTCGCCGTCGCCGGCTGCCTTCTTCAGCCTCGCCGTGCATGTAGTTTTTTCCGACGATGAGAGACTGACTGGTCACGAGACGAGACCGGACCACCACCACCCACGCTCTACGCTCGACTCGCACTGGATGATGGCGGACAGTGGCGCTTTCACGCAGACGCCACGGGCGGCTTCCGTCCCGTCGTGCATGGACGTGCGCTGCCAACGAGCTCGGCGTATCGCCGTCCGCCATCATGTCGTACCTGCCCGAGACCAGTCTTAGGGGGTGTTCGTTTTCAGGATTCTAAATTTTAGAGGGGTCACATTAAAGAGAATTTTGTTATTTAGAAGTATTAAATAAAATTTAATTACAAAACTAACTGCAGAACCCCGGGTCTAATTCGCGAGACGAATCTAATGAGGGTAACTAAACCATGATTATATGATAGTTACTGTAGCATCACTGTAGCAAAACATAGATTAATTAAGCTCATTAGATTCGTCTCAAAATGAGTATTCATCTGTCAAAAAGGTTTTGTCTTTAAATTTTATTTCATGCTCTTAAATGATAAAATTATCTTTTATTTTAGAGGTCTAAAATTTAGAGAGGTGAAAACCAACACCCCCTTAGCTCGGAGCTCCCCATCCCTGAACGCGGTGCCCCTCCCATCCGTGTCAAAATTAAGGGCACCAAGACCCTCTGTTAAAGTGAAATTGTTGCCTCGAACTCTCGATGCTATACCCCGAGGCGGACGGTCGACCCATACGTGGCTGCTCACGTGGTAGCAGAAGAAGCAGCTCTGAATTCTGAACAAGTAAACACATAATCTGGCGATCGGGTCCTCGGAAATGGCGGCTAGGGGCCCCGGCTCGAGCTCGGCCACCGTGTGTTCACGACGATGCCGTCGAAGTCCAAGAGCCACGCGTGGTTGGGGCTCTTCTTGCAGCCCAGGAACGACGGGATGGATGCCCAGGAACGCCTCCAGGTCGACGGCCACCTTCTCGTCCACCGCCGGCAGCCTGAGAATGAGGTGAAGTACAGGTAGGCCGGCACGCCGAGCTCGCGGGCCACGTCCACCACGGTGGTGGCGTACAAGTCGACCACGCCTTGACGTGCGGCTTGTGGAGCTCCATGTAGCGCGATTCAACTCCTGCAGCTGCAGGTCACCGTGAAATTAAAGGAGACGGCTCTCCGTGCTCGTCCCCGGAGACGTGACGACCAGCAGCCTCTTCTTTTGGATGAGCGACATGAGGTGGCCGGAGCCGGGCTCGGGGAGGAGGACGACGTTGACGCTGGCCATTGCACTTGCCACAAACACACACCAAGCCCCCGGAGTGGTGGACTGTACTATATTGAGCTACTATCGACCACACTCTGCCGAGTGCTGACTCTTGACCTCCTTGTGTAAGAATCATAGTAATCTGCTTGTTTAAGAAGCTTTGGCCACGGTCTCCATCCGAGTGGTCACTATGATTCTGCTGCTGCAGTTGTTCTCTGGCAATCTGCACTGAATTGCCTCCCAAGCTGCTATGGTCCATACATCATCGATAACAATTAGGTACCTGATATGATAATACATTGTAATTATTTTTACAAAGCACTTTTCCAAGATAAAAGGAGTTACCAAAATTACAACTTTAATTTGGTACCTTAGGTACAACCATTTGATCTCTATCAAGTTTTAATTGGTGGTACTCTCAACTAAAGGTGTAGAGAAATTAAAAAAAAAAACTAGCCCATGTTACCAGTTGGTCCATGCAATAAAACACATAAACCTTTCAAACCGGCCCAATCTAGCTCTGGAAGGCCCACAAATCTAAACCCAACCAAATTAACGACCCCTCTTACCTCTTGGCACTGGTTTTTTAAAGGGGTTACTGAGGGGTAGGTTAAAAATGTCATATGTTCATAGAGACAATGTAAAGTGGCATCCTACACAAGCAGAAGTGTAATAATCCTACCAAGGTACAATTTTGCAGGAAAGGATTTACATATTAACTTAACTCCCTTTTATTTAGGCTCCCATTCTCTAGAGGGGAGTTTTCACAAGAGGACTTTTATTTCTGTATGTAGGACTTTTACTATCACTTCACGGAGTTTATCAGCTGGTTAGTATTTTTCGTAATTATTTTATATGTTTTTGTTCATGCTTAAGTTAAAGTTTATTAATTTATAGTATGCTTTGTTCGGTAGATTCCATGATATGTGTGGTGTATTACTGGGTCTGAGTGTATATATATAATGGATTAATATGCCTTGTAAGTTGATTTCATTGCATAAGAGTATTTGGTGCAAGATTGTGGAAGCAGTTAGACCCCAGAGCTCCAAATCAGTGATTTCATTGATCCCCTGATCTGGAGCTATTGACAAATTAGTGATCTATCATTTGTTTATTTCTTCAAGCTAAAATAAAAATAAAAATATTGTATTTAATCTTATAAACTCTGGTTCCTTTCTAGAGTTTACCAAATAATAATTCCAAATATATACAAGTGACAATTTGTCTCCTTGTAATTCAAAATAAATGCAAGCACTCCCTCTGCCTTCCACCGCCACTGGTCGCCCAAATCCTCACTCCCTTCGCTTCCACCGCCACCGGTCGCCCAAACCCTCACTCCCTCCGCCAAAACCCTTAGACCCTAGCTTTGTTTATGGCCTCCAAGCACTCCGCTCCACCTCCACCGGTTGAGTCCTCTGAAGAGTCAGACTCCGACGACTCGGAGGAGATCGCCGACTCGCCCCCCTCCACCGCCGCAGCCCCCAATAACCTTGCTCAACCGCCATAGATGATTCAGCAACCTGAGGCCACCGACAAGGAAGACAAGGACGAGGAGGAGGAGTGGAAGGCGAAGCGACCTCTCCATCCACCACGGGGTAGGCATATATCAACGAAAGAAAGAGAAGAAGCTTGATCTGTAAAGCCGGGCTTCAACACACATAGGGGACTCTATCCATCCCTCATATTCTCTATTGGCATGTCATTTTACTCACCATTGATTATCGAGTCAATGGTGAGTAATCAGAACGGTCCGGGTTCTTGGAATTCCACTGTTATCCATTCTCGGCCTCTATTTCTTTTTCCTTCTGCCTATCTTTTTCTTTTTGCACCTGCCTTTCCAGGGCCCACATACACTTCAGACAAAAAGGACCATTGAGGTCCGGCCCTATCGTATTGGAAGTCCCATGCTTTTCGTTTTTCTTCTCGGGCTGCGATGGATAAAAGAATTCGATCAGAAGCACTGGTATATGCCTGAAAGTAAAGTTGCTCAAGTAGGCCTATTTCAGTTCCTGAATCACCTCCTCTTCTTTTGGAGGTGCCTGTTTGGAAAGATCATCATAAATTATTAAATTATGGCGTTCCTGGTACATAACAATCCGCTGCCACCACCCAATCTGGAGGAGTCCGAGTCTGAGGAAGAGGAGAGGGATGACGAGGCGTTGGAATCGAATCCCTCTCCAAAGCAGCACGCGGAAGAGAAGGGCGAGAAGCTATCGACATCGAGCATCGACAATGTGTGCATCCTCGAGGCCCTTGCCGCACAATGCAGGGAGCATGGCAAGCTGCCTGATGAGCTTGAAGCCACCCTTGATGGCAGCCTCAACCACATTGACTATGGACGCAATGAGCTCATGGTGAAGGTCAAGAACCTGAAGGGTGCTTACACCACGTCAACAAGGGGCAACAACCGAAAAATGATAACCAGTGCCTGGTCTACAACCTGTCCAAGGAACTTTAAGGCAAGGGAAAACACGCCAGCGAATTCGAGGGATTTTGGCGAAATTTGTGAGTTGTATCCGCACCTTACGGAGGAGATTAAGGGGGTTCAGAAGACGTAATTGGGCCTGTTCGAGAGGGAGTTTGGCATGATCAATGAGTAGAAGGCTAGCGCGCTAGATACCAAGGTCAAGAAGCAGAGGTTGGCTGACGCAGAGTAAGGTAGAGCTGCTTCACCAAGACAACTTCAAGGAGGTGGTCAAGGCGTTGATGGACCTAGTGGACAGTGACGGGTTGGACTTGGGCTCTTCATGCCCACTAAAATGCATAGGTGACTGATTAGTGCAATTTGTATGCTCTGTTTCAAAGTAGAGCAAAACCTGCAAACTGTTGCATCGAGATGGCGTTGAATGCTTTTGTCGTGATAATCAATACCATAGATCATGCCAAAATCATTAAACATCATCTCGAAGTTTTGCTCCAGTTTGATATAGAGCATACAAACTGCACTAATCAATCACCTATGCATTTCAACGCGCATGAAGAGACCAAGTCCAACCCGTCACTGTCCATCGGTGCCCTGACCAGCTCTTGAAGTTGTCTTAGTGGAGCAACTCCACCTTACTCTGCATGAGATAGCCTCTGCTTCTTGACCTTGGTATCCAACGCGCTACAGCCTTCTCATCACTGATCATGCCAAACTCCCTCTTGAACAAGCCCGGGTACGTCTTCTGAACCCCCTTAATCTTCTCTGTAAGGTGCGCGTACAGCTCACACATTTTGCCAAAAACCCTCAAATTCGCTGGTATGTTTTCCCTTTGAGAGGTTGTAGACCTAATGCTCATTATCATTTCTCGGTTGTTGCCCCTTGTTGATCGTGCCTGGTAAAAGCACCCTTCAGGTTCTTGGCCTTCACCATGAGCTCATTGCAGCCACCATAGTCACTGTGGTCGAGGCTGCCAGCGAGGATGGCTTGGAGCTCATCGGGCTGTGGCAGCTTGCCATGCTCCCTGTGGTGTGTGGCAACAGCATTGAGGATGCACACATTGTCTTCCTTGGCCGGTTTCTGGTGCTGGCTTGACGACAGCAGTTTCCCGCCCTTCCCTTGCGCCTGCTGCTTTGGAGAGGAATTTGATGCCCCATCTTCCGTCTCCTTGTCCACAGACTCAGACTCCTCCAGATTTGGCGGCGATGGTTGAGTGTTGGTGGTGGAGGGAGAGGTTGCTTTGTTGACCTCACCTTCCTCCTCCTCCTCTTATCTTCTGTGGCAGCCGAGCAATGTACTTGGGAGCGGCGATGGCGGCGACAATCTCCTCCAAGTCGTCGGAGGCCGACACTCTTTGGAGGACTCAACCAGTGGTGGTGGAACGGAGTGCTTGGCAGCCATCGTCAGAGCTAGGGTTTAAGGGTTTGGGCGGAGGGAGCGAGGGTTTGGGCGACCGGTGGTGGTAGAAGGTGGAGGGAGCACTTGCATTTATTTGGAATTACAAGGAGACGAATCGTCGCTTGCATATATTAGGAATTACTAGCAAAGCTGACCGAGGAAAAAATTACAAATCTTAGTATTAAAACAAATTGAATAGGAACTGTTCAAGCAAATGTCCGGAAGAAAATCGTGAAAAAACTTCCGATTCACCAACAAAAACACACCCTGGAGAATTCATTTCTTAGAATATGTGTGACAAGGTATAATTTTGATAATTTATCTAGATCACATGCATATATTATTTCGTGTGATTCTATGGGAGCCACATTAAAAATTTTAAGAGATAATGTATGTCTAGTAAATTGCTACAACTATCCGAGGACAAATTTACGTGATATGTATTTCTTAAGGGTCTAAAACTGGGCGCTGCTAATTTTCAAGTGCTTGAAATCAGGGGTAGTTTCAAGCACCACCCACAGCCATCCATTCTGCATCTGACGGCTATGGATGCCCTCGATTGTTTTCTAGTCAGTTTGTGTATGTTTCAGCTAGTGGGTCAGATTATTCTTCTGACCCGTTAAGAAATTTCTTAATGGGACTGCCAAACCAACATAACAGACCCCAAAAAGGAGAAACGGCATTATGTGAAGAAAATCATACAGAGTGAAGGACCCCAAAAAGGAGACACTTAATCATTTGTAGGTTTTTTGTTAACAAAAACAGGAAATCTTGACAAATAAAAATGGTCACATTAATTCTCTTGCCTCTTCAGAAAAGAGCAAAGTTAATTCATGATCGTCTAAAAAAAGGCCAAGCAGAAGAATAAACCAATGGGAGACAAACCAATATATCGATACATCGATAAACTCATACTTAGAAGTAGAAAATCTACAATTGATAGGACAGGTAAGCTCTTACTTACCTGCTAGGCTCGTACCCTCCATCTCTAGCATGCTGCTTGAAAGCTTACAAATACAATCATGAAAACGATGCTGCAAGAAATATGAACTGTACAGATCAGTAAGCTAATTGCTAAATTTTATCTCCATACATATATCAGTACTTGTTACTTGTAGGAAGGGCACTAACCAACCTCACAAGTCACAAGACTGCTACTCAAAGGAACGTCATGTCGGAGACTGTCCTTATATTAACAATTGTGGGCAATGGCCACTGAAGAAATTCTCCTTGCAATCCCCAAGGTTGTTGTGTGCCAATTTACCAATTTGTTTCGCATCGGCAGCATGGCCGCATGGCACCACCGTCAATGGTAATCCAACTAATAGATGCTTGAAAATTAGCATAGTAAATCAAGCATTAATGATGATTACACGACTGAAGTAACTAAAACAAATAAATTATAACTTGTTACGCAAGCAACAATTATTTGTGGTTTAGCATAACATACGAGGTGGCAACTTACAATCAGAAGTGCTATATTGTATAATTTCGATACTATGCATTGTAAAAATTCCTGACAAAGTGTGTATTGATTTTCCATGTATTCTTTTTACCACCAACAATGACTGGGTTACCATGTAGTATTGTTTGTTTGTTTGGGGCTTATAAATTCAAAATGTCCAAAAAATCAGTAAATATCTTATGAAAAACATCCTTGAGATGCTATATTCACGAGACATGTTAAGCACAGCTGGGGAAGCAAAAAAAAAATATTTTGAAGGTCAAATGGTCTGATGTTTTTCCAGATCTGCCATCAGGTCATGCTCTGTGAGGATGCAGATGTCTTGGACGAGCTTGGCCCCTGACTACCTATGTTGCGGCGATGAGGTTGCGGAATGTGTCCAGGAGCATTTGCTCCTCGTTTGCGACCATGATCCCAACGTGCCCATGGTCCTTATCCGCCACATGTATCCCCTTCAGCTGCTCTAATTCAGTTTGCACTTTACTTTTCCATAATTAAAATAATAAGTTATATGATAGAAAGACATTTTATGATATGGAAATCGTTAAATTTGTATGCACGAAGCTCTCCTGAATTTTTTAAATCAGCCCTGAGATTTGTGGATTTATTGCTTGTCAATAAGAAGAATATAGCATGCTTTTTGATGTCTGGTATGATTTATGCCATTTTTGTTTCCCACTTAGATTATATAACTGAAACAAACAAGTCCCATATTGTAACAATTCAGCTTTGTTTAGCTCATGATCAGCCAATATAACCGCTTATTTTCATCTGAAATTTTCCATATCCTCATGCCAAGTAGTGACGAGGAATTATAGAGTAATTTCTTTAAGTGGGTGTACAAAGCATAAAGATATTAATAAAACATGGACTTAGGCAATTTCACGTCCAACTGTGAAGGAGAGGACGAGTAAGCCACATGATGATCTGAATCATTATGAGCACTTCGGTATTACTGGAGATAATAAGCAGCAATTTTTAAAACTTAGGTTGTTTTTAAGTACCCACAACTGCACATCGAATGATTAGAAACCTCAATGTTTTGCCAATCAAAAACATAGTGGCCCTTCCGAGTAGCCTGCTGATGTTCATTATCTGATTTGTGGCAGTTGTTAGGAAGGGAAGCGTAAGATATGAAGTAGTGAGACATGCATGTCTGAAAATGGGTAATAACATACTATTGTGTTGGTGTCATCGTGACCATCTGGTTTTGGTCCCATTGAGTCTAGAAATTGTATTATTCATTGAGGGGCATTTATAATAGCTAAGTACAAATGATTGTTGTCTCTATTTACTGTCAACAAGATTTGTAGAAACCATATTGTATATTTTGTTAAGTATAACATGAACTTGATCAAGAGTTGGTGTACAATATGTTTCCTATGTGTCTTTCTTACTATTAGATTGAGACAAACAAGCATTGGTACGTAGCTGTTATAAATGGCCCTCCATGTAAAATACAGATTCTAGATTCATTGGACCTAAGCAAGATTGTTGCGATCATGTCTCAGCTCCTTCACATATTACACATCCCTTCCTAACAACCACCAAAAATCAGATGAAGAACCTAGAATAAAGTAGCAAAATGACATGAGCGGGTCTACGTGAAAGAACTACAATATTAAAGATAGATTGGCAAGTTATTGACGTTTTTAATCATTCGGCGCAGAGATGTGTACTATAAAACAACCAACTTTTAAAAGAAGTTATTACTTATTGTGGTCCAGTAATACTTACGAGTTTATAATTATTCAGATCATCATGTGGTTTATTTGTCCTCTGCTTCATAAACAGTCAGATAGGAAATAGCTTATCTTCATCAAGTTTTATATTGGTATTTCCTATACCTTCAAGTAATGTACACCAACGTAAAAAAAAATGTTATGTAACAATGATTCCTCGTACTGCGAAGGAGGATATGGAAGATTTCAGATGAAAACAGCATGGCTATGTTGGTCAACAATGAGCTAAACAAAGCTGAATGAGGCACGGCAATAAATGATCGAATTGGCAACACAAGCGAAGAACAAACTTAAGCAGAAGAAGATGATTCAGAAGACTGTCGTGTTGTGTTGCATTATCATACTATTAGGTCAGTGTGTCTATATCCAAGTGGATGAATTTTAAGTGATCATACTGTCACTGCAAACATGCATTACGAGATATTTTCGCTCTCGGTTCCTGGGCATAACTCGATCAGATGACATACTATATTCTTCTGATATACCAGTAGCTTGAAATACATGACTGAATCAGATCACAAATCAAATGACATCTTATATTTTTCATAGAAGCGGTAAATCCACAGATCCAAAGGCTGATTAAGATAAAAAAAACACAGGAGAGGTTGCGTACAAAACTAATGATTATTAATAATGATTTCTATATCATAAAATATTTGTTTCTATCATGTAACTTATGATGGGAATCTGGGAAAAGGAAAGGGTGGATTGAATTAGAGCAGCTTAAGGGGCGTTAGGGAAGAATCTCACATGATGATGAAGATATTGTCTGCTCCTCGGCGATGCACGTGGCCGACTGTGGGCACACCCAGGCCACTGTCGCAGATGCGGAGGAAATGCTCCTGGACACGTCCCGCAACCTCGTCGTCGATAGTCTGTGCCAAGCTCGTCGGCTTCCTTGTGGATCGCGCCTGACAACAGATCTTGAACAGTAAAAATCACCGAATACAAGTTGCACATTCTCTTTCTCTACACTAACAACGGGATGGGATGATCCAGCACAAACGAAACATAAAGTATACAGTCAGATAAAAATGAGGATTCATTCAGTAGTTATATGGATAAAATTAAAGCAGACACACATATAGATTGAGTATGTGCACGCGTAGGCAATCGGCGCAGACGATATGTGCATTGGTAGTTAGCACGCTTTTTTCAGAAAGTACAATGCATGTATTTCATTAAAAGGAAAAGAGTTTACAATGCAACGTACACTGCCCCGCCTGATCGATCAAGGACGACTAATCACACAAAGAAAGAAGCGACTAAACCTAACACACAGAGCAAAGCAATCCGACCAACCTTCATCATCAACACGATAGCCGCCGCGGCCACCGCCCTCGCCGCGTCCACCCTGGTAGTAGCCGCCGTCTCTGCGGCCGCCCTGGTAACCGCCGCCGCCGCCTCGGCCGCCGCCCTCGCCGCGGCCACCACCCTGGTACAGATCTGCTGATTAATGACGATTTTACTGAAGATCCGTCACTATTTTGGGTGTTTTTCCCGTTTTCGGCCAAGTTTATGACTTTTTCGCGGTCTGTCACTAACAAGCCTCATTTGTGACGAAAATCCGTATAAATTGATGAACAGTATGGTCCGGTGTCGCCGGTTTACTGTTCTGGGCAGGTTCTGGGTGGCCGATTCGTCACTAAAATCCGGTTTCGAGTACGGCGACCAACAATTTTTGTCATAAACCCAACTCCACGGGTGTTTCTGGCCTACGTGGCATCCTAGTCAGCAAAGGGGGGCCCATGTGTCAGGCTTCGCGGGTCAACAGTCGAACCATTTTCGTCACTAAAATTTCGTTTGACCACGTAAAATGCCACAGGCCCGTAAGGTGCAGGGCAAAGGCAACTGGGGCCCACGTATCAGGAGACGGGGGTCCCAAAACCCAAGTATTTTTCAACGCTGATTTTATTTCCCAGCGTGGTAATGCCACGTGCGCAGGATGCAACACTACGCGGGCCTACATGTCAGTCAACGTGGGACCCACAACTTTTGTCATAAACCAGCCCCAGGGCGTTTCTGGCCTACGTGGCATCCTGGTCAGCAAGATGGGGCCCATGAGTCAGGCTTCACGGGCCCACGGTCAAACTATTTTCGTCACTAAAATTTCGTTTGACCGCGTGAAATGGCACAAGACGCACAGCAAAAGGAAACTGGGGCCCACATATCAGGAGACGGGGTCCCAAGACCCACGTATTTTTCGTCGCTGATTTCATTTGCCAGCGTGTTCATGCAACGTGCGCACGATGCACCACCACGCTGGCCCACATGTCATCAACGTGGGACCCACGGTAAAGTAATTTTCGTCGCAGCTATGGTTTGCACACTAGTCTGAACGCGTCGCACAAGGAACCACTCGCCGGGCCCGCGTGTCAGCTACGTGGGGCAAACACATGAAGGAACACGCGGGCTCACATGTCATCCACCGTGGGGCCCGTGGCCGAACAATGCCACATTGCGCACAGTAAAACGTCCCTGGGGCCGACGTGTCAAGCTCCCGGGGCCCACTATCAAATTAAAGTATTATTAATACTATTTTCGTCACTTATTTTGGTTGCCCGCGGCTAAAGGCACAGTACCAACGCGGGGCCCATGTCTTCGATCCCACATGTCGGGTGCCTTCTTGTGCCCGCGAGTAAGGCCACGTGGCGTCCTTCACGTCGCTCCGTGGGCTGGACTAGTATTTCTTTTCGAGGAAATCTGAGAGCCCGTACTGTAGACCATACCGTCAAGCTGGACCTGGAGAGCCCATTGCAACAAGCCTGAGACACATTGTCGCTGAGCGGTCCACTAGGGGAGGAATGACAACATGAAAGCGGCGATGTAGGCCCACTAGATCCATGAAAGCGGCCATGAAGGCGGTGGAACTGTCCAGATCGAGAGATATCCAGATCGACGAAGATGTACTCGCCTTCTGAAATCCTAAGCTCACTGGCCTGTGGGACCACCTACCGAGTTGGGCCCACCAGTCATTGAAACAAGGTAGTTGGCTGAATGCCAACCGATCGGAGTGCAAGCTCCGTGATTGGCTAGCGGATGCGCGCGCATGGAAGTATGCCTCTGCAACGGAGGGAGTTCCTCTGCAAGCATGCATCTGTAGCTAGCTGCTCCGTGATTGTGTGCATATATTTAAATAAACTCACGAAATTAACTAGTGTTTGACTAACATGATATCCGATCCATAAATTAGGAGTCTCCCATTAGATCACTTACAACTGCACACACTTAAACATCATATATAGTCTGTAAAAAAATACAAAGTAGAATGAATATAAAACACCTAAACATGTGATGTAGGCCTGAAGAACATAGAGACCTGCTTGGGCTCACCAACAACCGAAAAGTATATGCTCTTGTAGTCGAAGGGGCGATCTAGCTTATCGAGGCGAAATACGCCGACATGGCCACCTTCGAAACCCAAGTTAGATACATAAACACGACCACCTTGGAGCGACGACGAGCCATACGGCACATCATAGAAGAAGGGGTAGTTTGCCCCTAGGAAGAGAGAATAGTGACCTCCAAAGTCGTCAGACTTGAGCCTCTAATATTTCTCCTCGTTGTTTGGATCAACAAGCAGCTCATAGACCAGCAAGCCTTTCATCACGCAGAATGTTAGATCATTACGATACATCCTGACACCGTGGCCCATGCCGCCGCGCTGATTAACATCATGATAACCAAACATGCAGATCAAAATGATGTTGTTTTCAGGGGACTTGGCAATGTAAATCACTCTTTCCACCGGCCAATAATCCAGCCGTCCCTCCATGTATGCCGTCCCATGTATCATCAGTTTAGGATTGTTGCATGGCCTCTTATCAATGTCCCATGTTAGTACACTTCCAGCCTTGGTGACTGCCACAACATTTCTGTCAACCAAGATGGCATCAAAGTGATGTCTATCCCCGCCAAGGTAACTGCTGGAAAGTACATCGTCATGTCCTGCTTGCCGTGTCAAAGCTGTCCAACTCGGTTCGCCTTCCTGAACGAAGGCCATGAGCCCCCAGGAGAAGATGACGACGACCATATAACCCCCTGCCTGCCTCGGCGTGCGGCAAAGTACAACACGCTGCACATACGGTTTGCATCCCCAATATCCCCGCTGCCTCAACACCAAGTCAACATCCATATCTGTACCCTGCATCTCAGATAATGTAGGCAGGCCGCGAGTTCCACCGGTAACTGGATTGACGAGCTTCAGATTATACTCCTCATCACTAGTAACAAGCCAGTCATCTTTGCCTCCTAACCAGCTCTGCCCTTTCGGTTCGTCTGACTGGCACTGGAACCGCCTTTCAGGATCATAACGGGCCCAAGCGCATCCAGCATGTCCAGCAGTCACCCTATACCCAACATGATGCAGACCGAATTTCCCTGCCTCATGATCAGCATCAGTCTCCCGCGCCCAAGCAGAACCGCAAACAGATGTGATAAGCATGGGGAGGCCAGACCATACGCGATAGACCTCCTTGCAAGCATCTTTAAATGACTTGCCAAAAGAAAGTGACCGTAAAATGCCAAGGCCATGGCCATCAACTTTCTCCAAGATGTAGCACGAGACGTCTAGCGAAAGGGTGTCTGCCCCCTGTCCATGCACAATAATGATAATTAATGAACACATATATAGATGAATATGAAATCAGGCTCTGTATATTTATCACGGTGCATATGTGATGAAAATGTTAATAAACCATTTAATTGACTGTTTGCATATATTAATTCAAAAATATGATGACCAATTAATTCACTAATTGGATGAAAATGATAAACCATTGAATCGACTAATTGGATATATTAATTTGAATGTGAACAGAACTTTTAAAGTTAGGATGAGGCGCATAGATATAGATGAGCTAATATATATATACTATATATGGCTTACACCAAGTACTACCCTCTGTATATATATATATGTATCGGATACAGGTGAAATGATAATCGATTTTGATGAAATTGATCAGAAGCATGGTGCGCGAAACATGAAATAAAAGCGATTGAGCTAACTTACATTCTCCTACGCTGGGAGGTCTCGCCGCCATCACCCCTGGCGGGAGCACCAAAAACCCGCGCTTGGGTGGGGAGCTGTGCATCGCCTGCAGATGCGCCTCCAAATGCGACGGCGGAGTTACCGCCGACGCGAAGCGGACTCAGGTCAACCCTATCGTCATCTCCGGCCATAGTCGTTGCTCCTCTCTTCTCGAAACTAAGCACAAATCGATTGAACAGGGTGGATACTGTACGGTGCATGTGAGAAATGGATCCAGAATAAGTTGCAATCGTGGGTAAAATCAGCGCCCAGATGGATTGAGAGACCTACAGAGGCCTTATCTTGAAAATCCAAGTCAAAGACGGTGAGGACGATGCGAGGTGCATGGTTACCGGAAGAGGCAGAGTATTGGGGAGAAAATGCGAAACAATGAACAGTGAGAAGGGGGCAATTCGGCAAATAAGAAGCGGCACGGCCCCTTCTCTTTTTTTTTGACACGGGCGCGGCCCTTTGTTTCTCGGAGGTTGACTTGTAGCCGACCCTTCCTGTCACTAACATGTGGGTCCATAAAAGTCTTGGGACCACCAGTCAGTCAGACGATCATTAAGCTAGTAGTGGACGAAGCCATGGGTGAATCGGACCTCCCTGAGATGCACTACAGCTCATTTTCAACTGCCCGAGTAAAAACTTGACAAGACAAGGCAATGGTGCCAGCCGCCCGTCTTGACTCATTTTCAACTGCCTGATGATGAGCAACCACGCTTTTGGTCTCCGCGTGAAGCAACCACGCTTGGATCTCCGCATGGTAGGCTCTGTCAGAGAACACTTCCTACTACCGTACTGTAGTTCCTAGGCTCTCGCGGGTTCCCGTGCTACCGTGCCATTGCAAAATTGCATAATCCCGAATATGCCACTGTCAGTGACACAGGTGGGCCTCCTGCACAGCCTGCATTTTCTTCTGGCGGACAGGCATCACTCGCACCACAAAGGCTTAAACGTCTCCCTCCCGTGCTCATCCGCTCATCACTCGCACCACAAACTCTCACTACGTCGAGCTTCAGAGATTTGCGAAAAAAAAGGTATCCATTTTCTTCTCTAATGTTCTATATCCTCAATCATCTTATTGGATTTCTGCTTCTTCATGAATTTTAGTCTCTTTACTCGTTTTGCTTTCCATATGTATGTAGGCGAAACATGGACAAGGGGAGGAACAAGCAACAGAGGGGGGGCGCAGCCGCAAGCGACAGGAGCAATGCAAGCCCGGGACTTGTGGAAGTTCCCGTAGAAGAAATAATCCTGGAAAAGCGGTTTGAATTTTTCTTGTTTTATTTTCTATTTCTGCCATCGCCTCCGCTGTCAATTTCTTCTCATTTTGCCTTGCTTTGGATCTCTGTTTAGTATAGCAGCCGTCAAGAGGAAGATGCAGGCCACGGTCGACGACCAGGGGAGGATTACGAGCATGAAGACGAAGCTTAACCGCGAGATTCTATCAAACCAGGTCATGATAGCAGTCCTTGACCGGTTCGATGTTCTAGCGAATCTCCTGTCGTTCATGGGAATTTTGCACAGCAAGCTGGGGAAACTGGGGGACTGCCTGGAGCGAGCCAGAAGTCCACCAAGTGAACTCGACGAGATCATCTCCATATGCGACAGGCACCTGACAAACCTAGTCCGAAGTAAGCGCAATGTATCACTTTCAGGAGACGTTCCCACGATTGAGATCACGATTCATTATATACATGTCGGTTGTTTCTAAATTTGTTCAAATCCATTTGATTTTTTCTAAATTTCTAGATTGTTTGTGTAGCTTTCAATAGCTGCCGCGAACACGTCTCCGCATTTCGGAGCATGCTGGTGGAGATCAAAACAGCTACGTCCGTGGGGAAAGACGCCGCCGCTGAGGAGGAAGACGCAGAGCGTAAGGAGAAATACGCTGCCGCCGCCGCCGCCGAGGACAATGACCCTGCAGCCGAGGAGAAAGATGCCGAGGCGGACGCCGCCAAGGACAATGACCCTGCCGCCAAGGAGAAAGATGCCAACGCGGACATATGGATATTGGCTGATAGGTGGGTTAGGGATTGGGAAATGATTCTAGATGGTAGTATTGTACCTGGTTTAAGCCACAGCACAAGAAGACTAGTTTAGGATGGGCCGGCGTGTCGAGCCATAGTTCGATACTACTAATTAGTGCCTAACTCCCAAGTAAGATGCTTATTTTGTGGAGGCGTGATGCTGAGCACCACCTGCTGTGCGCGGACATATCTTGTTCCGTGTTTGATTCACGCTTATCCGAGGTGCATTCCATATCTATCTTCATTCAGGCTTATTTCTGTAGTGCGATGCATGATTTACGCCGCAGTGATGTTGGTGGCCGCTGCGGTTCGTGAACACGGTTCCTTTCAATTTTTCTCAGTTCGCCTGTATGGTAGAGCCTTCCCCTCTGTAAACACTACACGGGACTATCCCGTCAAGTTCGCCCTATTCAGGGGAATATCCCTGCAGTGTACTTGACAATACCAGACAAATAGTGAGGGGCACCGTACCTGCTCCTCCCTCACGATGAGTCACGAAGGCCTCAAGGACGGTGAAGCAACCAGCTTTTATCAACACCGTCTCCGGCTCCCTTTGCCAAAAACACTGTATCAACACTGTTGGGTACTGTAGCAGGGAGCGGCTCCTCCTTTCCCAGACAAAAATGAACTATGGATGAGGTGCAGCCGGTGAAGCCTGGTTTTGTGGCTCCTCCTCCTTCGTGCTACATATGGAAATAGTGGCGTTACAGTAAATCGTGTCAGGTGAAGAAGGCGGCAAGGAAGCCCGGCCAAACAGGGCAATCTCTTCAAATCGCAGGCGTGTTGAGCCATCTCGATATCATCTCCAGTATGGTACGCGGGTCTTCCCCTCTGTAAACACTACCTGGGACTATCATGATCAAGTTCGCCCTATTCACGGGAATATCCCGGCAGTGAGTAACTTGACAATACCGGACATATCTTGTTCCGTGTTTGATTCATGCTTATCCCGTGCTTTCCATACCTATCTTCATTCATCAGGGTTATTTCTGTAGTGCGATGCATGATTTACGCCGCAGTGATGTCGGTGGCCGCTGCAGTTCGTGAACACGGTTCCTTTCGATTTTTCTTCCCGTGTGTAAACAATTCAGGAGACTATCCGTTGATCAAGTTCACCCTATTCACGGGAACATCCCGTCAGTGAGCCCTGTTTGGATCGGCTAATTTTAGCCAACTAAATTATTAGCAAGCTAATTTTTTAGCCAACTATGAGTGGCTGATCATCCTCTCTGCCAGCGGGAAGTAATATGGTATGAGGAAAGGCATGGACACATCCAGCTATTCGCGAATGAAATGATAATTGAGAAAGCGTGAAAATTCTCTAACTTAGGGCATGTACAACATTACACGGAGGCAGTCTCGTAGCCCATCTCATGCAACACCACGTAGGATTTTTGAAATAGACGGTTGTTTCGCGAGACAACCACCTCAAGCGCTAAAATTTAGGAGTATGAGACGGCTTAGACACCATTGTACGAGTTGTAGTTGCCATGCTACTCATAAATATTTTTTTTCTCATCCATGAATTAAGGGAAGATGCAATTACTATGAGACATCTCGTATCATCTCCGGTATGGTACGCCGGGTCTTCCCCTCTGTAAACACTACACGGGCCTATCCATGATCAAGTTCGCCCTATTCCCGGGAATATCCCGGCAGTGAGTAACTTCACAATACTGGACAAATGGTGCAGGGCACCGTACTTGCTCCTCCCTCACGAGCAACCAGCTTTTATTATAGTTTTGGTTCGGAGATCGAAACAATCACTTCATATCGCAGCTTCCTTAGGCGTGTCAAGCCATCTTGTATCATCTCCGGTATGGTACGCCGGGTCTTCACCTGTGTAAACACACAGACTATCCCGTGATCAAGTTTGCCCTATTCACGGGAATATCCCGTAATATCCCGTCAGTGATTAACTTGACAATTCCGGACAAATGGTGCGGGGCACCGTACCTGCGCCTCCCTCATGAAGGCCTCAAGGACTGTGAAGCAACCAGGTTTTAATACAGTTTTGGTTCGGAGAACGAAACAATCTCTTCATATCGCAGTTTCTTAGGCGTGTCGAGCCATCTCGTATCATCTCCGGTATGGTACGCTATCCATGGATCAAGTTCGCCCTTTTCACTGGATATCAGTGAGTAATTTGACAATACTGGACAAATGGTGCGGGGCACCGTATCTGCGCTGAATGTATTAATCTCTTGATACTCATGCATCACGGTAATTGCAAAGTATGATTTCCTTGTTATAAGTGTCCTGGAGAAGAAAGAATAACAGAATTAACTTGGTGGGTGTTTGATCATGATTGTCAACATATACATGTGCACCGGGTTAACCTATGAGTGGCTGATCATCCTCTCTGGCAGCGGGAAGTAATATGGTATGAGGAAAGGCATGGACACATCCAGCTATTCGCGAATGAAATGATAATTGAGAAAGCGTGCAAATTCTCTAACTTATTACACGAACCGGAGCCCAATTCTTTTCCAGGTCCCGTTTGGAAAGTCTTAGGAATTTCACATGAATTTTATAGGAATTTCACAGGAAACAGTTCAATTCCCGCAGGAACGAGGAACAAATCCTTCATTCCAATTGCGCGGGTTTAATTCTCTGAAGTGTACCATGATCGCAGCCCCAGGCGATCCCCTGATCGAAACCAGACCCATACAAGGGAACATCCCGCATTCAATCTTGATAGTTGGGGATTGGGATGGAAATTTTGGATGGGTTGGAATTGGACACGGTCAGACACAAATTCATTCCGAGGGAAGGGACGGCTAAACCCAGCGCTTTATCAAAATCCTGCTAAATCCTGTTTTGACAGCCATCGACTCAGTGGGAAGGTTCCCGGATGTCACGACGCCATGGCATTGCCACGACAGTGCACCGTCTGCACAAGCACAGGCCACATTGTTGAGACTCAAGGATGGCCTTTTGTTTCAGCTTGTGCTTTTAGAATCCAGAATCCACAATCACAAGGTAATACAAACGGGGCCGCATTGTTGTCTCGCCCGAAAGAGCAAAGAGCTAGTATTAGGGACCGAATCGAAGGTTTGTCATCACAGTTGATTCCTTCTCTGAGAAGCTTCTCTGCGGCGCAAGGTTGACAGGGTTGGACGTTTTACCGGGCTTCACGGGAACCGGGAACACACTGTAGTTCCTCGCTAGATAGGTGTATTCCATGTCAATTCATTTGATGTTCTGGGGCATGGGGATGTTCTTGTGTATGGCGTGTCAATTTCAGGGATGTTCCCGGGTATTGCGTGTTTCAGATAGCGAGTCTTCACCTCTGTCCGGTGTTTCGAGGGCAAATGTCCGGGCGACACGCCGGAACCGTAAAGACACTGCGTTGTGCCTCGCTTGACAGGCGTGGTCGTCCAGGGTTCCTACTGCAGTATGTAGCAGTCTCGACTACCCGGTCAAGTTTGTCCTTCTGTCGTAGTTTCTTAGACGAGCTAAAACATTAAATTAATGTATTATGACTGGTCAAAATGTGTTTGGATGAGATACTTTTTCATTTCACAGTTTCCTAGAGTGACACTTCGTCTTTGTGGTATCCAGAATCCGGATTCCACAAAATGCTCTCAATGCACTCTCATTTGGCTTCCATTTGCAGAATTGTTCGGCTACCTCGTCGACAACTCTGAAGAGGCGTGTGCCGGTGACCGCGCTCCGGCCTACGGATGAGTCCATCCGCAAAGATGGTGAATCCAGGAACCATTCTCCGATAACTCGTCCAATCTTTTATTTTACTGTAAGGACGCTTCTCGGATAACACCCCCTGAGTCGAGTTATGTGTAATTGAGAGTCGAGTTCATTTTTACCAGGTTAAGGTTTGTTGGGGTCAATTTAGACACGATTTGGGTTGATTTTGTTTCAACGATGTTTTTTCTTCTAGTATTTAGCACTGTGCATGTTGATGGTTAGGCTGGGTGCATATTTATCCAGTGTAATCTATGTCAGTTCTAGGGACGTTCCCGCTGTATGGGTCTGGTTTCGATAACGGGATCATCTTCTGTTTGTACACGACCCCGTCGCTCAAAAATGTCACAAATTCACAATGTAGCTGCTGCCAAATTTTCACCAGCCCGCCGAAATGTGAGCAGCACTTTCAAAATTTCACTCGTGATGCGAAAAGTCCATATTGTCCCTTCATCTCCGCACTCATCTGCGTTCTTTTCTCGATCCGCGGCCAAGGGTCTTTTGGGAAACTATGCTAAGGAAGCAATGAAAGTGCGCTGAACCTTGCCCTCGCTGCCAAACCAAACCAGATCTCGTCTCCGTTCAAAAAAAAAAAAAACAATCAGATCTCGTCTCGCCGCTCCCTGCCCCCCCTCCCCCCCCCCCCCCCCCAAACACACACACACACACACACCACTCTTTGTTGTATGCAACCACGCTCTGTCCGTCTCCAAGACTTCGATGGCACTAGGACGGAATCTGGCGGCTTACATCTTTGTAGGGGATGTTGATTTGTTTTTGTTTGTCGTTTTGGGTATATACAACTGATATTTGTCTCGACTTGTATTTGAAACATCAATCTCTCACAATATGCTTTACGAATGTGTAGCGGATGTGGTTCACCATGAAGAGGAAGAGACCAACGAATATGAGCTTCAACGACTGAAAATAATTGCTGCAAATCAACAAATCTTCAGAAGTCTTTGTCTGTCGGGGACCCTAAACGGAGACAGTAGTAATAAGGTTTTAATTTTTTCGCAAGTTTCTGCGGTCATTGTTACAGTGTTAATTACTTGTTAGTACCGTAGTCATTGCATAGCTAATTTTTCTTCCATTTTTCGTGTCGAGGCCTTACAAGTTCCTAAGGGGAGAGGGCAGAAGAGGTCAACGCAGGATGCAACCAGTCCTGTTACGGGCGGAAAAGGTTCCAAGAGAGTGTTGCCACCTCCTCAAGAAGTCACAAGAATAACTAGGCAGCGGGCAAGGGAATTGTCCGCTGCAAACCCTGTCAAAGAAACACAAGAGGACAGGAGCCAAGTGCATGATGATGGCAAGGATCTTCTTTGTTGTTGCTAGATATTATTTGCTCTATTGCTGATAGCCACTTAATGACTAACACGCGCAATTTGTTAGAGGAAGAAATCAGAACTACTCCAAAGGGCCCAGGAAGAGCCGGGAAAGATCTGGAAAGGATGAACAAAGGAATGCACATGAAGTTGCCAATCTACATTTCCGAAGGCAAGAAACGGCCTGAAGTACCAAGGCAAGCTGCAAAGCTTGCAACTGAGGCCGGCATCATACTGAGGAGGCACATACCAGTCCTTCCTCGCTAGAACAAGTTGCAGCATGAGCAGGATCATCTTTCTAACTACATCAAAAAAGTTTTCGTAAGTATATCAACTCATGGTCAACACTGGAGGGAAATTCTATTTGATTTGTTGTACCAAACCTGATAAGCTCACGGGTGCTCGATCTTTTCATTTCATTTTGAGAATAACTTTGATTTCCTCTGTACTAGGTGCAATTTTCCATGGACACCACCAGCAAACCAGTGATTTCAGCTTGTGCTGACATGCTGAAATCCGGCCAGCGTCAAATGAGATATAAGCTGAAGAAGAAGTACTTCGATAATGTACCAGAGAGTCAACGAATTACCAAATCACCTGTGTCATCGATGGATGACAACCAATAGGCAGAACTCCTGAAGTTGTGGTCAAGCCCACAACACATGGTATGGCAGAACTTGAAAGCGCCTCGTTCCTTGTCAGTCAACCTAATGTTAAACAGTTAATTCAAGATGCCATCAGATTTTAGAGTAGACATACAATTACTATGTTGTACCCGTACTTTGTTCTGCTCTACTGCTTCCCTCTGTCGTGCCTTTTTTTGTTTGTTATAGACTTAAGTGTTTTGATATACTACTACTTGTTTTACTCTTAATTAAATTTGTTCATTGCATAGAAACGCTTAAGTGATGCTGGTCGTTAGAAACACTGTATTTTTTTTATCACTCACAGAAATGTGCTTTTTGCAGGAAACGTGTCTTGCAAACCAGCGGAACCGTGAGAAAGTCCGGATGTATCAGCGCACAGGCTCCCGGTGCTATGTTGCACAGGCCCATTCCGTGGTAAGGAACTAGTCAATCGACTCCTTTGATTTCTTCTGATCAAATCGTTTTAAACATTTCTTTACACATGATTTTAGAGAGATAAATTCAAGGATGCAGAGCCCACTGCGGTGGACCTGTTCAGGGAGTTTCATTCATCACGACAAACTGGTTCTGTTAG
Organism: Eragrostis curvula; assembly: GCA_007726485.1. NCBI lineage: Eukaryota > Viridiplantae > Streptophyta > Magnoliopsida > Poales > Poaceae > Eragrostis > Eragrostis curvula. The sequence goes on from CM017442.1 coordinate 22,351,042, forward strand.
TGAGACAGTTCAGAAAGCTCTTGTAAGTGCTTGTTTCCTTTTCATGTCCTCTTATGCCTGTCCCGCACTGTAAAAATCTGTGAACAAGATAGAACTTTGACCTGTCACCCTTGTTTTGCTAGGATGATATGGAAGCGATGATGGAAGAACCTGTATGAGAGGGAGAGGAACCGATGTCTCCTGGTTGTGCTGTTCGTGAAGTTGTTCGTGCAAGTACCTTTCTTGAAGTTGTGGGCCTACAATCAAAGAAAAAACTCAGAGTTCCCGTTTGTTCCCGGTTAGAACCACTAATCGCTGAACTTGGGCGCGAGAAAGCTGAAATTTGTCAAGTTGAACAAATAGTTGAACAACAGAGTAGGGAGATCGATGCCTTGCGGAGGCAAGTGCAAGAAGCGAGAGACTCAAACCGCACTATGGAAGCGCAGTTAGAGCACTTGAGGAAGGAATCAGCACGAAAGGCAAGCATGATCGCTTGCCTCATGTCTAATTTTGAGGGTGGTCAGGTGCATCCTTCATCTCTGACATTTGAATGATTTTCTAGTCTGATTAGTTTTGGTGTGATTACTGAACTCTCTGTTCGTGGGTCACCATTTTGTAATCTGGCACTGTATGGAATGTGAACTCCGACATCATTTTGGTTTGTCATGTATACATGACTCTTCTATGTATTTAACAAGATAAATTTGGCATCAGCTTATGACGATCCAACCTGATATAATTTGTGACGAAATAGTTGGACTTCAAATGGGCCCGCATAAGGCCATTTATGTGCTGGGTGATGATCTGGGCAATTGACATGTGGAACAATCAGGAAAAGGCACGTGGACCAACCGCAAAGTGACACGTGGACCAATAAAAGCGTGACACGTGTACTCTTAGAATTAAGACACGTGAACCAATAGAGTAGTGACACGTGGACTCTTGAAAACATGACACGTGAACCAGTAAAAAAACGCCGCATGGACCAATAGAGTAGTGACACGTGGACTCTTGAAAACATGACACGTGAACCAGTAAAAAAATGACATGTGGACCAATAGAAAGTTGACACGTGTATGGACACATCATCATGCTTATGTGGCAACGCTGCCACGTTGGGCACCATGTCATCGTGCCATCGTGGCAGTATACGTATACGAAGTACCATATCATACCCTTGCTGCCCGGGCTGGCTGCCCGAACAGTGAAAACGTCGTAAATCACGACTGACCATGCTCGACTGCTGACGGTCCCTAAAAGGTCATAAATCACGATTTATGACAAAAAATTTGTCACTACAAGCAGTCGGTGACGCGTTTAAAACGTCACTAATCAGCATATCTGTTCTAGTGTACCAGTTGGTCCATGCAATAAAACATATAAACCTTTCAAACCGGCCCAATCTAGCTCTGGAAGGCCCACAATTCTAAACCCAACCAAATTAACCCCTCTTACCTCTTGGCACTGGTTTTTTAAAGGGGTTACTGAGGGGTAGGTTAAAAATGTCATATGTTCATAGAGACAATGTAAAGTGGCATCCTACACAAGCAGAAGTGTAATAATCCTACCAAGGTACAATTTTGCAGGAAAGGATTTACATATTGACTTAACTCCCTTTTATTTAGGCTCCCATTCTCTAGAGGGGTGTTTTCACAAGAGGACTTTTATTTCTGTATGTAGGACTTTTACTATCACTTCACGGAGTTTATCAGCTGGTTAGTATTTTTCGTAATTATTTTATATGTTTTTGTTCATGCTTAAGTTAAAGTTTATTAATTTATAGTATGCTTTGTTCGGTAGATTCCATGATATGTGTGGTGTATTACTGGGTCTGAGTGTATATATATAATGGATTAATATGCCTTGTAAGTTGATTTCATTGCATAAGAGTATTTGGTGCAAGATTGTGGAAGCAGTTAGACCCCAGAGCTCCAAATCAGTGATTTCATTGATCCCCTGATCTGGAGCTATTGACGAATTAGTGATCTATCATTTGTTTATTTCTTCAAGCTAAAATAAAAATAAAAATATTGTATTTAATCTTATAAACTCTGGTTCCTTAGAGTTAGCCAAATAATAATTCCAAATATATACAAGTGACAATTTGTCTCCTTGTAATTCAAAATAAATGCAAGCACTCCCTCTGCCTTCCACCGCCACCGGTCGCCCAAATCCTCACTCCCTTCGCTTCCACCGCCACCGGTCGCCCAAACCCTCACTCCCTCCGCCAAAACCCTTAGACCCTAGCTCTGTTTATGGCCTCCAAGCACTCCGCTCCACCTCCACCGGTTGAGTCCTCTTAAGAGTCAGACTCCGACGACTCGGAGGAGATTGCCGACTCGCCCCCCTCCACCGCCGCAGCCCCCAATAACCTTGCTCGACCGCCATAGATGATTCAGCAACCTGAGGCCACCGACAAGGAAGACAAGGACGAGGAGGAGGAAGTGGAAGGAGAAGCGACCTCTCCATCCACCACGGGGCAGACATATATCAGCGAAAAAAAGAGAAGAAGCTTGATCTGTAAAGCCGGGCTTCAACACACATAGTGGACTCTATCCATCCCTCATATTCTCTATTGGCATGTCATTTTACTCACCATTGATTATCGAGTCAATGGTGAGTAATCAGAACGGTCCGGGTTCTTGGAATTCCACTCTTATCCATTCTCGGCCTCAATCTCTTTCTCCTTCTGCCTATCTTTTTCTTTTTGCACCTGCCTTTCTGGGGCCCACATACACTTCAGACAAAAAGGACCATTGAGGTCCGGCCCTATCGTATTGGAAGTCCCATGCTTTTTGTTTTTCTTCTCGGGCTGCGATGGATAAAAGAATTTGATCAGAAGCACCGGTATATGCCTGAAAGTAAAGTTGCTCAAGTAGGCCTATTTCAGTTCCTGAATAACCTCCTCTTTTTTTTGGAGGTGCCTGTTTGGAAAGATCATCATAAATTATTAAAGTATGGCGTTCCTGGTACATAACAATCCGCTGCCACCACCAAATCTGGAGGAGTCCGAGTCTGAGGAAGAGGAGAGGGATGACGAGGCATTGGAATCGAATCCCTCTCAAAAGCAGCACGCGGACGGGAAGGGCAAGAAGCTATCGACATCGAGCATCGACACTGTGTGCATCCTCGAGGCCCTTGCGGCACAATGCAGGGAGCATGGCAAGCTGCCTGATGAGCTTGAAGCCACCCTTGATGGCAGCCTCAACCACATTGACTATGGATGCAATGAGCTCATGGTGAAGGTCAAGAACCTGAACGGTGCTTACGCCACGTCAACAAGGGGCAACAACCGAAAAATGATAACCAGTGCCCGGTCTACAACCTGTCCAAGGAACTTTAAGGCAAGGGAAAACACGCCAGCGAATTCGAGGGATTTTGGCGAAATTTGTGAGTTGTACCCGCACCTTACGGAGGAGATTAAGGGGGTTCAGAAGACGTAATTGGGCCTGTTCGAGAGGGAGTTTGGCATGATCAATGAGTAGAAGGCTAGCGCGCTGGATACCAAGGTCAAGAAGCAGAGGTTGGCTGATGCAGAGTAAGGTAGAGCTGCTTCGCCAAGACAACTTCAAGGAGGTGGTCAAGGCATTGATGGACCTGGTGGACAGTGACGGGTTGGACTTGGGCTCTTCATGCGCACTAAAATGCATAGGTGACTGATTAGTGCAATTTGTATGCTCTGTTTCAAAGTAGAGCAAAACCTGCAAACTGTTGCATCGAGATGGTGTTGAATGCTTTTGTTGTGATAATCAATACCATGGATCATGCCAAAATCATTAAACATCATCTCGAAGTTTTGCTCCAGTTTGATATAGAGCATACAAACTGCACTAATCAATCACCTATGCATTTCAACGCGCATGAAGAGACCAAGTCCAACCCGTCACTGTCCATCGGTGCCCTGACCAGCTCTTGAAGTTGTCTTAGTGGAGCAACTCCACCTTACTCTGCATGAGATAGCCTCTACTTCTTGACCTTGGTATCCAACGCGCTACAGCCTTCTCATCACTGATCATGCCAAACTCCCTCTTGAACAAGCCCGGGTACGTCTTCTGAACCCCCTTAATCTTCTCCGTAAGGTGCGCGTACAGCTCACACATTTTGCCAAAATCCCTTGAATTCGCTGGTATGTTTTCCCTTTGAGAGGTTGTAGACCTAATGCTCATTATCATTTCTCGGTTGTTGCCCCTTGTTGATCGTGCCTGGTATAAGCAGCCTTCAGGTTCTTGGCCTTCACCATGAGCTCATTGCAGCCACCATAGTCACTGTGGTCGAGGCTGCCAACGAGGATGGCTTGGAGCTCATCGGGCTGTGGCAGCTTGCCATGCTCCCTGTGGTGTGTGGCAACAGCATTGAGGATGCACACATTGTCTTCCTTGGCCGGTTTCTAGTGCTTGCTTGACGACAGCAGTTTCCCGCCCTTCCCTTGCACCTGCTGCTTTGGAGAGGAATTTTATGCCCCATCTTCCGTCTCCTCGTCCTCAGACTTAGACTCCTCCAGATTTGGCGGCGATGGCAGAGTGTTGGTGGTGGAGGGAGAGGTTGCTTTGTTGACCTCACCTTCCTCCTCCTCCTCCTCTTATCTTCCGTGGCAGCCGAGCAATGTACTTGGGAGTGGCGATGGTGGCGACAATCTCCTCCAAGTCGTCGGAGGCCGACACTCTTTGGAGGACTCAACCAGTGGTGGTGGAGCGGAGTGCTTGGAGGCCATCGTCAGAGCTAGGGTTTAAGGGTTTGGGCGGAGGGAGCGAGGGTTTGGGCGACCGGTGGTGGTAGAAGGCGGAGGGAGCGCTTGCATTTATTTGGAATTACAAGGAGACGAATCATCGCTAGCATATATTAGGAATTACTAGCAAAGCTGACCAAGGAAAAAATTACAAATCTTAGTATTAAAACGAATTGAATAGGAACTGTTCAAGCAAATGTCTGGAAGAAAATCGTGAAAAAACTTCCGATTCACCAACAAAAACGCACCCTGGAGAATTCATTTCTTAGAATATGTGTGACAAGGTATAATTTTGATAATTTATCTAGATTACATGCATATATTATTTCGTGTGATTCTATGGGAGCCACATTAAAAATTTTAAGAGATAATGTATGTCTAGTAAATTGCTACAACTATCTGAGGACAAATTTACGTGATATGTATTTCTTAAGGGTCTAAAACTGGGCGCTGCTAATTTTCAAGTGCTTGAAATCAGGGGTAGTTTCAAGCACCACCCACAGCCATCCAATCTGCATCTGACGGCTATGGATGCCCTCGATTGTTTTCTAGTCAGTTTGTGTATGTTTCAGCTAGTGGGTCAGATTATTCTTCTGACCGGTTAAGAAATTTCTTAATGGGACCGCCAAACCATCATAACAGACCCCAAAAAGGAGAAACGACATTATGTGAAGACAAATCATACAAACAGAGTGAAGGACCCCAAAAAGGAGACACTTAATCATTTGTAGGTTTTTTGTTAACAAAAACAGGAAATCTTGACAAATAAAAATGGTCACATTAATTCTCTTGCCTCTTCAGAAAAGAGCATAGTTAATTCATGATCGTCTAAAAAAAGGCCAAGCAGAAGAATAAACCAATGGGAGACAAACCAATATATCGATACATCGATAAACTCATACTTAGAAGTAGAAAATCTACAATTGATAGGACAGGTAAGCTCTTACTTACCTGCTAGGCTCGTACCCTCCATCTCTAGCATGCTGCTTGAAAGCTTACAAATACAATCATGAAAACGATGCTGCAAGAAATATGAACTGTACAGATCAGTAAGCTAATTGCTAAATTTTATCTCCATACATATATCAGTACTTGTTACTTGTAGGAAGGGCACTAACCAACCTCACAAGTCACAAGACTGCTACTCAAAGGAACGTCATGTCGGAGACTGTCCTTATATTAACAATTGTGGGCAATGGCCACTGAAGAAATTCTCCTTGCAATCCCCAAGGTTGTTGTGTGCCAATTTACCAATTTGTTTCGCATCGGCAGCATGGCCGCATGGCACCACCGTCAATGGTAATCCAACTAATAGATGCTTGAAAATTAGCATAGTAAATCAAGCATTAATGATGATTACACGACTGAAGTAACTAAAACAAATAAATTATAACTTGTTACGCAAGCAACAATTATTTGTGGTTTAGCATAACATACGAGGTGGCAACTTACAATCAGAAGTGCTATATTGTATAATTTCGATACTATGCATTGTAAAAATTCCTGACAAAGTGTGTATTGATTTTCCATGTATTCTTTTTACCACCAACAATGACTGGGTTACCATGTAGTATTGTTTGTTTGTTTGGGGCTTATAAATTCAAAATGTCCAAAAAATCAGTAAATATCTTATGAAAAACATCCTTGAGATGCTATATTCACGAGACATGTTAAGCACAGCTGGGGAAGCAAAAAAAAAATATTTTGAAGGTCAAATGGTCTGATGTTTTTCCAGATCTGCCATCAGGTCATGCTCTGTGAGGATGCAGATGTCTTGGACGAGCTTGGCCCCTGACTACCTATGTTGCGGCGATGAGGTTGCGGAATGTGTCCAGGAGCATTTGCTCCTCGTTTGCGACCATGATCCCAACGTGCCCATGGTCCTTATCCGCCACATGTATCCCCTTCAGCTGCTCTAATTCAGTTTGCACTTTACTTTTCCATAATTAAAATAATAAGTTATATGATAGAAAGACATTTTATGATATGGAAATCGTTAAATTTGTATGCACGAAGCTCTCCTGAATTTTTTAAATCAGCCCTGAGATTTGTGGATTTATTGCTTGTCAATAAGAAGAATATAGCATGCTTTTTGATGTCTGGTATGATTTATGCCATTTTTGTTTCCCACTTAGATTATATAACTGAAACAAACAAGTCCCATATTGTAACAATTCAGCTTTGTTTAGCTCATGATCAGCCAATATAACCGCTTATTTTCATCTGAAATTTTCCATATCCTCATGCCAAGTAGTGACGAGGAATTATAGAGTAATTTCTTTAAGTGGGTGTACAAAGCATAAAGATATTAATAAAACATGGACTTAGGCAATTTCACGTCCAACTGTGAAGGAGAGGACGAGTAAGCCACATGATGATCTGAATCATTATGAGCACTTCGGTATTACTGGAGATAATAAGCAGCAATTTTTAAAACTTAGGTTGTTTTTAAGTACCCACAACTGCACATCGAATGATTAGAAACCTCAATGTTTTGCCAATCAAAAACATAGCGGCCCTTCCGAGTAGCCTGCTGATGTTCATTATCTGATTTGTGGCAGTTGTTAGGAAGGGAAGCGTAAGATATGAAGTAGTGAGACATGCATGTCTGAAAATGGGTAATAACATACTATTGTGTTGGTGTCATCGTGACCATCTGGTTTTGGTCCCATTGAGTCTAGAAATTGTATTATTCATTGAGGGGCATTTATAATAGCTAAGTACAAATGATTGTTGTCTCTATTTACTGTCAACAAGATTTGTAGAAACCATATTGTATATTTTGTTAAGTATAACATGAACTTGATCAAGAGTTGGTGTACAATATGTTTCCTATGTGTCTTTCTTACTATTAGATTGAGACAAACAAGCATTGGTACGTAGCTGTTATAAATGGCCCTCCATGTAAAATACAGATTCTAGATTCATTGGACCTAAGCAAGATTGTTGCGATCATGTCTCAGCTCCTTCACATATTACACATCCCTTCCTAACAACCACCAAAAATCAGATGAAGAACCTAGAATAAAGTAGCAAAATGACATGAGCGGGTCTACGTGAAAGAACTACAATATTAAAGATAGATTGGCAAGTTATTGACGTTTTTAATCATTCGGCGCAGAGATGTGTACTATAAAACAACCAACTTTTAAAAGAAGTTATTACTTATTGTGGTCCAGTAATACTTACGAGTTTATAATTATTCAGATCATCATGTGGTTTATTTGTCCTCTGCTTCATAAACAGTCAGATAGGAAATAGCTTATCTTCATCAAGTTTTATATTGGTATTTCCTATACCTTCAAGTAATGTACACCAACGTAAAAAAAAATGTTATGTAACAATGATTCCTCGTACTGCGAAGGAGGATATGGAAGATTTCAGATGAAAACAGCATGGCTATGTTGGTCAACAATGAGCTAAACAAAGCTGAATGAGGCACGGCAATAAATGATCGAATTGGCAACACAAGCGAAGAACAAACTTAAGCAGAAGAAGATGATTCAGAAGACTGTCGTGTTGTGTTGCATTATCATACTATTAGGTCAGTGTGTCTATATCCAAGTGGATGAATTTTAAGTGATCATACTGTCACTGCAAACATGCATTACGAGATATTTTCGCTCTCGGTTCCTGGGCATAACTCGATCAGATGACATACTATATTCTTCTGATATACCAGTAGCTTGAAATACATGACTGAATCAGATCACAAATCAAATGACATCTTATATTTTTCATAGAAGCGGTAAATCCACAGATCCAAAGGCTGATTAAGATAAAAAAAACACAGGAGAGGTTGCGTACAAAACTAATGATTATTAATAATGGTTTCTATATCATAAAATATTTGTTTCTATCATGTAACTTATGATGGGAATCTGGGAAAAGGAAAGGGTGGATTGAATTAGAGCAGCTTAAGGGGCGTTAGGGAAGAATCTCACATGATGATGAAGATATTGTCTGCTCCTCGGCGATGCACGTGGCCGACTGTGGGCACACCCAGGCCACTGTCGCAGATGCGGAGGAAATGCTCCTGGACACGTCCCGCAACCTCGTCGTCGATAGTCTGTGCCAAGCTCGTCGGCTTCCTTAAGGATCGCGCCTGACAACAGATCTTGAACAGTAAAAATCACCGAATACAAGTTGCACATTCTCTTTCTCTACACTAACAACGGGATGGGATGATCCAGCACAAACGAAACATAAAGTATACAGTCAGATAAAAATGAGGATTCATTCAGTACTTACATGGATAAAATTAAAGCAGACACACATATAGATTGAGTATGTGCACGCGTAGGCAATCGGCGCAGACGATATGTGCATTGGTAGTTAGCACGCTTTTTTCAGAAAGTACAATGCATGTATTTCATTAAAAGGAAAAGAGTTTACAACGCAACATACACTGCCCCGCCTGATCGATCAAGGACGACTAATCACACAAAGAAAGCGACTAAACCTAACACACAGAGCAAAGCAATCCGACCAACCTTCATCATCAACACGATAGCCGCCACGGCCACCGCCCTCGCCGCGTCCACCCTGGTAGTAGCCACCGTCACCGCGGCCGCCCTGGTAGCCGCCACGCCCCCCACCTTGGCCGCCGCCGTAGCCTCCCTAGGCGACGTTTGGGTTTGGCTGCCCCCTGCCGCCGCCCCGGCCACCTCCTCCGCGCTGATGGCTCGCCATGGAAACTGTTCAGAGTCCTGCGGAAGTCCAAGGGTTACCACGACTCATATCACGACGCGAAATAAAAGAGGGAGTCGAATAGCCAAAACTTCCACCGGAAGATATTATGAGAAAACAAAAAGGCATCACAATCGAGAAAACAGGACTATCAATGTGGACATGGAAATCGATATAAATAACAGAACCCGTTTTCCAAAAAAAAAATTCTAATCAGGAAGGATTAGATCTGAATTAAACATAGCATTGCACTTTTGGTATTCCAGTTTTGCACATTAAGTTTCGATCCTCTATTAATTAACTACTAGTACCAAGAAAATGAAACACCTTAACATGCAAACCAGTTCATGATTATGTTCGGAGAAAAAATTCTTGGCACTTTCTATTTATTTTAATAATTAAGACAAATGGTAATGGCAACATTTCAGGCTTTCATCTCTTTACATCTAGTGAAGTTGCGAGGGAGGCTCAACCTAAGATATGATCCGTGGGGGATTCGAATGAAGGGGTGAGCGTCTATGTAAAGATATGCCACTTTACATCAAATTGTGCGTGACCAATCGATCCGTCCCAAATAAAACATCTCTAGATATATCAATTTGAATAATATATATAAATAAAAAAGGCAACATTATCTAGACTGCTGGATGGACGTCGTATGCCCAGATGTCTTTCCATATATAGTATCTAAACCCTAACCCATCACACCCGACATTCCACCTACCACGCCGCCACACCCATCCAGATGTGGCGTCTCTTTTTTTCTTCACCTCCCCCGCTCCAAACCCGGCAAGCACCACTCGTCTCATCTCCCTCCACCCCCCCACCCCCCCGGGCCACCGCCAACCCATGCTAAATCACAGACACTCTTACATGCTTAAATCCTACACTAGAGAAAATCTGGACCTATAGATTTGCAAGAATTGCTTGTCGAAGGAACAACCAAATTAAGTGAAAACAAAGACATCAAGGAACAATCATGATGCAAGATGAGAAGAAAGGCCCTAGAAACAATCCAAACAAGATGAATTCTCAAGCGTGTTCCTTTTGCTATCGACAAGACAATGGGAATCAAGTTACCATGATGTAACCCATCAGGTCCCAATTGTGTGCATGCTCGTCTATACATAAACAATGATCACAACAAATATGACTTAGATCAATGGAACGATATGCAAGAATTCAATCCACTACTACGGTTCAATAAACGAGAGAAGCTGAGATGTCATGTTCAACCATGTAAGAGAAGGGATGAGATGATAAATGGCAATGAGGAAAGCACTTCCTCACCTACCGGCCTCACCGTCCTCGTGGTTTCCTTTCGTTGCCTGTTTCTCCGCTCTCCAAACTGGATCTGGGTAGTGCTATGGAAGGGCCAATATATAGGCGGTGAGGAGGGGAAGAAAGGAATGATTAAGGTGGGTCAAGGTGGTCCCATCTGGCCTTTCGGTTAGAAGTGAGGTCCCACACTATGGCTTTTGTTTGGTGTTATCTTGATATGTATGATGAACGGTCCTGATCATGTGTGATGTCAGCATCGGATGATCTTTTTTAGGTAAGACATTTTGGGATAATATTATTTCCTTAATTTGATTATAATATGGAAGACATTTATTATGTTTGATCACCACGTGATATATGTACATTTATTTGGGAAGGGGTATGCCAACACCTGTTATTTAATCAGGTATATATTTAAAGGATTTTGTTAGCACTATGATCATAAATTGTCCACTGGTATGCATGGTATGCTGAATTGCAAAGCGGGTATATATGATGGGTTGTATCCTATAATAAAATATTGAAAGGGCTCATAAATTGTCCACTGCATGGTACGCTGGATTGCTTCGTGGGCATGAGGTTGTATCCTGGCAAGTATTTAAAGGGCTTGGTTGTCACTATGAATGTCAATCATGGCATGACTTGCAGGGTGGGCTGGGAAACTAGAGAAGGGAACAAACAAATCGGACCAACCTGATCATTTGGGGGTGGAATGAGATTGCCCATGCTCTACTTATGTTGGTCAGGGATGACCATGATTGGCATTGAGGTTAGCCATCTCAGGTAGATGTTTCATTGTCGTCTTTTATGAGTATGACAAAGCAATCAACTTTTTCATATTACTATTTACTTATTAAAATTGAAATAAATCATTTTTTTACTATGACTGGAAACACGTGATATATGCATTCATTTTGTTGAGTGGTCAGCAGGTGTAAATGGTTTTCTAGCAAGTATTGAAAGGACTTGACTAGCACCGCATCAGTAAATCGCCACATTTTTTTTTTGCATGGTCATGACTGGCGTATAGAGATTAGCAACAACGTTTTTATCTTTTCTTTTATCTACACATATGATTGATCAATTAATGTATTAAGTATTCTTAGTGGCATAAATTGAAATAAATCATTGTTTCAATCATGTACATTTGGCTGCATGACCGCACATCTACATCTGTTCAGGTGAGTGGTATGCGAGTGCCGATTGTATGGATCAATACGCACATCTACATCTGTTCGGGTGAGTTGTATGTGAGAGTGTTGACTATTATGTTGGCTCTTAGATGAGCTGGAGAGTCAGCAATGACTCTACCTTTGAGAACGCTCTCTTTGGGTGAGTGGTATATGAGGGTCGTTGTTTTATAGCACCTATTGAGAGGACTTGGATGGTATTAGCTACAACAGTAAATTGTCTTATGATTTTGCATGGCATGCTGAGTCCTAACGTGATCTTTTCAGTGGACAATGGTCATCCCATGCTATTTCCTGATAGATATGAATGGTCAGGTTTGGCCTTTATATCAGCAACACCGATTAGATATTTCATTTCATTGGCATGGATGATTGATTGATTAAAATATTTGCATTCCTAGTTACTTAGATTTAATATAATTTTTTATTCCCACTGGGCGCTCCATTCTTTGGGTGACTAGCATCGCTACAAGAAATGTGTTGATTGGTCACATTCTTTTTTTAATCATAATCCATTTATTATTTGTTACTAATTAAGATTTATGATGAACAGGTGACAAAAATTTGAACGTCACCGATGTCTCGTTAGCTTTTATCATTGTTGCCTTATGAACAACATCAAGATGTCTTGAAGTCTTTGAACAAATATTTATACCAAAGTCCTTCCCTCGCTTGTTAACCGCAATCATGGAAAATAACAACATCGTTCCAAAGTTCACTGCTGCTTTTGACAGATTCGAACAATGGTTAAGACAATAAGAATTCTATAAGATTTCAAAATACAAAATCACTCACACAAATGAAAACGTATGAATTATTAATTATCTCAGCTAGATTGTATTTAATTACATATTGGCTAGCATAGGAGAAGGTCATAAAAGTGATGGTGGCATGGGCTTCCGGGATCATAAACTGGCTATTTAATCAAACCCTACTTAATTGCACGACAAGTAATTGTATTTTCAGCTATGTTTTCTTAGAATGTTGGCATGGGCTTACAAAATGTTAAAATTGTTTACAAATTGCTAATGCCGGTGGTTCGATCTCTTCTTCAGTGCACTTCCTTTGTAGTTATCTGGAGTCTAGACACACTGTTTGTAACAGCCCAAAATTTGAATACAGTAAAAATCACTCAAAATTTGAACTTTTTAGATTTATAGGTAATTTCATGTTTTTACAAAAATAAAAATTCATTAAAATAATTGAACAATAGAATATGAAGAATTTCTAAAAATAAAAGTTCATGCCCAAGTGTTTGATTTTGATTTATTTGCCATTTGGATTTTTCTTGGTGTTTACTTCTCTGCCCGAATTTGAATTTCATTCAAATTTGCCCAAATTGAAATCTGGAAATGTTTGAAACATTTCTTTCCCGGGCGCAGCCCATTTCCTTTCTTTCTTACCAGCCCGACCCGTTTTTTTTCTTTTTCTCTTCACTTCTCCCCGCAGCAGGCCGCCTTCTCCTTCTTTCCTCCCTGGCCCAGTGCAGCCCGCGCGGCCCAGCCCAGCCCAGCTCTGCCTGTCGTCTTCCTCGTGAGAGCGCCGAGCTCTCTCGAGCTCTCTCGCCGCTCCGCCGCTTCCCTCTCTCATCTCTCTCTCTCTCTTCCTTTCCAACGCATGTCCTCGAGCTGCTGTAGCCATGCCGCTGCGACGTCACCTCGGTCAGAGAGCCATCCCATCGTTGTACGGGGCGGCGCCGACCCATTTAAACCGAAGCCTCTCCCGCCGGAAGACCCGCTCTCACAGCCGCCACGACGAGCTCGTCAACGCCACCCAGAGACGCCGCTCACCTTCGAGACCAAGCAACCGACCTCGCCGCGCCGCAATTTGGGACGAGGAGCAGCCGCCACGCGCAATGCCACCGGAAACATCTCCGCTCCCGAGCGCCGGCGAGCTTCTCTCTCTGCCCGATTCATCGCACCACTGGCCAGCCAGGCGTACGGCCTCGCCATTGCCCATACCCGCCGCAACTTTTGACCAATTTCGTAGCCTTCACGCCGAGCTTCGCCTTCAATGCGCGGATAGGACCGTCGCCGGAAAATATCGCCGCCGGCGATATTTCTGGCGCGCACCGCCTCCCTCCGCCTATAAATAGGCCTTCACCCTCTTGCGCAGCTCTCCATCGCCACCAACCAGCAAATTAAGCCCCACATTGCTCTAATTTCCGTCGATCCCCTTTTCTTCCCCAACTCCGACCGCCGCGCCATTCCTTCTCTCTGGTGCGTCTCCTTTCCCTTCCTCTGTCTCAATGTGTTACTCTTCACCTCGTGGATCTTCCCCGAGTCTCTGCGCTAGCTCAGTTAGGCCGTAGCCATGACAGCACCGGGCGTCGCCTTGCGCCGCCGCGGGACCTCATCGCCGGCCACGCACACGGTCGCGCTAACGACGCGACGCACGCACACACACTCCACGCGTTCACGCGCACCTCCCCAACCACACAAACACGCAAAAACGCGCACCTACGCGCGTTTCCCTCACCCGCCGCCGCCGCGGCCAACTCCGGTGAGCCCGCGCTGCCGCTATAGGCCTCCCCGTCGACACCATGTACTTCTCCTCGCTCCGCCGTCGTGCGCTGAGCCTCCGCGGCAACATCTCATCATCCCTCGTCCACCCTAGCAGCCGGCGGCGAGCTCTCCGGCGTGCCACCGCCGAGCCCAGCCCGGCTCCGCCGCCTCTGACCCAGTCGCCCCGCCGCGTCCGACGTGGCAGCCACGTCACCTTGCGAGCCCCACCTGTCAGCCAGATATCTCCCTCTTCCTCACTTCCATACACTTAGTCCACGTAGACCACACTCACATGCACAGACCCGGTCCACAGCCCATGCGCCTAGTCCACAGCACAGTAAGCCGCGGGGTGCACTCTGCAGCCCGGACCCGCATGTCAGCCTCTGAAGCCGGCCCGTTTCTGCTAGATCCACCCGGCTAGTGTACCCCGAGAACTAATTCGAGACCTTCCCAATTTAGAAAAATTCCAGAAAAATTCCCAAAAATACCTTATAATCTCTGGAATATTTTGCTACCTTTTTCCAACCCTATAAAAATATAGTATTGCCAAAATAAATAGAAGCATATAGAATCTTTAGTATTCCATTTTCCTTTATCCATAACTCATTCCTTTTAATCCCAATTTAATACATTCTTTTCCCTAAATTCTAGTCAATCAAATCCTGTCCATTCCTAACTTCATCTATCTGATTTGAGTCAATTGATTCCTTATTCGGATTTTATTTGGAGTTATTTATTTTATTTTACGGTAGTTGCTTATTCGACGTTAATTTACGTACTATAGCCAACGAGGAGTTCGAGGAGGAGCACGAGGACCAGGATTACGAGGAGGAGCACGAGGAAGAGTTTGAAGGCAAGTCCTAACTCTCCTTGATCATGTTGATCCTATGTTTTACAACCACATCCTATGAATGGCCTGTTTTAAATACTTATATCATGCATGCTTATTTTATTATTTGAAATATTGTGTTAGTTAAGAACCTATTAGAATAGAAATCCTTGATATTGATGTCTGTTACTTGTTCAACCTAGGATGTTTCCTTCATTATGCTATAATAATGCTGGAATATTGCCTTGACACTAGAAATGCTTAGGATTTTGCCGCAATATTTATTTATTGCTTCACCATATTACATGCTTTTGAAATGTGTGAAAATAAGTGTTTGGTGATTAAAATAAATTGGGGAATGGTGTTAATCAACTAGTGTGTTGGCTTGAAGTGGGAATATTAGGCGGGGGCGAGATGGTGATTGTTGACTAGTGAGCCCACATAGGTGGGGATAGGTGGAAGATGCTCGCCTCTGCCGATTAAGGACCGGTTCTTGTCACAATAAACCTAGTGAACTTTGTACAACCAACAGATCCTTGTATACGGCAGGACTTGACCCTAACTTTCTGGTGTCTATCACTTGATCCACCTCGGAGGCGGTAGTGCAGCGAGCAACCAGGAGCAGACACGACATTGGTCGTTGTCCGACTTGACCTTTGGGTCCTTGACTACTTATAGTCAGAAATCTTAAGTCCTTGGGTCAGTAATGGCTCGTAGGTGGGATTGTGGTGACACTCGGGGAAGGTGGGTTTCGCTATGTCGCTCCCTTGCTAGGAGCGATGTAGTCTGTGGGTAAAGTGTACAACCTCTGCAGAGTTAAATCTATCCGGATAGCCGTGTCGCGGTCACAGACGCGCTATGGTTGAGTTCACAATGATTAGTCTTATTTTCTCCTTGAAGTGTGAGTGGGTAGTAGTTGCCCGTGTTTTTGGAAATGAGAGCCGGTACGGCGGTGCGCCCGAAGGCTCGTCTAAAATTTGGGAACTGGCGGGATCGATGTATCTCCCCCAGGGCCAACCCACATAAATATGACAATTAAATCTTTTCTAAAAGTTTTTATGTTTCTAAAATAAACCCTGCATTAAAAACGAGCTTTCCGCTAAAGTATAACCCTATAGCCTGCTCCTTGATACAGCCATATATGCATCTATAATCCCTTGAGTAGTGTTAGGACTTGCTGAGTACCTTATGTACTCACCCTTACTTTAATGATTCAGAGGAAGATGTTGAGTATGAAGATGGTGGAGACGACGAGTAGGGTTTACGTTCATCGCCCAAGTTGCCTGTAGAAGTTGGATCCTACGCTTTCCGCTTTGTGATTGTTAGTTTGTGGCCAGGCCTGCCGGCTACTATGGTATTGTAACTTGAAGTCTTTCAAGACATTTATGGTATTGTAATAATAATTGAAGTATGGACTTGGTATTATCTTTGTATTGTGCGTATCAATTAATGATCCAGGGATTGGTACGGTAAGCACAGTGGATTCTAGAAATGGGGTCCGACAGAGTGGTATCAGAGCTGTACTTGGCCGTAGGACGTAACCCTAGGATAAAACGGCCGCTTAGAGTTTGCTGTTTTTGAAAATTATTTATGAAAACTCTTCCATATCTTAACTTTCTTTCTAAAAAGTTTACAAAATTTTCTCCATGGTCTATTCTAACATCTCCAAATTGTTTGGCAGATGGAAGAAGGTCCTTGGATGTGGACTTATGCCAATGAAGATAGTGGTTTCCCTGAACTTCTATCGGAGACTATGAAGAAGCTTGGATACACCCGAGCTCCGGACTACTACTATCAGGAAACCACACGGAATGGGGCTCCAATGTGTGAGATGTACGCGCACGTTAATGGGACCCCTCCCCACTCCAACATACAGCCATGGGTCGGGACAGTGACCGGCGCAAGGTACGAGGACACCCTTCAGATGGCCGCCCGAGGAGTTTTGTTGGAGCTCTGCCAAAGGAACATCGACTCCACCGGGACTACACCCTTCAAGTACTTCCCTGTGAAGGATGAGCATGATGAAGTATGGGAGCATCGTGTGGCAACGCTTGAGCGCCCCACCAGGACCGTTGAAGACCCCACCTTAGTTGCAACGGCCCGATATCTGATAGCCTTGGATCATCTTTATGAAGATCACGCCACTGAGTGGGGTAGAGCACATAGGCGTGCAGAGAAGGCTCAAGAAAAAGCCAAGGACTTGGAAAGGCAGCTGGATGAGGCTAACAACCGGGCTATAGAAGCTGAGGGACGAGCCAACCAAGCACTGAAAACAATGGCGGAGAATGCCAAGCGTCACGCCCAGGAGATAGAAGAACTGCATCAAGCTGGAATACGCCGAGGAGCGCGTACCAGGGAAGTTGCAAGGAAGAGGAACTTTGTCACTTCCACAAGCGGTGAGCGTCAGCTACCCCCTACAGCTCCTGTTCCAGATAATGGCACCCGAGCAGCAGCCTCTCGTCAGAAACCTAGAGGAAATGATAGGGACACATCCGAAGATGATGACGATGATGATGACGGAGGCCATAATGACCCAAATGGCTCCGACAACCCCAACGGCTCGGACAACCAAGATGAGGGTATGGACGGCTCCGAGGAAGAGGATCCTGAGGAAGATCCAGAGGAGGACCCAGAGGAGCCACCATATGAGGATGACCATATGGATGAGGACGCTACACATAGAACTGGAGGCATCGCAGGTACTGCAGAGCCTGACAATGGGTTCACCTTCCACAACCCGTTCATAATCAATGATGATGAGATCGACCTCCATGCAGAGTGGCGCAGAGATCGTAGGATCAGTGACTGAGTAGTCTAGAAGTTGGTAGTGTCTTGAAGCTTTGTTCTAGTAGTTTGCAGCCGCTATCCTGGTAGTGTCCAAGTAGTAATAATGTCCTAGTAGTTTGTACGACACGTTTGTAGTTCGCCTTGTATAATACACCTTATGTAATGAATAAAAATCATCTATGTTTGTAATCTAGAGTGCTTGTGTGTAGAAGTTGCCTGTAGAAGTTGGACCCTACGCTTTCCGCTTTGTGATTGTTAGTTTGTGGCCAGGCCTGCCGGCTACTATGGTATTGTAACTTGAAGTCTTTCAAGACATTTATGGTATTGTAATAATAATCGAAGTATGGACTTGGTATTATCTTTGTATTGTGCGTATCAACTAATGATCCAGGGATTGGTATGGTAAGCACAGTGGATTCCAGAAATGGGGTCCGACACTGTTAATGTCCGACACAGCAAAATTCAGTCGGATAACAAGGGCAAGGCACAGGTGCATACTTGGGCACAGCAGCGAGAGATCCTCCCCCGCATTTTATAACAAGAAGGGGCATGTTCGTTTCCAGCCCTCTAAATTTTAGATCTGTCACATCAAAGAGAATCTTGTTATTTAGGAGCATTAAATAAAGTTTAATGACAAAACCTTTTTGACAGATGGTTCTACAATCTAATGAGCATAATTAATCTATGTTTTGCTACAGTGATGCTACAGTAACCATCGTCTAATCATGTCGTAATTACCCTCATTAGATTTAAAGTGGTCTCCTCCCGCATGGATGGGTCAAGATCAATGTCGATGTCGCATTCTCTGAGGACACTGGCCGGGCAGGCATCGAGGTAGTCGTCAGAGACCACAGTGGCGAAGCCCTGTTATCTGCTTGGCGGGTTCTGTTTCGATGCAGTTCAACAGAAGAAGCAGAGGCAGAGGCATGCAGAGAAGGAGTTACTCTGACGGAGACCAACCGTTAATCTGATTGCTCTTTCTTGATTGCTGAATATAAGAACCCAGAGACCAACCGTTCGAAGTTGTGCCACCGTTCGAAGTTGTGCCAGGGCCGTCTCTAAATATTTGAGGCCCCGGTGCAAAATCTGAAATCGGGCCCTAAAATTTAAAAATTCGCATAGGCAAAGTATACTTAAAACTGTGTGTCTTTTTATTAAGAAAGAGTAAAATGAAGTACAAAAAGACATGCCCAATACAAACAGATAGCCAAAGTTTACTACTTAACTATATAAATTTAATAAATGCTATTTTTGACATGAATCATAGGGGTTGAGGTTGAGCATTTTGATCATGTACTCGTGTAGTGTAATTTCTCCTTGGTGATTTTTGCCCGTCTTGGCAAGGTGGACACTCATCGTAACTCTGGTGCCTCTTCGCACCTTCTTGTATTTATAAAGCTATGACACGCAATTGCGCGCTCGCAAAAATATATAACTTTGATACATGCTAATTTTTGACAATATTTAGCAATCCATCAAATATTAGTGGCGAAAGAGTAAAAGTAGTTCTTGATAAATAAATATCATGTTTGATACCTGTTTATAAACAAAAGTATGATTTTTTTTAAAAAAAAACCAACGCCAGGCTTAAGTCTTAGGCACTCAGCAGTAACATATAGCTAGCATTAGCAAGATTAAAAAAAAAATAGAGCATGCTTGCCTTTCTTATTGCTTCAGGGCCGTGAGGGTGAGCAAGCCCAGGCCACACGCTGCTGCCTTCTATGCTATTGGGAACGAGCGCGAACCGGCTTTGGTCTTCAGTCTTCACAGAACAGACTACCAGGCTGCCTGCTCTCTTCTTTTTAGACTTTTGAGTTATGTTGGGCTTGTTTTCTAGTAGACCTACATCTATGTGAATTACAAATTGGGGTCCCGAATTTTTGGGGGCTCTGTCCCGTCACCCATCCTCTATGGGACGGGCCTGGCTGTGCCATGTCATAGAAGATGTAAAGAGGTTTAGTCGTAATCTGCCAGATGTCATGTTTCCGACGGTGAAGAGGGAACAAAATGCTTGCTCATGAGCTCACACAACTGGTGAAGCATATGACCCTGTACACAGCGGTGTGGAGAGGACAAGTCCCACATTGTATCAAACATATGATTGCTCAAGATTGTACCCCATGAGTAATCAATAAAATTCACTTTTCACTCGCAAAAAAAAATGCAAATGGTCTATTGCTAGGCTAAGTTTGATCAAATGAGCCCAATTTAATGAGCTATTGGGCTGACTTATACAAGTTGAATCATGTAGGGAGCCATATACATAGTAGGTGTCTCTAAAAAAAAGAGTACATAGTAGGTCCCGCGACCCATCACCCGTGTACCACGTCAGCGACCAATGCATGCATCATGTTGTCCCAACCGCACCCGTTCAGCCTTTTTACACGTGCGAAAGACAGAGGGCCTGCGTTGCAAAAATAAGATCGATGCGACGAGCTTGTCGACTAGCTGGTCCTCAGCTGCATATTGGCATTGCACTCCACCACCAGCCTCGCCGTCGCCGGTTGCCTTCTTCCGTCTCCTCGGCCGTGCATGTAGTTTTTTCCGACGACGTGAGACTGGTCACAAGACAAGACCGGACCACCACCACCCACGCTCTACGCTCGACTCGCACCGGACGATGGCGAGCTCGCGGACAGTGGCGCTTTCACGCAGATGACGCCACGGGCGGCTTCCGTCCCGTCATGGGCGTCATTCCATGCCATTCATTCACCATGGACGATCCGCAAGCGAGCTCTTGCGCTGTCTGTCATGCATGGCGTACCTGCCTGCCCGAGACCAGTCTTAGCTCGATGGGCGAGCTCGCCATCCCTGAACGCGGTGCCCCTTCCATCCGTGTCGAAAGGGCACCAAGACCCTCTGTTGAAGTGAAATTGTTGCCCAAAACTAGAATTCTTTGATTCATGAAGCGGAAGGCGATGATACATGGGAACTAGTGACGAGTTAATTACACACAGTCTGTCGTCGTTCACTTGACGACGATACACGTACGGGAGCTAGGCTAGCTAGCTAGTGACGAGAGCTACGCTGCGGCGCCCCGCGAATGGCGTCACGTATGGAGCCTCTGCAGCGACGCGTGCAATGAAGCGCCCTCCTCCTCCGCGGCCTTCATCCCCTGCGCCTTCTCCCTGGCGTTCCTCCCCTCCTCGCCGTTGCCCATGATCGAGGCTCTGCCGCCACGACGAAGTTGTCCCGTCCACCTCCATGCATGGACACGAGCTCGAACGCGTTGAGGTGCTGCTCCGCGTACCGCGGCCACGGCGCCAGCGTGCCACAGGCTCTTGAGCGTCGCGTTCCACCCGCAGTGCGTCACGAAGCCGCCGACGGCCGGGTGGGAGAGCACCGCCTTGTGCGGCGCCCATCTCGGCCACACGAGGCCGATCCAGGATCCCCTGCAAACACTCATTTTCCAGCAGCATGCACCTGCCGGTCTGCCACGCATGCTGGAAAAAGGCGCCCCTGCAAACACGCAATCAATGTTGAATCAATGATCTATCAACATTTATTTTTTGTCATAACTTTGATGTAAATGAAATAATATCCAATGCTAATGAAAACAATATCCAATTCCAGAATCATGTAATGAAATAATATCCAATGTTAATGAAAACAATATCCAATTCCAGAATCATGTAAATGAAATAATATCCAATGTTAATGAAAACAATATCCAATTCCAGAATCATGGACAGTCATTTCAAACAGTACTCTGCTTTTGCTACTCTATAAGTAGAAATGTGCAGTGCAGATCGCAAAGAGCATAGCAATACTCACAATCTTCCTGCTGAGGCCATAGTTGATCCTAGTAGCACCAACACGATACTAGTAGGAATGAATACAAAAGTATTCATTCAACCCCTGGTCTATGCTTCAGTTTTTGCCCTATTGGCATTGCCTCAAGCTTTGGGAGAGCAGGACTGCCACGAGGACAAAGTGAAATTTCTGGAGAAATGTAGTTGGCACATCGTCCCTGGTTTCCCCTACGCCCGTCCCAGTCCGTCCAACTCCTGCTGTAAAGCTGTTAGAAAATTCGACATGACATGTATTTGCCGTATCATCACACATCAGGACAACGCAGACGGACATTATGTCTATCGGGTTTCAGTGGATTGCAACAATCCAGTGCCACCTGGAAACAAATGTGGAGGTGAGTGCACATTTCTATTTAGTTTCCTAAATTCATCTACATTACCATGTTCTCTCAATTACGAAAGAGTTGTATAAAGATAGTTTTTTTATCCTCATACAAAACATGACATCTTTTTTCAGATTGGTCCATTCCAGGACCACCACCACCCCACAACCTGCAGCTGTAAAGGCACATCCAAGAGATCTCACCAAGGGAAACAAATAAATGGATGATCCTGAGATAATAAACCTGTCCGTAGCTTGGATTTCCATGGCATATCTTTTGGTTGTTTGCAATGAAAACATAATGGATGTCTCTTGCTTCGTAAATCCTTGTGTTTCTATTCCCTGACGCTCCGCTTAGCTGTCGGACCGCTTCAGGTCCTCCAGGTCTTATTATCAGCACGGCCGGAGCTGTGCAACACCCCAAAACTGACAACTATACATATAAAACAGGCATATAAATTAAAGATATGGAATGATCAGCAAGTATCATCATTAATATGTTAATTGTTTTCTTTTTGAGATCTTAATATGTTAACTGTTTAGAACAATCTTGTCTACTGATTAACTTCACCATAGAGGTGTAAGTACATTAGAAGGAAAAAAAAAAAGGACTATCGATATTACAGATCTGAAATTTGCATATCTCTCAGTAGATGCAGGACAGCAGTAGAACGGCCCGTCCACTTGTCTTCGTCTTTCGCCCTTGACTTTGCTCTATGAATTTGATTAACGGCACAGTTCCTCGTTGACCTTTGCTCGTATCCGATCGACTCGGCGACTTCCCCACTGTTGAGTCTACCGCTGCAACCACCATCATGCTAATCCGTCGGCATCGACGTCCCCCGCCCCCCACTATAACAATTTCTGCTGACCCGTGAGGATGATGATGAGATCTAATTTAAAGACCATGCGGACTAACTGTCATTTGATCAATTAGCCATCCCCAAACAGAAACTTAATTACTCCATCCGTTCTTAAATTCCTGTCACCATTGATTTTTTTTTCACTATTTGTCTTGATTCGTGAAGCGGAAGGCGATGATATATGAGAACTAGTGACGGGTTACACAGTCTGTCGTCGTTGACTTGACGATACACGGGAGCTAGGCCCTAGTGACGAACGAGAGCTACGCTGCGGCGCCCTGGCGAATGGCATCACGCAGCCTCTGCAGCGACGCGTGCGACTAGCTAGCTGCCTCCTCCAGGGCCTTGCGGCATCCGGCTCCGCACTGCGCGCTCCAGCTTCCTGTCCACCTCCATGGGCACGGCGACGCCCATGACAGACACGAGCTTGAGCGCGTTCAGGTGCTGCTCCGCGTACGTAGCGCGTGCCACAGGCTCTCGAGCGCACGTCGAGTTCCACCACCCGCAGTGCGTCACGAAGCCGCCGACGGCAGGGTGGGAGAGCCCCGGCCGCCTTCTGCCCTCGGTCCGCTCCACGAACCCCGCGGGGAGGAGCTCGTCGAGGTCGCAGCGGCGGGAGGGACACGCAGCACCCCCAGGAAACGTTGGGGCTCTTCTTCTTGCGGCCCAGGAAGACCGGCCGGGATGGACCCCGCGGGCACCGGCGGCATGCTCGGCACGAGTCCACCGTGCCCTCAAACGCCTCGAAGTCGACGGCCACCTCCTCGTCCAGCGCCGGCAGCCTGAGAATGAACGCGAGCCGCCGAGGTGAAGTACAGATATGGACTATTTGAATCGGTCAATGGATGGAACCATGCTAACACTGATCTATACTAGAATAGGTTGCGCAACCAATTTTAATACTCACCATATATCTCTTGCATAGAATGGATTGCAAAACTAGACTTTAAACCAGTTACGGACAAAGTTGAGATTTACAACTCAAAATACAGTCATAACAGTAAATTGAGAACAAAAATTTGGAAAGGAAAACTGGGGAAAACGGAAATGTTTTACTTCATCCAAGCAAAATAATGACACACACCTCCCAAGCCAAGAAGTACATACTTCACTACAATAATCATTCATACTGCACTACAACCAAGAATTGCTTCGATTTCTCACGATTCTTGCTCTCAGCCCTGGCCAGATCCACTTCCCTCCTTAATGCTTTATTTCTTTTGTTACCCTGGAGCTTAAGCTCCTTAAGGCTAGTCAGGTGCTCTAGACCTTGAAGGCTCCTGTCCTCGCGAGAGTATCTCATAGTGAGCTTCTCGAGCCTTGCCATGGCCTCTTTCTCAAACCGGACAACTTTCGGTGTACCGTAATCAGGAACCAAAAACAACATCTTGAGCACTGGGAACTTGAATTCGGTACGTGCACACAGCTGCTCATCCGTGTAACTGTACTTATCCAGACTGAGCTTCACCAGGTTTGGAAGCTTGCATAAAACGCCAAATATTTGGTCACCATGAAGTCCTGTATTATAAACATATATATATCAGCAAGTTGTTTATGTGACTCCACCCAGCTTGGAAATCTGTCGATGGCACCACATATACAGATTGCACGTAGGATCTGCGGTGGGGAGTTGAGGCCTTCAACAAAGTTCATGTTACTGCCACCAATATTTTCGATTGTCATGCTATGAAGGGAGGTTATCTTGCCAATGGAATGAGCAAGACTTTCACGAACTTGCTCAGTAGAATGGATCAGGACGATGCCAAGATGACGCAATCGCACCAGCTCTCCAATTTCCTTAGCTACTTCAGGGTCGTCACCGAGTTCAAATCTATCCAACCTCTGTAGAGCCTTCATTTTTCTAAGTCCCTTAGGGAGTTTCAAGAGAACTCGCCAGTTATTCCTATTAGACAAGTCCAGGATCTCAAGTTTCTCCAGATTGATCAAGGATTGTGGGGCATCACCAAGAAGTGTCTCTCGTAAGTCGAGTCTCTGCAGATGCCGCAACTTCTCGATCTCACAAGGTATTTCTGTGACATCTGTACGTCTCAAGCTCAAGAATCTGAGAAGGAACAACCGACAGACTTGTTCCATATGATGGTTCTTCACGTCCTTGCAGCCTTCCAAATCGAGCACCCTCAATAGGGTGAACTCTTTTAGTCGGTCTAGCAGCTTGAATTGGCCTTCAGGGCAGAACGTGCTCAAAGACCGGACGTGTTGCATGCTCATCCCCTCGATGCCGGCTCTTTGATCGTAGCCGTGGATGGAAAGGCGACGGATGTTGTCATAAGATAACCCCCTGCATGGGCCTCCTACTAGGCTGATAAAGTTTTCTTCCAAGGCCTTTGAAAGGATGACCTCAAGCATCATATCATGCACACAACATTCCGTAACCCCATTATAGTCAACCGAGCCTGGCTTGACCATGTTCCTGCTCAGCAACTCGTCGAAATAAGCTTCTGCGACCTCAAGTGATGTCAATCCTCGCTTCTCAGGGACCAAACCTTCAGCGATCCATCTATACAGTAACCGGTGCTTGTCTATCAAATAGTCCTCCGGGAAAATTAATGCTGAGATACATGAAGCAAGCCTTGAGATGATAAGGCAAATGGTTATAGCTGAGTGTAATTATCTGCCTCATTCCTTCGAGGGTAGGGTTGATCTCCATCTGTGAACCAATTGAGTTCCACACTCTGTTCCACATATCTACGCTCCCAGGTGACTTGTTGTTGGCTAAGAGGCTTGCCATGCTAATGATCGCCAATGGTAGCCCGCCACACTTCTTCAAAATATTATTTTTTACTTCCTTCAGCTCTTCGGGGCAAGCATTGTTGGCCCCAAATACTCTATTGAGAAATATCTTTTCGGAGTCTTGTGGCCCAAGATGCTGGATTCTACATATGTTGTCCTCGGAAATGCTTGCTGGGCTGCAAGCTTTGGCCACAGTCTCCATCCGAGTGGTCACTATGATTCTGCTGCTGTGGTTGTTCTCTGGCAGTCTGCACTGGATTGCGTCCCAAGCTGCTATGGTCCATACATCATCAATCACAATGAGGTACCTGATATGATAATACATTATAATTATTTTTCCAGAGTACTTTTGAATTTTGGAAAGATAAAAGGATTTACCAAAATTACTACTTTAGTTTGGTACCTTGGGTACAACCATTTGATGTCTCTCAAGTTTTGGTACTCTCAACCAAGGGCGTAGATAAATAATTAAAAAAAAACTATAGCCCATGTAACCAGTTGGTCCATGCAATTAAACCACGTAAACCTTTCAAATCGGCCCAATCTAGCTCTGGAAGGCCCAAAAGTCTAAACCCAACCAAATTAACCTTGCTTACCTCCTGGCACTGTCTTTTAAAGGGGTTACTGAGGGGTTGGTTATAAATGTCATATGTTCATAGAGAAAATGTAAAGTGGCATCCTACACAAGCAGAAGTAGTCTAAAACACGAAACAAGATAGTAGGCATCGTATATTTACTCATTAAAGACTCTTTTTGATGGTCCATATTAATTCTAGGAAAAAAAATAGAAATTCTCAGAAAAAAAACGTGGCCTTTTGGTTTGAGATCTATGGCTGACATTTTATCCCTTGTTAATTGGAAGATCTAACCACGCATCTGGTGGAACCACTTCATGAGTTTGGCTCTAGTGCAGGGTCTCTGCACCTAACATATGCAGGGCCAGTAATTTTTAGACATGTGTCCATCTAATCAAACCAACATTCGCAAAAAAATCTAATCAAACCAATTAACAGCGTTTTAGAAGGCAATCTGATTTTCCAAGTAACGGGAGCCTGGCAGAGTCATCATGCGTCCACGTCTTCGCGTCGTAGCTCGTTAGATTTACCTCCTGTCCCGGCGACCAATATTCCAATACGTCTTGGACGATTGCTTTGCTCGCCGTCATCGGCAATGAAATCAGCGAACGTGAGTAGAGGCCAGAAGACGACGACATGATGCATCCGGATCTACCAGTGGCCAACGACTCGCGCCTCGCAGCCCCAGCTGCCGGCGTCGGATGAGAAGCATAACACCGCCGTGAAGCTGCAGCATTGCAGATGTCGAGCAGATGGTAGCCGACCACCGCACCTTGAGCAGCGCACACGCGTAGGGCCAAGGGTTGTCGTTGC
This sequence comes from Eragrostis curvula, assembly GCA_007726485.1. Taxonomy (NCBI): domain Eukaryota; kingdom Viridiplantae; phylum Streptophyta; class Magnoliopsida; order Poales; family Poaceae; genus Eragrostis; species Eragrostis curvula. Next base: position 22,378,163 of record CM017442.1, read on the forward strand.
CTCGCGTCATGCTTGAAGACGAGGAAATGCGTGACTTCGCAGGCTTCCATTACTTCCGTAACAAATCAGATTATACCTTCTAAATTTGTTAATTGATTTAATTAAAGGGACACGTGTTAAAATGGCAATAGCCCCTACATATATTAGGTGCAGGGAGCCCTGCACCAGAGCCAAACTTCCAATTTATAATGATTTAGCTGAAAAGTAGTCCATGCCATGCATGATGCACCATGTTGAAGTTGGGAATTTATATCCGTGCAAGTGAGTGTTGAAAACCATTACTCCATGATGTCTCCACGGTAATCCCTTTCTAATTGTAAACTTTTTTTCAAATCCAACAGAAGCCTTGAATAGCAGGAGGCCGACCAGAGTTCGAGAAACTGCAAGGGATTTAGAGTAGAGATGTAGAGATAATATGGCCCTAGTTACGTCTATCACCGTCCAAGATATTATCTTGTTCCGAAAGGAATAAAAGTTGGACCATGCTTTGGCCATGGGATACTTGCATATACCCTCCCAAAAAGTCACTCTTGTACCCAGAAAAAACTTAGTTCGCTGCAAAAGCCCACCCACTTGTTTAACCCAGTCCAAAGAACTAAGTTCAGACGTTGCTTAGCTACTGAAGCACCAACAATTTTTCTTTTGCTTATTTTTTCATTGCGTAGGACTGAAGTACTAAAGTTCAGAAATTGCACTTCCAGATGAGAACCGCTAAACATTGAGATCACACATGAGAAATCAAGTAAACGATTTCTGTTAGGGATCAACACTACTACAGCTGAATCCCTGATCAACAACTGATTCGCCTCCCTGAGTAATCCTGATCTCTAATTAGTGAATCCTTACCAACCGAAGGATTGAGAAAGAAAAGAAGCAAGACGAGATGGCACCTGCTCGAAGCACTCCTTTCCCTGAGTATGCCATGGAACTCATTCCTTGGAGATTTCTAGGCCTTGGTTCGTTCTTCATCTCTCGCACAGCGCTGTACCGTCGAACAACGAAGCCGCCGACGACTCTAATGCTGGTGCCAAACAGGCTGGCCATGCTGGACTGAGCCCGACTCGGCCGAGCTGGCGAGCCAGGAGTAAACATCGGCAAGAGCACGTGCGCCCAGGGGGGATTTCGGACTGGGCCACATATGTGGGTGGGTTTTTGCAATAAACTAAGTTTTTTTTTTTTCGGGGGGGGGGGGGGGGGGGGATGTCAAAACCAAAAAGTGATTTTTAGGGGGGAATTTGCAACTTTTCCTTTTGTCATTTTCATGCTGGATATTAAGCAATATGGGGAGGATTTCAAGGAGAGTTATTTGTGGCTACTTGGATCAATACTTAGCTTTTTCAATGGGAACTGCCCAGTAGTATTGCAAGTTATACTTCAGGGAAATTACCGCTAAAGTATATCTTGTTTCTAAAGTGAGGTTCTTTGGATCAGCAGGTAGCCTTTTTTTAGCCTTTGAGGACATCAACCGCTAAAGGCTTTGGCCCGCTATTTAAAACATTGCTACTTATGTATTCGATTTGGGGAATTAGCAACACTGCCCGGTGGATTTGTATCTCCATTTCAGCGGCTCGAGGTCCTATTTGGCTGCTGGGTTTCGATTTCAACGTTGACAACTGGAATACGGAGCTCGGAGCTTTTCACTTCAGCATATAGGGTGGCAGGCGCAGGGAAACAAGCTATAACGAGAAAGCATTGTAATATTGAGTTTGTGGTGACTTTGCCCAATTTCTTGTGGATTGCAATGTTCAGATTCTTTTCTATATTTGAAATACAATGGGTCATTGGGAACGGTTGCATATAAATATACTTCCGACGGTTAGCGTGTGTTCCCGACGGGCAAAACAAACTGTTAGGAGCTAAATTGCCGACGGGATAAACACACCCTCATGCTTAGGTATGGCCGAGGGTCTTAAGTAGCCGACGGTTAATTGTGTACAGTCAACAAAGCATATACCGACGGGGTACACAAACTGTCGAAGAAGCAATCCCCGAAGGTAAATACGTCGGGGATGCATGCCGGTCCTATGGATGTTGACCAGGCAATTACCGAGCGTCAACCGTCGGCAACATACCGTCGACAACCAGATTGCCGAGCGTACCGTCGGGAAATGGGGGAATCCCCGACCACGAGTGCGCGACGGTAAATGCCCGACGGTCGACGCTCGGAGATTATGTTTCCCGATGGTATAAGGTAATGCCCGAGGGTTGAATAACCGTCGGCCTTGCTTGGTTTTCTAGTAGTGGGTGATGGAGGAAGACGAGGACCCTGACGGAGTGATGGTCGGAATCGTGCTCTACCGAAAAATTGTCAGCTCCTCCGCAGCAGTGGCAGAGGGGCAGAAAGCAGGGTGACAGGGCAGAGAAAGCATATGAGACGAGGGACGCTCGGCTTGGAAATCAAAGGGGTAGGGGTGGAGGGCAGCTTGGTTGGGGGCGGAGAGGTGAGGAGTTACGCTCGGAAAGTCGGCGGCGGCTGTTCTTCACCACGTACCTTGCTAGGAGCGAGAGGAGGAAGAGGCACGTTACCCTGGTCAAGATAAGATAAGGCAGCGCAAAACGGTCCGTTCAGTGCTACATATACATACTGAGTCAGTTCGGTGATAAATTTTTAAAGTGATGATCTTTCCGTGTCACCAATCCAATTCTTTCTGCCTTAACAAAAGACTCCAAATAGGGGCCATATGTCTTATACTACATGTAAGTTTTGTTGTTGTTTGCAACAAGTATTTAATTAGTATCGAATATTTGGTTACATACTCTACGACCAATAAACTTTAACATCCCTTACAGAATACACCAGATGCATCCATGTCAAAAACATATAATAACTTGGCAAAAAAGAATGAGTTTTTTCTCAGTAAGAATCTCTTTAGACATATGCACAGTGGTATGCCTAACTGTGGCCCTATTGGCTAAATTGCAAGAAGTTGCTAGGTCATTAAAAGGCACGGGGTGCAAATCATGTGCGAAAGTATTATTTGTTTCAAACAACAGATATGCTTTTAGAAATGCAACCAGAGTTAGACGGCTAGAAAAATAGTACCTCTTGTCTATGACGAAACTTTTTATAGTGCTGGTCAGTGTCTCCACATCCATGGCGCCAAGATCACCCACGGATTCTTCTTCTTGCATGCCTTTATGCCAAGATCACCCGCTTGATCTTCAGGAGCTGCATAAGGATGCGCCTTAGCAGTCCCTCCAAGTCTTTGCTGGTGTTAAACGCCTGCGATACCGACACGTTCGCTTGGCAGACGAACATGGGCTCCAGGGATCGGCACACTTCCATCGCCAGCGTCGTCTTCCTGAGTCCCCCGAACCCCACGATCGAGTACACCTTGAGCTTCGTATCCGGCTTACCAACCGCGGCAGCCAAACGTGCAACCTCCTCCTCGATACCAACGAACTGGTTAGGGTCGTTGGCAGGAGCCTGGAGCGTCTGCATGGAAGAAGAAGAAGAAGCCACCACGCCGGCAGACGCGATGAGGGATGCAGATGGCGGCAGCGCCTGGCTCTCAACGTTATACCTTGCGCGGCGCTCGCTGATGTCAAGAGCCCGGGCGCGAAGGCCTTTGATGTCGATGCAGTCCTCAGCATCGTGCGGAGCAACCGATACTGGTCGCTCAGCAGCTGCCCAAGCTTGCCCACGAGGGCCTTCGCCACCCCTTCCGCGTAGCTCACCGCAGCTTCCACCATTTCGCCTCTCTTGTTACCTCAAAAAAGAAAACGGTTACTTGCGACTGGGAAAGCTTGTAAACCATCTAGCAATCAATGAGCAACTAGCTATCAGCAGCACAAGATGGTTTAGTCTGATTTATAGAGTGATGTTTCCCCAATAATTTAAGAGACTTATTCCTCGCACCGGCGGCCATCACTTCGGGGGCAGTTGCATGCCTAGCCCGGGTCATGGAAGCATCTCTAAGAGACTCCCATAAAATTGGCCTCATAAACTTATTTTTAGGAGCAACTAGAAAATTATGAGGGGTAACTTTTCTCTCCTCCTCCAACTGTTCTCCCTAAAAGTGGATTAGAACACTTTTGATTAGGCCACATCAGCATTTGAGGCCACAAAAACATTAATTTCATAGGAAAAAGAAGAGATCGGAGCTCCAATTCTTCCCCTGTTTGTAGCTACAAATGAGAGGAGTTTAGGGGCTATGAAAAAACTGGAGGTGGTTTTGGGGTCCTGTTGGAGATGTATTTTTTGATTGAATCCTAATATTTTAATTTAAAGGAGGTTTATGGTGCTTTCTTGGAGATGCTCTAAGGCAGCAATTTTTTGGTACTGATTCCTTAGTCAATTGTAAATTTTCTGCGTGCCCACGACCAACTTTGGGGCAGTTGCCTTTGCTCTGCCATACAGGCAGGATGTAAGCAGCAAGTGCTTGGTTTTCTGCATGGCACTCTAAGTCTGGCTTTCGAATGCAACAGGTGGCCTTGAGCATATAAGAAATCATTTTCCAATTCACTAGAGCCTAGATGCATTAATGCCACTATTGTATGATTTTACATATTAGATAACCTATCATTAGACATATTATTAAGATATAAATTACAGTTACACAAAATAAATATTATGAAACATTTACTTCTCAATTTTAATGTCATACGATACTCGCGCATAATCAAACCAAGATCCTTGTGTTTACCGTACCAATCCCTGGATCAGTAGTTCGTACACATATACAAAGCGGTTCATTGCACATACACGATTATATATTACATCTATATGGTACATTACATGGTCTTATGTTACAAACCAAGAGACTAGCATAAAAGCCAAGGTACAACAAACTACTAAAAGTAGGTAAAACACTACGAAAACTCCACAGGCAAACTTGAGCAGACGGTGACCCTACTCGTCATAATCGTCTCCGGCATAGTCTTCTTCTTCTGAATGATGATAGCAAGAGTGAGTACATAAGGTACTCAGCAAGCCCTACACTACTCAAGGGTATAGATACATGCATATTTGGCATTATCAAGGGTAAGGCTTCATTGTTCATTTCAGCGGAAAGCAAACTTTATGCATGGCTTAGAAGAAATTCAAGGAATTGTAGAGAAGTAAAATCATAGTTGATGTAGTCAATATTTTAGTTGGTTGGCCCTGGGGGAGTATGAACATTCCCGCCAGTTCCCAAGTTTTAGTTGGGCCTTCTGACCTCAATGGTCATATCGACCCGGCACACTTGCCAACACTTCCAAGACACGGGTCGACTACAACCCACTCACTCGTCAAGGGATCATAGAGGTGGCTAATCAATGTGACACACAAGAATGTGTCATATGCCGTGACAACGTCTATCCGGATGAATTTTACACTCTGCAGAGGTTATACACTTTACCCACGAGCTACGTATCCGTTGCAAGCAGATACGTAACGCTTAGTCCATCTTCTCCGAGTAGTCCCACAAGTTCACCACAGAAGCACCAGAGACCCTGACACTTACTATTAGTCTGTCACATGAGTGGTCATATAATTGGTTGTAACTCCCTGCACCAACTCATAGGGCATTACTCCCCGAGGCCCTATCTTCCGCTTGCCACTACCAGCCTCCAGGTGAAACTTACTTGCAGGAGTACCAAGAAGGTAGGATAAGTCCTGCCCATTCAGGTTCCGTGGTTGTACGAGAATCATCTTGTATACACTCACAAGAACCGGTCCTTATATGGCCGAGCAAGCACCAAATCCCACACTAGGGGACATCCATATAATCATCACTTTCATTTGTGGCCTTGCTCGCGATCCAACCCATCCCATCATCACCATCACCATCAACATTATCACCCTAGCTTGTTGCTACTCCCAACCCATATATTACACGCACACCACCAAACTCATTTAACACAGTTGTAAAGCATATGCGTGATACGCGAGATGTGGCAATGTAGAAACATTGCAGGATCCTAAGCAGTTCTAGTAGCAAGGTAATCATGTGCCATCATAGAAATGATGGAACCATCCTAGGGTTATCAAGGTGACAGGTAATCAAGGGTAAATCAAGGGTCATTATTTATGCCTACATACTTTGCATAAATAATACTAAGCAAGTAGGGTAATAATTATTCAATCAGTAAAATAACAAGTAATGCATAATACTAGAGCATGCCATTAGGTGCATTGCAAAACAATAGGATCAATCATGATCAAGGAAGTTAGAGCTTGCCTTCAAGGTTCGGGTCTGAATCCTCCTCGTATCCCTCGTTCTTGGAGTCTTCTCGTGTTCCCCGTAGTCTACACGTAAAAACGCTAAAATAAATGCTACGTGTAAACAAAATAAATCCAATAAGACCAAATAAGAATCAAATGAAATACAAAAGATAGATCTGAGGGCATGATTGGGTTCAGGAAAATGAACAAGGATGAATGGAACGAGAATCGTTGGATTCAGAGATAGAACGGTGAAGATATGGCTTAAGGAAGATTAGGGGTAAGTAACTATGGCGGATGAGTGCATAAAAGATGTTCAGATGTGTTTCTGGAGTAACTAAGAGTATATTTAGGTTCTACAAGACATATACTATTTTCTGGGATTTTTGGAGACTTTTCATAAACTGGAAAAGGTTAGAAATGAACTTCTGTGTACAAAGTGTGTGTGGCTCTAGTGTTTTAGTGGGCGCACAGAGGCTGACGCGTGGGGCAAGGGTGTCAGCGGCACGGTGCATGGCTCACGGTTCACGTGTCTCTGGTCTACGTGAACCGAGCCTATGCATGTGTGGATGTGAGGACGGTCCACTGGACCGGGTGCATGCGTGTGAGCGGTGCGGTGCTGGCGGCGGCGTGCGACGGGGCTGGCCGGAGAGCTCACTGCTGGCTGCTATGCGGCACAGGGAAGGGAGCGGAGCAGTCGTGGAGGTTGCTCGCTGCGCGGTGAAGCTACTGGGGCAGGTGCGCGCACGCGGTGAAGGCCGGAGCTAGGGCGGCGAGCTCGTCGGAGTTTGCGCGGGGCGGCGCAACGACGAAATGGCGAGGGAGAGGAAGTTGTGATGTTTGTACTAGTGCGTGAGGTGCGCGCGTGTGTGGCGAGCTCAGGCGGCAAGGCGGCGCGGCCAGTCTTGTCGTGGTGGCGACCGACGACGAGAGGAAGCGGTGGCGCGGGCGGCGCTCGGCGCTCGCATGTCCACGGGCCGAGGCACGACGAAGCGAGGTGTCTGGGAGGTAGAGGAGTACAAGGGATACCTGATGGGCTAGCAGGTGAAGGAAGAAGAGACTCACCGGCGGCGACCGGAGTTGAAGAAGAAAAGGGGAACCCGTCGATTGGGCGGCGGTGGTGGTGGAATCTCACAGGAGTGGCTGCGGTGCAGCGCCCTGGAGCGCGGCGGAGCTCTAGGTGGCCTTTGATAGGCGCGCGTCGACCTGTGGCGGTGAAAACGCCGGCGAGACCATGCGGGCGCGTGTGCGTGCACGCGTCCGTGCGCTGGCTTGCTGGGAATGGAAGTCAAAGCTTCGGAACTCGGTTTCTGGCTTGGAGCAGTGCGTCGTGGAGTCGTCAACGCGGAGCTGGAGGCTGTGCTTGGTGTGAACACGGACGAAGGAGGGTTGACAAGGAGGGCGTCGGCACGGCTTGGCAGTGACGCGCATCGAGGTCGGGCGAGGTAGCGCTGCGGCGGGGTGACGTCTGGGCGAGGCATGGCGCTGCAGCGGGGACGCGCGGCCACGCGGTGGCGGAGGGCGACATCGACACAAGGAAGACGACGCGCGGCCGGGCCGGATTGGGCTGGATCCTGGGTTTGGTCGTGGCTGGGCCGAGACGGGAAAGAAAGGGAAAGGCGCGGCCCATTGGGGAAAAAGAGAAGGTGGGCTGGTTGGAAGCGGCCCACGAGCGAGGGAGGGAGATGGAAATGTTTTAAACAATTTTTCAAACTCGATAATCCAATCAAATTCCAAATCAACTCCAAATGAGCTCAAATAAATTTGAACAAAATTCATAAATTCCAACCTGACTACTAGCAATCACGTTCTCAAGTCCCAATTTTATTTCCTTTCTGAAATTTCCATTTTCCTATATTCTTGAGCTATTATAATTGAACTTTTGTTTTCAAAAATCTAAAATTGATCCTAATATTCTAGGAAAATTTGTGAGAGTGATTTTATTAGTCGATTTTAAAATTTGGAATGTGACAAATCTACCCCACTTAAAAGGAATCTCGTCCTCAAGATTCGGACGGTTATTTCCTTGAGTTGTCTTTTGATTGCTCTCTATGCAACTGTTATTCTTGTTCGTCGTATCACGACATCCAAAATTTTAACGGTAGCTCTTGATGTCTTAGGTCAGGTTGCAGGTCCATAGTTGCCATAACCTCTACCCCACTTAAAAGAATTCTAGCCCCTTTTGCATCCAAAATAACATCTTAAAGTTAAATCCAGAGAATTTTAGATGTAAAAGGTATTTCCAATAAAACAGTGGGGAAACCATGCTTGGCAGCAAACTTCGAAGAGATGAGCAAATAGGAAACTCCAAAATCCAAAAGAAGACCATTGTGAAAAGTGAAGGTATAGGAGACTCACTAATATCAAAGTCTTGGGTATTTTTGACTTTAGCAGCATTGATGTGGTTAACTTGACCACGTCCATAGCTTTGAGTCCTTTTCTGCTGTCCAAATCCCTGTGATGCCTGTCGGTTTACTCCTGACTTTGCAGTCTTTGCTCTACAGCTGGCAGGGAGTGGTCCTCCAGGGTTCTTATAGAAAGGACACTGGGCGATCATGTGACCTGGGTCACAGCAGTGAAAACAAGCTCATACTTGTGGTGTTGCCTGGTTGACTGTGGTGGCACTCCTCTAACATGCTGAGTTGGCAGCTCGATTAGACTGAGTATGTTACATCTGTGGATGTTCATAACTGGTTGAGCGAAACTGCATTTTCGGCTGATGGTACGACTTCTGTGAGTTGTTGTTATTGCCGTTGTTGTTGTTGTTGTTGTTGTTGTTGTTGTTGTTGTTGTTGTTGTTGTTGTTGTTCCTAGGCTTCTGAAATCTTTCCTTGTGCTTCTTGGCTTCAAACTTGCGCTTGCGCTCATCAATTAAGGTTGAGCGTGTATCTTCCAGTAGTATGGCCTTGTTCATGAGAGTGGTGAAGTCTGGATAGTTGTGGGTAACTAGCTGGGTCTTCAACTCACTGCGCAGTCCTTTTCTGAAGCGGTCCTGTTTCTTTTTATCAGTGTTGACTTCCTCAGGGGCATAACGTGCAAGCTGCATGAACTTCTTGATATACTGATTCATAGTCATATCTTCTTGCTTTAGCTCACGAAACTCATCAGCTTTCACTTCCATTATTCCCTCAGGAATGTGGTAGTCACGGAAGGCTTGCTGAAATTCTCTCCATGTAAGAATTCTAGGTTCTGCAATTGCATCATGATAGTTGTGCCACCATTCTCCAGCAGATCCAACTAGTTGGTGAGAAGCAATTGTGACTCTCTCTTGATCATTAGTTGCAATGATGTCCAACTTCTTGTTGATATTCCTTAACCAATCATCTGCGGCCAGTGGATCTTCTGAAGTGCTGTCATAGACTGGGGGCCTAAGTCTCATGAATTCTCCCATCTTGGTAGGTGGTTGTCCTCTGTGTTGGTTGGCTGCAATGGTTTGTAGGATCTGGGTTTGAACGACCATAACATCAGCTAAGGTAGTAGGTGGGGGTTGCAACACTTCTTCTTGGTGGTTGATCTCATTCTGTTGGTCATTTCTGTTCTGATGATGGTCTTCATGATCATTTCCTTCCTGATGGTTGTTTCCTTCTTGGTTGATGCTTGCTTCATTATCACCATATTGGCTTTCTTCTTGTTCAACCCTTATGTTCCTTCTTTCATTTTTAGGGGTACGTTCACGTCTGGCACGTTGTCCAACATTTGCACCACTCGCTCTTACTTGAGGTCTTCCACGTCCTCTGCCTCTTGCAGGACGTTCCTCTTCTTCATTTCTTTCATGTCTGTTCTGTCTGGCTTGACGGTCACGGATGCGGCTAGACTGCCTGAGAGGCATCACTATGTCAGGTCAGGCCTTTAGTAACACATATATGTGTTACAAAAGTTAGAAAAAAGTGTTACAGAGATCTATAGTAACACAAAAAATAAGTGATGCATATGCTGGTGTTACTAGAACAAATTCTAGTGTAACACATATATGTGTTACAACTTGTGAAAAAATATGTTACAACAATAATATAGCAACACATGTGAATGTGTTACTATGTCTATTAAAATGTGTTACAATATTAATGTAGTAACACAAATAAAAAATTCAAAAAAAAGTTGCTACTAGGATTTGATCCCAGGACCTCACCTTCTTTAAGTTCCTAAGTTTCCACTGCGCAACGCATGCATTTATAATATAAAGTTATCCTTAATTGGTTTTGACTTATAAAGTATTTGAATATATGTTACTGTAGCCCAAGAAAAGTGTTACTAAGGCTTGCCGTAACACACAACAGTAACATTTATTTGTGTTACTGTGAGTTCTCGGCTTGCTATGTTTAGACACATTGATTTCTTTGTAACACTTTTCTTGAAACACAATTTTTGTGTTATTAGAATAATTATTTGTAACACATTTTAACAAATCAAGCATTTGTGTTACAAGCAAATTCTGTGACACAATACTTGTGTTACTATGAAATATTTTTGTAACACATTCTTACTTGTGTTACAGATATGTGTTACAAAAACCATGTTTTGTAGTAGTGCATCCTGTTGGTAGCATCGTTTTGTTACTATACTTATAGTGAACTGATCTTTGTTCACTCATTACAAAAATTGAGAAAATTTCACTCATTACAAAAATCGAAATAGAAACCATCAAATGCACCAAACAAATCTTATATTACACTCGAGAAAAGGTATATAGCGGAATATTACATCGTTACTAATACATCTAGGGGTACAACTAACTACTACGATTGATGGGAAAAAGACAAGAAGTTCGTTTACGAGTCGTTGAAGCTTTCAGGATAGTCTTCTGTTTCAACTTATTTATTGATGTTGACTCTCGAAGTGCATTAAAGCTGAGTTTCCATCCATCTTCATAGAATTCTTCCAATGGTAGCTTGGTCGTCCCTTGGATCCGAAGTACAGTACAACTTTGGTGGGGTACCACTAGAAAATCAACTTCTGCACTTGCAAAGGTGTGCTTCCAATCTTCATGGCGAAGCGATCCACTTTTTTTTGTTGAGACGAAGGGTTTTTGGATCATAAAATTAGAATTGAGATAAGGAGTAAACTAGTCATTTTGTGGAAAATAGTTTTCATAGTAAAATAACACTCTCCAGAGTCGATCAAACCTAAGGGTCTTATCCTACGGTCAAGTATGGCTCTGATACCACTATGTCAGATCCCATTTCTGGAATTCTCGTGTTTACCGTACCAATCCCTGAATCAGTAGTTGGTACACACATACAAAGCGGTTCATTGCACATACACGATTATATATTACATCCATAGGGTACATTACATGGTCTTATGTTACAAACCAAGAGACTAGCATAAAAGCTAAGGTACAACAAACTACTAAAAGCAGGTAAAACACTACGAAAACTCCACAGGCAAACTTGAGCAGACGGTGACCCTACTCGTCATAATCGTCTATGGCATAGTCTTCTTCTTCTGAATGATGATAGCAAGAGTGAGTACATAAGGTACTCAGCAAGCCCTACGCTACTCAAGGGTATAGATACATGCATATTTGGCATTATCAAGGGTAAGGCTTCATGGTTCATTTCAGCGGAAAGCAAACTTTACGCATGGCTTAGAATAAATTCAAGGAATTGTAGAGAAGTAAAACCACAGTTGATGTAGTTAATATTTTAGTTGGTTGGCCCTGGGGGAGTATGAACATTCTCGCCAGTTCCCATGTTTTAGTTGGGCCTTCTGACCTCAATGGTCATATCGACCCTGCACACTTGCCAACACTTCCAAGACACGGGTCGACTACAACCCACTCACTCGTCAAGGGATCATAGAGGTGGCTAATCAATGTGATGCACAAGAATGAGTCATATGCTGTGACAACGTCCATCCGGATGAATTTTACAGTCTGCAGAGGTTGTACACTTTACCCACGAGCTACGCATCCGTTGCAAGCGGATACGTAACGCTTAGTCCATCTTCTCCGAGTAGTCCCACAAGTTCACCACGGAAGAACCAGAGACCCTGACACTTACTATAAGTCTGTCACATGAGTGGTCATATAATTGGTTGTAACTCCCTGCACCAACTCATAGGGCATTACTCCCCGAGGCCCTATCTTCCGCTTGCCACTAGCAGCCTCCAGGTGAAACTTACTTGCAGGAGTACCAAGAAGGTAGGATAAGTCCTGCCCATTCAGGTTCCGTGGTTGTATGAGAATCATCTTGTATACAGTCACAAGAACCGGTCCTTATGTGGCCGAGCAAGCACCAAATCCCACACTAGGGGACATCCATATAATCATCACTTTCATTTGTGGCCTTGCTCGCGATCCAACCCATCCTATCATCACCATCACCATCAACATTATCACCCTAGCTTGTTGCTACTCCCAACCCATATATTACACGCACACCACCAAACTCATTTAACACATTTGTAAAGCATATGTGTGATACGCGAGATGTGGCAATGTAGAAACATTGCGGGATCCTAAGCAGTTCTAGTAGCAAGGTAATCATGTGCCATCATAGAAATGATGGAACCATCCTAGGGTTATCAAGGTGACAGGTAATCAAAGGTAAATCAAGGATCATTATTTATGCCTACATACTTTGCATAAATAATACTAAGCAAGTAGGGTAATAACTATTCAATCAGTAAAATAACAAGTAATGCATAATACTAGAGCAGGCCATTAGGTGCATTGCAAAACAATAGGATCAATCATGATCAAGGAAGGTAGAGCTTGCCTTCAAGGTTAGGGTCTGAATCCTCCTCGTATCCCTCGTTCTTGGAGTCATTCCCGTGTTCCCCGTAGTCTACACGTAAAAACGCTAAAATAAATACTACGTGTAAACAAAATAAATCCAATAAGACCAAATAAGAATCAAATGAAATACAAAAGATATATCTGAGGGCATGATTGGGTTCAGGAAAATGAACAAGGATGAATGGAATGAGAATCGTTGGATTCGGAGATAGAACGGTGAAGATATGCTTAAGGAAGATTAGGGGTAAGTAACTATGGCGGATGAGTGCATAAAAGTGTTGGGGGATCGAAGGTCTTCGTGAGACGTGCCGAAGCCCTCCAACAGAGTCTTGATGTATTCTCGCTTGCCTGGAGCCTTCGGAGGAGGAGTGAGCCCTCGAAGCACCTCGCGAAGCCCTCTTTGGTCGATGTCGTCGTCTGTTGGTTGATGCGAAGCCCTCCCTTTTGGCCCACAACGTCGAACGAAGGTTATCTCGCCCTGTGGTTAATCAGGCGAAGCCCTCATTCGCCCGCGATGCTGGGCGAAGGGGTTTGGCGTGATGAGAGAATTGGATGCGGTGCAAATGATTCCGTCCTTGGCTCGAGGCCCCCAAAAAACAGATCCCATTACAGGATCATCTCCCTCCATATTTATAGGGGGTGAGATGATTATATTTACATGCATGCCATCGGCTACCTTAGCATGGCTCTTAGCTTGGTAACTTCGGGCTCCTGTGCCGTCTGCTTTTTCCGTTCCGCCTTCGCTGGTTGCCGGCTTCCTCCATTCCGCCTTCGCTGATGGCCATCCCCCTTCGCGTGTGTCTTGCTTCTGGTGGTGGTTCGTCCCTTGACTTGGATCGCAGCTATCTTCCCAACATTAGCCCTCAACTGTTGAAAGGAAGTGAGCGAAGGCGTTTCCTTGACGCAGTTATCTTGTGAGCTGCGATTTTTTCCTTATTTTATTTCTTGTTATGTATATTTTAATGTATTTCACTATTCTTGCTTAAACCCTTGGTTGTGCGGTTTTTCTCCCCAATGTCCCCAACTTTCGGCGGGTCTTTAAATATGTGTCGCTTTCACCTTTTCCCGTCCGTATCTTTTTACCGCCGTGGCTGCTTTGTTGGCATCTCTTCTTTCGAAGGTACTTCTTTTCTTCCATCGATGGCTCGGCAAATGTCGGCAGCGTTTCCTAGGGGTTTCCATTCTCTTCGAGCTGGTTATTATTTCACAAGGTCTATCTCCGCCTCCCGTTATAAGGGTATTTTTTCGAAGTGCTACTCGGAGTCTGGTCTTGTTGACATAGATTCGATCCGTCTTCCTCTGTATGGTCCGAAGCAAGTTCCGGAAGTCCGCTTAAGACCTCGAAGCGATGAGTTTGTTGTTTTTTCGTCATTTCTGGATGCCGGTCTATCTTTTCCACCTTCGAGCTTTGTCCTTCGCGTTCTTTCTTTATACCATCTCCAGCTTCATCATCTTACTCCTGTTGCTGTTGCAACCATGTCATCGTTCGCTTGGGCTTGCATCAGCGAAGGGTTAAATCCTGAACCTCATGCTTTCTATCGTGTATACCAAGCCCGGCACACTCCTTCTTATGATCATGAGAACCATCTCAGCCCTTGCTTCGGAGTTGTTGAATTTGAGTCTAGGGAGGGGTTTCTGACGCCTCTTGGTAGCTTCGATCCTCCTCCCTTTGATGAATGGGTGAAAGATTGGTTCTACTATAAATACTCTGCTATCGATTTTTATACTGGGAAAGCCGCTGGTATATGGATTACCAATAACTTCGAGCCTCCGCAGAATAGCTTCATTTCTCGATGTGTTGATGCCTTCCGAAGGGTTAGTCAGAGGATGACTCTTCGTGATATTCTGGAGGAATGCTTCGCTGCTGGTGTTCTTCCTCTCGCTCGTCATGGTTGGAGGCCTTCCTCTTTTGGTAGAAATAAGTTTGGCTTAAGTATGCCAGTTTTTCCTTTGATATCGGGACCCTGTATGATTATTCCTTGTGCTTTGTTGCCTTTGATTGCTTCCTCTGCCGTTTCCTTTTTTAATATTCCTTTTGCTTATACTCTGTTCTTTTTTGCACGTTTCAATCTCTGGTCGCCTCAAGACCGAGTTACCTCTTTTCTTGGGAAGTTCTCTCAGGAGGGGCATTGGTGTTCGGATAAATCGGTTTTATCTGAGCTTCGACTTGTGTCTCCACAACTGTCCTTTTCCTGAGGACAATTCGTGTGAAGGAGATATTTTTCCATATTTCAGTGTTTCAGGCTCTTCGACAGTTGAGATGGATCCTTCGCTGGTTGTTGTTACTCCCGAGGTTGAGTCCGTTCCTAGGAATTCTGAAATTCCTTCTCCTCCGCCAGGTTCTCTTCTTATGCCGACTTATTCTCTTATCTTTGAAGAACCGTCTCCTGACGATCCTTCGAATTCAGCTGCGTCTCCCGTTGTGCCTGATACTGTTTGCGAAGGTCTCCAACTGTTGCTTCGGATGTTATCTGTACGGATGGAATTGCAGAAAGGTCCGAGTTAGTCGATTCTTGTCAGCTGCTCCCTGAGGGTTCGAAGGGCACTTTTTTTCTTCCGAGGAAGTCTTCGTTTCTTGGTTTGCTTGGCAAACGGAAGCTTTCAGAAGTTTCAACTCCAAGCCAGGATATAATTTCTTCTTTGGGCACTGCTTTGCCTTCGATTGACGTTGCTGTTCCACCTTCGCAATCTTCAAATCCTGGTATTCATTTTCAGAGGGCTGCTTTGCATTCTTCTTTCTTTTATTTTCTTTATTATTATTCTCACGATCCTTCGCTTCTTCTTTTGTCTCCTTTTTTTTTTATTTTTAGGTGCTTCGAGCTCTGGGTCTCTTGAACTAGATGTTGAGGCCATGCTATCATCTATTAATGATGACGTTCAGGCTTCGGGTCCTCTTGAATCTGCTGCCCGTAAGGTCCGGTTTCCGAAGGTTGAGCTTGTTGAACCTTTCGGGTGACGTCCTCTTCCGTTCCTTGGTTGCTCATCAAGTTAAAGTTAGTATCTCTTTTTTTTTTGTACTTCGTGTTTCGTTTTTCTGATAGCTTCGCTTCTTCCTTTTTGCAGTCTATTATTCTTACTCAAGCTTGTGCTCGTGAGATCCAAAATTCTTCTGGTGATTTGCTACTCGCATCATCTCTCGAGGCCTCTCTTTCTGCGAAGGATGATTCCCTGAAAGTTTCTTCTGCTGCCGCGTCCGACTTGCTAGCTGAAGTTGAGGTTCTTTGAAGCCATAAATCTAGCGTTGTTTCTGATTTGTCTATCCTTGAAGAAAAGATTCGAGAAAATAAAGCTTCGCTGGAGAAGGAGAAGTTATTTAATGAGCATCTTTCGTCTCGTCTGTCGAAGGCGTCTCAGTTGAAGATCGTTTCTGCTGATAATTCCTTCGCAAAATCTCTTGCCCTTTGTGATCTTGTCAAAGAGCTGTTTCAAGCACTTGGTGCGAAATATGACGAGGTTCCGGCGGATGTCTCTTTGGAGGTTATGAATGAGTGGCTTCGCCTGAACTTGGCTAGTCTTGCCGAGATATGCAGGAGCTTTTCTTATGATGCTGTGGTACTTATGATTCAAGATCTCCTTCATAGCTTTTCCTGCGAAGGCAGCGATGCTGTTGATTTGGTTGGGCGTCCTGATTTTTCAATGAAACCCTCGGATCTTTCTCATGATTTTGGAACTGTCGAAGGCAAGTGTGTTGGCTTGATCAATGAGTTTTGGTGGAACAGGGTTAAGAGTCTTGTTCCTGACTTTCCCGAAGATTCTTCTTGAACTCCTTCGATTAGCTGTTGTAGATAGTCTCTTTGGATGACCTTTGCTTCTGTAACTATTTTGGACACCCTTTTGATGTAATACTTGCTTTATCGAAACCTTAAAGGTTTATTGCATCAAATATCTTATTTATGTATTTCATGTTTTGCGATGACTTCGAGCTCTGTATTGAGCCTTCGAATTTTCGTAGCTTTGTGCATGCGCTCCTTGTCATAATTTTGATCATTTTCTCTGTCACAATATTCATTGCTTGACGATAACTTGACGCTTTAGGTTGTTTTGTAACCTCGCCGGCCTTCGTCTATTTTTGATGAAGTATGCCTGAGCATCTCTTTTTTCTCTGCCTGTCTTCGCTGTTTGCGAAGGTGCACTTTTGTTCATCGTGATTACCTTTTTGGCTTATTTAGCCTTTTTGGTGGATGATGCCTTCGCTGCTTTTGCGAATTTCTTTATGAGTTTTTATGATGGCTTTTTGAGCCCTTTTTTCAATGTTTGCTTCGCTCTTCTAGACGAAGACTGTTTTTTGTCGGCTTTCTCTTAACCTTTGAATGGTAATTTTGCTTCTGACGAAAAATTACCATTTCGGCTCTTATGCCATTGAAATCGCTTCGCAGTTTTATTGCGAAGGCAAAGTATTTTCTCTGCCTTTTTTGGCGAATTTCTGTTTTCGAGAGCGAATTGCTATCATCTTGTCTTGTATTGCGACAAGGCTCCGTTTTTTGTATGCTAAAAATTCGGCTTCGATGACTTTCTTTCGAAGGTGAATTTTTTCTGCCTTTTGTAGGCGAATCCGAAACGTCTGCTTTTAGAGCAGGTTGCTATCCTCTTGTCTTGTAATGCGACAAGGCTCCGTTTTTTGTATTCTAAAAATTCGGCTTCGATGACTTTCTTTTGAAGGTGAATTTTTTCTGCCTTTTGTAGGCGAATCCGAAACATCTGCTTTTAGAGCAGGTTGCATTCTTTTTTGGTGTATATATACGACAAGGCTCCATTCTTTTTATATTATAAAAAGGTAAATATTTTTGTAGACGTCTAGAATGTTCTTCTTTGGTGTATATATACACGAGGTGTCTCCGTCTTTTTTGTCAAATTCTTCAATCTTCTTTTCTTCATGGAGGCTTTGTGGGATCGGCTTCCTCAAGGCGTGCTGAAAGCACTTGCTCGTGGAGGATTTAAGCGTGGAGATGTTCTTCCGAAAGAGCTTGTAGATCACTTCGCGGAGCTTGATAGGGTTGCCGATAATCGTTCGTTGGTCGAAGCTCCTGTAGAACCTGTTCCTCTTGCTGTTGTTCCTCCGGGGGTGATTATTATTAGCGATGACGAAGGCTCCGAAGATCGTCGAATTAGGCCTTCGCAGCCCGTTGGGGTGGCTAGTCGAACTCGTAGTAAACTGAAGAAGTATATCTTTGTATCTTTGTACTCTTCTTTGTGCTGCTACTTGCTTCGAACACTTCTGAGTAGTCTTTGGCTTCGATTTGTACTTCTGTAAATTCGTATTTAATGAATGATTTGCTTTTCGCCTTGTGTGTCTTGTTCTGTTCCTCTTCTTGTTCTCTTGCTGTTTTAGCTTCCGCTTCCTTCGCGAGCCTTTCATTTTCAGCTTCGATCTCTGCGCGTTGTGTGTCGCTGACGTTTGTTCTTGACTTCATTTTCGCCTTGTTGATCGTGGTCGTGGGTTCGCCCCGCGGGTCGGCGCCAAATGTTGGGGGATCAAAGGTCTTCGTTAGACGTGCCGAAGCCCTCCAACAGAGTCTTGATGTATTCTCGCTTGCCTGGAGCCTTCGGAGGAGGAGTGAGCCCTCGAAGCACCTCGCGAAGCCCTCCTTGGTCGATGTCGTCGTCTGTTGGTTGATGCGAAGCCCTCCCTTTTGGCCGAAGGTTATCTCGTTCAAGTTCCCTGTGGTTAATCAGGCGAAGCCCTCCTTCGCCCGCGATGCTGGGCGAAGGGGTTTGGCGTGATGAGAGAATTGGATGCGGTGCAAATGATTCCGTCCTTGGCTCGAGGCCCCCGAAAAACAGATCCCATTACAGGATCATCTCCCTCCATATTTATAGGGGGTGAGATGATTATATTTACATGCATGCCATCGGCTACCTTAGCATGGCTCTTAGCTTGGTAACTTCGGGCTCCTGTGCCGTCTGCTTTTTCCGTTCCGCCTTCGCTGGTTGCCGGCTTCCTCCATTCCGCCTTCGCTGATGGCCATCCCCCTTCGCGTGTGTCTTGCTTCTGGTGGTGGTTCGTCCCTTGACTTGGATCGCAACTATCTTCCCAGCAAAAAGATGTTCAGATGGGTTTCTGGAGTAACTAAGAGTATATTTAGGTTCTACAGGACATATACTATTTTCTGGGATTTTTGGAGATTTTTCCTAAACTGGAAAAGGTTAGAAATGAACTTCTGTGTACAAAGTGTGTGTGGCTCTAGTGTTTCAGTGGGCGCACAGAGGCTGACGCATGGGGCAAGGGTGTAAGCGGCACGGTGCATGGCTCACGGTGCGTGTTACGTGGACCAGGGCCTTTGGTCCACGGTCCATGTGTCTCTGGTCTACGTGAACCGAGCCTATGCATGTGTGGATGTGAGGTCGGTCCACTGGACCGGGTGCATGCGTGTGCGCGGCGCGGTGCTGGCGGCGGCGTGGGCGGCGGCGTGCGCGGCAGCGTGCGACGGGGCTGGCCGGAGCAGTCGTGGAGGTTGCTTGCTGCGCGGTGAAGCTACTGGGGCAGGTGCGCGCACGCAGTGAAGGCTGGAGCTAGGGCGGCGAGCTCGTCGGAGTTTGCGCGCGGCGGCGCAACGACGAAACGGCGAGGGAGAGGAAGTTGTGATGTTTGTGCTAGTGCGTGAGGTGTGTGCGTGTGTGGCGAGCTCAGGCGGCAAGGCAGCGCGGCCAGTCTCGTCGTGGCCGAGGCAGGACGAAGCGAGGTGTTTGGGAGGTAGAGGGGTACAAGGGATACCTGATGGGCTAGTAGGTGAAGGAAGAACAGACTCACCGGCGGCGAATCGGTGCACCCGTCCATTGGGCGGCGGCGGTGGTGGAATCTCACAGGAGTGGCCTTTTATAGGCGCGCGTCAAGCTGTGGCGGTGAAAACGCCGGCGAGGCCATGCGGGCGCGTGTGCGTGCACGCGTCCGTGCGCTGGCTTGCTGGGAATGGAAGTCAAAGCTTCGGAACTCGGACGGAGCTGGAGGCTATGCTTGGTGTGAACACGGACGGAGGGGGGTTGACGAGGAGGGCGTCGGCACGGCTTGGCAGTGACGGGCGTCGAGGTCGGGGCGAGGTGGCGCTGCGGCGGGGTGACGTCTGGGCGAGGCGTGGCGCTGCAGCGGGGACGCACGGCCACACGGCGGCGGAGGCCGGCGTCGACACAAGGAAGATGACGCGCGGCCGGGTCGGGTTGGGCTGGATCCTGGGTTTGGTCGTGGCTGGGCCGAGACGGGAAAGAAAGGGAAAGGCGCGGCCCATTGTGGAAAAAGAGAAGGTGGGCTGGCTGGAAGCATCCCACGAGCGAGGGAGGGAGATGGAAATGTTTTAAACAATTTTTCAAACTCGATAATCCAAACAAATTCCAAATCAACTCCAAATGAGCTCAAATAAATTCGAACAAAATTCATAAATTCAAACCTGACTACTAGCAATCACGTTCTCAAATCCCAATTTTATTTCCTTTCTGAAATTTCCAATTTCCTGTATTCTTGAGCTATTATAATTGAACTTTTGTTTTCAAAAATCTAAATTTGATCCTAATATTCTAGGAAAATTTGTGAGAGTGATTTTATTAATCGATTTTAAAATTTGGGATGTGACAAACATCATATTTTCTCAGCGCCTTTTCTGTTTAGGAGTCGGGTGTGCGCTAGGCAGCGCGCATCTCGGCTCACTGGTGCAGCCAATCCAATCATTCATATGTGCTAGTGGAACGTGCCCATCAGAATAGTTTTACTAAAACAAAGGTTATGTCAAAAGCTTTTTCAAAAAAGTTTCTAAAAAAAGGTAAACTCTATCTTCTGATGGGAGCCCATTAACCCTAACACACAGCGCGCGCGCGAGCCGCGCGATCCACATCCGACGGCTGTCGCATTTGAAGTGGGGTTCGGCTTCGGTCGGGGGAATCCGAGTGGTGGGACACACGATCCGCCGACGTGTTGTCCGGATTTCTCCAGGCGGGTCCACCGGTTAGTCAGCCGAGGTACTTTGAATTTGGGGAGTCATGCCGGGCTTTTCGAGTTCCTCATTTTGCCCTCTGCATCTCTATCTCTAGCTGCTGGTTTCCCTCTCTATCCCCTCCTCGTCACCGTCGCAATTGCCGGCAAATCCACCGGCGAGTCGGTGGCGAGAGGGGGAGGAGTCGGTCGTCAACTTACAGGCAAGGTCTAGGCGCCAATCTCAGTTCATTCCCCCCCCCCCCCCCCCCCTTTCTCTCAGCTCCTTGTTGCCGTCGCAATCGCTGGCAAATCCACCGGCGAATCGGCGGTGAGTGGGGGAGCAGTCGGTCGCCAACTTACAGCCAAGGTCCAGGCCCCAATCTCATTTTGTTACGCTCATCCTCTGTTAATATTGAACTAGGGTTTTGATTTTCTCAGAATTTTGTTTCGAATCTATTTGAACTATTTGATTTCGTGTAGGCGTAGTTCATTTCTGTTATCAACCGCGGATTCGGTGATTTTGCTGCGAGCGGATCGAGAGGGCTCTTCCGTGAAAGTGCAGGTGATTTTGTCTCTTATTCCTCCATCTATTATCTCATTCGCGCTGCCGTTTTACCAGCCAAATCTGTTACAAATGCAGCTAGGGTTTGCCTGTGTAGTTGAGGCATTTGCGTGGTTATTTTTGTGTGTAGTAAAATGTAAGTTGTCATGCTATCTGGGAGCCTGATCTGAGTTTAGACTAACCTTGGCTAAATTGATAGAAACAGCAAATATCATGTACAACGTGGTGAGAAAAATAGTACATTAATTATATAGATATAATTATGGATCTATAACTAGACACAATTTGTTAATAGTTGGAATGATAAGCGTTAGAGACCTATCTGATGTGACTAAATGCACCGTGATAAACCCTAATTTTGAAAACTTGTAAAAAGTATTGTAATGATAACTCTCATTAACTGGGGAAGGCAGGAAGGTGTGCACTTCTTATTTTGGTAAGGCTTTGATTATAATAGAACATAAAAAAATATTAAATAGTTGTATGCTTATAGTATAAGACGTCTCAGGTTTCAAGCATAATTTTACCTATCATTGATTAACAACATTCAATACATTAATTCCCACATATGTGACATACATAATTATGTAGCAGATGCAAATATATTTTCATATCTAGCCACGAAAATGCGCAAAGCTATTTGGCTAGTTAATAATTAATAAGTCTATAGGACGCCACTGCTGATGACAATTTTATCGTTATCATGGGTACATATTCTCGCGATTGCGCAGCTAATGCGACGACTTTTGGCAAGGCAAAAATCCGATTTTTCTTTATAGCGGACTATTTTTCAGTCCATCCACACGGTAACATATATGTGAAGTCGAAGAACTTTTTTTACACCAACTGTACCTAGAATATTTTTTTAAGAAACACAGTACAGACGCAGACGCTTATATATACGCACGTGCATTCACCTCTATCATTGCACGTACGCACACTCTGTTTCTATGAACAGGTGCCTCACTATCGACAAATACATCGCCTACCACTGAAAAAATAATTAGCCAAAAATACGAGCACCAGAGCCAAGTTGAGGACTTGAACCCTAGTGAGTAGGTTCCACCATAAGAAACCTAATCAACAATTAAACTCAGTTCGCAATGGTAGCTAGGATGTATAATTAACTACAGTAGAATTCATTTTTAGATCCCACTGACTGTGAAAAACCTAGAAGATGAAACGTCATTTTCGGAAGACATTACTGACTGACATGCCATCTGAATGTTTCGATAGATTCCCTTCTCGCTCGGTTGTGCCTATATAATGAGCTTGCTGCATGCATGAATACACGCGCTCGCCAATTCAATCAAGCAGCGACATAGTGCTATATTTCGTCACGGCTACAGCCAGCTCTAGTATACTAGCTAAAGATGCACAACCCCAGCAGCTGCAGTGACACGCTACAACACTATGTTTACAACCTCACCACCTACGCCGAGAAGAGCAATGAGGGAACCATGGCCACCTCCATTGTCATGTTCCTCCTCGCTGCGCTCCTCTTCAACCTCAACCTCTTCAGCCATTTCTCCGCCAGCAGCTCCATACTCAACCCCAGCGTCCGCCTATTCCTCTCCACCTCATTCTCCCTCTTCCTCCCCATCATGTCCTACCTCTTCTCCGAGGCCAAGAATGAAGCAAGCAACGGTCAGATGATCGAGCCTCGCTGCGGGCTAGGGTGATCCCCATGTGCATGCTCCTGGTGGAGCTCCTCCGCACGAAGGTGGATGAGAACAGGTCAACGCAAGCGTGCAAGGATATCCGGGCACCATTAAGCGTGCCGCCTGGATAGCCTGGCTGGGCTACCTCGTCTTCTGCAACCTCAAAAGCATAGGAAGGAAAGCACTTTATGGCATCCTATAGGTCCTTGCGGCTGCCAAGCTGGTTCAGTGGTTCGTCACCACGGAGCTGGCCAAGTGTTCCTTCGCCTACGGCAAGAACCCTCAGCTCCTCACCTCCTACATGACCAATATGCTACAGTCACAGGAGCTGCGAGGGCCGGAGCTCTTGAAGTTGAAGGACTGCATCTACGTCGTGATGGGCGAGGAGGAACTATTGGAGAAGAAGGCCAGCGGCTACCATCTCGAGCTGACAGAGGTCAGCAGCTTGCTGGACGCCAACCGCGCCATCATCACGGTCGGCAATGTCTGGAAGCACGCGGAGACTGACAAGCTGATCCGGAGGGACCCCAAGCTCAAGAGGCTGTGCCTCTCCTTCGCGCTCTACAAGCTGCTTCGCTGGAGGCTGGAGGACTTCCCCATCACTGACGCAGAAGCCCGCAACTGCCATGAGCCCATGACCTCATCTTCAAAGACCTGTGCAAAGATGGCAGGGACGAGGACGCTACTGCCATTGCCCTGTTCCACGTCTTCAACAACGAGGTCCAATTTCTTTGCGAGAACTACCACTCCGTCCATCCCGTTGTGCTGACCAGCCCCTACTTCTTCCTTGTCAACTACATCCTTAGCCCCATCGTGGTATGGTCCTTTTGCACCCTCATCATCATCATCTTGTGAGCTACGCCTTTGATAGCTTCAGCAAGGACAACTACGCAGCATCGTTCGGCATAATGAGGATGACCGGATGCATCCTGCAGGGAAGAGTCACCGAGTCACTGTCACACCCGGTTTCAACGACCAAAACCGAATGCATCTGTATGCGTGCCCAGGATCAATTTCCACGCACACAGGACAATATATGTGAAAAAAGAACAATATCTTTATTAAATCGATAACATTGTTACAAGAATGACCAAGTGGTCTAAAAGAAAAGATTACATTGCAGCCGAAAAATAAATCTAAACGTTGGCGTCCTTCAATCCCACAGGAAGTCGACCGGAAGATCGCATGCCTAGAGCACCGCTTCTCCAGCTTCAAGTACTCCTCGATGTCTTCATTGACTGAGCAACAAACAAAAGGTGGTTTTGGGTCCGCGTGAGTACATAGAGTACTCAACAAGTGGGGGAAAGTATGACATGTTGGCTAAAAGCAAGAAAGGCTAACAGGGGCTCATTTGCATAAATGCAGTTAAGTAAAATATTTAATAAAAGCAACAACTATTTACTAGGTGATATATATCTCCAAACGGCCAAGGTTACTCCACCTTGCCAAAATTAAGGGTTCCAACCACCCTATACGTCTCTACAGGTTACTCCACCTGTACCCAATCACAGTTACCCCACTGTGATGCACATCCAACCATCATTCCCAACTAATCGTGTGAGGATCGATGCCGCTCTTGACCGTGAGCACGGCTGTCATGACAGTTTTCACTCTGCAGAGGTTGTACACATTTCCCCACGAGTTGTGATTCCATCCCCTGTTGCCAGGTGGACTAAAGTCTCCTTTATGCCGATGCCGGCCAAGCACATGCACACTTCCTTAGGTGTGCGGCCAGGAGATCACAACAAGGCTTTTCCACAGCTTCCTCCAGCTTGTACGTGCCCACTAAGGTTCCACCGATAGGGGAAGTATACCCTTGACCCCTAGAGGCCCCCTCTTGTGCCAGATGGTTCCGAGGAGTAACTCTTCTGTCCCCACACATCTCTCTCCCGACGATTCCAGCATACCCGCCTTCCTCGCACCGCCGGTTGGCACGCACAAAACTGGTCTCCACAATGTAATACGCCAGGCCGCGCCCATTCTTGGACTCGTGGCTGTACGGTTTTCATGGGTGGTCGCTCCACGAACCGGTCCTTAGATTTAGGTGATCAACAAAACCAAGGGACTGCCGGTAACCCACAGTCCCCGAGCTGCCGGTAACCCCAGCACAGCTCCCAAACCACAATCACCCAAATCCCTAGCTCCATCCATGTTGCTAAAGACATTACCCATTAACCCTCATGTGACGGAAGTTCAATTAGTCAAGTTAACATCATACCCAAACCCAACTCAAAGCAAGGCTAAGCAATTCTACCCATAAACAGGTAAAGGAAACTAGAGCGACAAGGAATGATATGGAAATTCCAGTAAACCCTACATATAGGTTCGCATTCATTGACTCAAGCATGCAGGTTGGCAAACAAAGAATTTATAAAATAGGCACAAAATGGTCAAGGACACTTGCCTCCTTGGAAGTATTGCTGCTCAGTGAGTATATAATTCTTGATCTTCATGACATTCATGCGATTCCCGAGCGTACTACCCTATTCGCACAAACATGAAAAACAAACATACAATAAATAAACAATGCAGGGGAGAAAACAATAAGATAAAGGATTAACGAGGCTATGGTTTCATAGGTTAGGTTGTAACAAGGATTTGGGCGCGAGAGACATTCAGTTTGGAGTTTGGAGCAAAAAGATATGGTTAAACAAGGTTATGAGGCTAAACTGAGGTAACAACTAGATTACAA
The DNA here is from genome assembly GCA_007726485.1 of Eragrostis curvula. Classification (NCBI taxonomy): domain Eukaryota; kingdom Viridiplantae; phylum Streptophyta; class Magnoliopsida; order Poales; family Poaceae; genus Eragrostis; species Eragrostis curvula. Next base: position 22,403,865 of record CM017442.1, read on the forward strand.
GGGCTTACACGCAAGATAGCAGAGACTGCAAGAAGTGTGAGTTTGATTAAGGGCGTGCTCGGCGTTTTAGAGTCTAAAATTTAGAGGGGTTTAAACAAAAAGAATCTTGTCTTAAATAAAGTTTAATTACAAAACTAACTGCAGAACCCCCCCTCTAAATCGCGAGACGAATTTAACGAGGGTAGTTAAGCCGTGATTAGACGATATTTACTGTAGCATCACTGTAGCAAAACATAGATTAATTAGGCTCATTAGATTCGTCTCGTAAAGATGTACCCATCTGTAAAAAGGTTTTGTCATTAGACTTTATTTAATACTCCTAAATAATAAGATTTTCTTTAGAGCTAAATTTTAGAGGGGTCTAAACAGGTGCAACGAACACACCCTAACTAATAGGACAGAGGCTATAGTGCATTTGGGTGGTCTGCATGACAGTGCACAGACAACATGAGATAGATATGCGCGTTCCCAATGTTTTGCTTCAGGCTTTGGAGAAGTATTTATCCAGTAATGTGCATAAAGATATGGGACATAACAGAGACATGAATATTCGGACATGAGTTCACCTTACAGGGAGATTCATGGGGTCGATCTTGATGAGGTCGCGCAGCGACACTTCACACGCCAACCGCGTTCATGGGGGATTCGTGTCTGATCTCCGTGATTCCTTGGTTAAGGATGAAGAAGAAACTCTGGAACACATTAACAAACGGTCACTGCATCATCTTGGCTAACGAATTGACCAAAACGAGGAGAGAACTGCAGCCGCGCTTCCTGGACGCGCACAGACACGCGACAACGGTGACGGCGACCGCAATTTCGCCGTCCATGGTGATCTGCTGGGGAAACTGTTTATGGGGGATATTGTGGACGACCAGAGGCATAGGATGGTGGAGAATCACTGCGTTTTGTTGGATGGAACAGCCGGAACGGGGACGCAAATCTGTGGTGGCTTAGAAAAATAGCAGAGCCGTGCAACGGCGATAAATCTTTGGAGCGCGTTTCTTGGAGCATCACTGTCAATCACACCAAATCCCCCTGCAACAATGAACAGTACTCGATGGGACTTGATATGGTATGGAAAGTGCATGAATACAGCCTCTGTATTGCGAATAACATGGAGAAAATTACAATCGCGCGTGCTGGGTGGATCCAGAACTCGGGCTAGGAGCATGGCGGTGTGGACTGTGGTCGCATCATGGCTCCAATGGAATAGATATTTGGATATGTTGTAGGGGACGACGGTGCGCATCTCCTGGTAAATTTGGGAGACATTCCGATGAACAGAACGACGGGAACGATGATGCCAACCGAGGACATTGCGGCTGAAAGTGAACAGACAGGAATCAAATGGCGAATGAGATTCCCAATCCATCGGAGCACCTATAGCCTTGAAATTCGGATATGATGTAGAAGACAAAGGGATGCATCACCTGGTGAAATTTGGTGGCGTTTCGTTGGACAAGTCAACGGGAACGTCCATGCCAACAGAGGTCGCGCGTCCGGGAGCGAACAGACATGGATCAGAGGTATGACGAATAAGATTGCTGATGCATCAGGAGTTGTCTTGCCTTGATCTTTGGATATGGTGTAGAGGACAAAGTGGTGCACGATCTGGTAAAATTTGAGAGCATTCCGTTGTCTGGTTCAACGGGAACGCTGATGCCAATGGAGGACGCCATGGCTGGACACAGCAGAGCAACGAAGGTTAAGTCGTGGCTACTTGATGGGAATGAAGAGGAAGGGTCAGGGGAGGTCGTCAGCCAGCACAAGGGACGCCTAGGCATGCTTTTGTAGGTCCAAGAGAGGGAGATGAGAGGGCAGGGGTGAGGAGAAAAGGCCAGTCATGAAGAAGCTCGGGTATTGATCATTACAATAGCAGTTTTCATTTCTCTTTGATGGTACTTGATAGAGAGTGAAGAGGGAACGGTTTTGATGCTTGGTGAGCTGTTAGTGCAGGTTTTATTGTGTGTAATTAGGAGCTTTGGGCGTCCACCCATGTGGAACGCAGGGAGGTGGTGCATGGTGTCGAGCTGCTGCTGTTTACCCATGGGGAAGAAAAGAGAGATCAAGGCAGGAAAGGTTCAGTGCAGCTGCTTGGGAACAATGAAAGGGAAACAAAGAGAGAAGGACAAAGGCCGGGTATGATAATTCGTCAAGATTTATGCCCGGGTCGAGGTCCATTTAGTAAGGGTATTGTTTTGTTTATTTTTCAGGTTTACAAAATAATAAAAAGACACAAACATCTTAAAGAAAATACAAGAAATTCGAGACAAGCATTTTCAAAGTTTTAAGAAAAACTAAAATTTGCTTATTTAAACATTTTCATAATCAAACCATTTTTAATAAATCTTGGAACTAAAATAAAAGAAATCATTTGAGGCAAACATTTAATAAGACAAAATAAATTCAATTTAAATAAAAAAAATTAATTAAAACCTTTGAAAATATTGCAAATTGGCATTTAAAGTAGAAAAACGGTTCACATCCCAAAATAGGAAATTTTGGGGTCTGACAAAATACCCCCCTTAAATGGAATCTCGCCCCGAGATTCAGAAAAGCGAAGAGTGGGAATTTGTTTTCAGGAAATGATGATTTTATAAGATTGATAAAAGATCACACTACATGCATCAAAGGTAGTTTGATAGACAGCTTCCATGGACAAGATATGATCAGGGAAAGATTGGCTCAAAACATTCTATATCACAAACAAGCAAGCATAACATAAAAAAAAAATCAAACAACGACACGTGTGTAGTCAGAGGGCTTCATCTATAGCTTGCTTCATGTGGGTGAAAGTCTTGGTTTCTTCTGCTACGAAATCTTCATGAGAAAATCTTCTTTTCTTGAGTTGATGTTGTTGACGGTGACTCCTTCCAGTTGGCCATCTTGTTGCATCCAAAAAGAAATCTTAAAACGTTCTAAGGATAAACAAGATAGGATCAACTGGGCTAAGAGCAAGGTATAAAACAAAAAGGCTTCGTTAGCACACAAAAACAATTAAAACAAGCATGGCACAAGCAAACAACGAAACCAACGGTACTATATCGTTGCACTCATACTATTCTTGGGTAGCTTCTAAGATATGGTTTTTGGAAGGTTTAGGAAATAGGCTAAATATAAAAACTAATGGTTAGGGCCATCGTACAATCAATTTATTTTAAAGTGAACAATGAAGACAAATCATCAAGGAAGTGTTGAAATAAAGAGAGGAAAATAGATGAACAAGGAGTTTTATGAATTAGTTTTCAAAATATCATTTAAAAAATGACCATTTCTATCTAGGCATGCGTCCTGCTGTCGATATAGCTCTGATACCACTTGTCACACCCGGTTTCAACGACCAAAACCGAATGCATCTGTATGTGTGCCCAGGATCAACTTCCACGCACACAGGACAATATATGTGATAAAAGAACAATATCTTTATTAAATCGATAACATTGTTACAAGAATGACCAAGTGGTCTAAAAGAAAAGATTACATTGCAGCGGAAAAATAAATCTAAACGTTGACGTCCTTCAATCCCACAAGAAGTCGACCGGAAGATCGCATGCCTAGAGCACCGCTTCTCCAGCTTCAAGTACTCCTCGATGTCTTCATTCACTGAGCAACAAACAAAAGGTGGTTTTGGGTCCGCGTGAGTACATAGAGTACTCAGCAAGTGGGGGAAAGTATGACATGTTGGCTAAAAGCAAGAAAGGCTAACAGGGGCTCATTTGCATAAATGCAGTTAAGTAAAATATTTAATAAAAGCAACTCCTATTTACTAGGTGATATATATCTCCAAACGGCCAAGGTTACTCCACCTTGCCAAAATTAAGGGTTCCAACCACCCTGTACGTCTCTACAGGTTACTCCACCTGTACCCAATCACAGTTACCCCACTGTGATGCCCATCCAACCATCATTCCCAACTAATCGTGTGAGGGTCCATGCCGCTCTTGACCGTGAGCACGGCTGTCATGACAGTTTTCACTCTGCAGAGGTTGTACACATTTCCCCACGAGTTGTGATTCCATCCCCTGTTGCCAGGTGGACTAAAGTCTCCTTTATGCCGATGCCGGCCAAGCACATGCACACTTCCTTAGGTGTGCGGCCAGGAGATCACAACAAGGCTTTTCCACAGCTTCCTCCAGCTTGTACGTGCCCACTAAGGTTCCACCGATAGGGGAAGTATACCCTTAACCCCTAGAGGCCCCCTCTTGTGCCAGATGATTCCGAGGAGTAACTCTTCTGTCCCCACACATCTCTCTCCCGACGATTCCAGCATACCCGCCTTCCTCGCACCGCCGTTTGGCACGCACAAAACTGGTCTCCACAATGTAATACGCCAGGCCGCGCCCATTCTTGGACTCGTGGCTGTACAGTTTTCATGGGTGGTCGCTCCACGAACCGGTCCATAGATTTAGGTGATCAACAAAACCAAGGGACTGCCGGGAACCCCAGCACAGTCCCCGAGCTGCCGGTAACCCCAGCACAGCTCCCAAACCACAATCACCCAAATCCCTAGCTCCATCCATGTTGCTAAAGACATTACCCATTAACCCTCATGTGACGGAAGTTCAATTAGTCAAGTTAACATCATACCCAAACCCAACTCAAAGCAAGGCTAAGCAATTCTACCCATAAACAGGTAAAGGAAACTAGAGCGACAAGGAATGATATGGAAATTCCAGTAAACCCTACATATAGGTTCGCATTCATTGACTCAAGCATGCAGGTTGGCAAACAAAGAATTTAAAGTAGAAAAACGGTTCACATCCCAAAATAGGAAATTTTGGGGTGTGACAGTCACCCCCAGGATCTCTACGCCACCGTCCTGCTCCTCCTCGCCTTCGTCTACAAGGAGGTCTGGGAGTTCCTCGACTTCCTGCTCTCCAACTGGTTCATGGTCTCGCTGCTCTGCAGCTACACCTCCCCCCCCCCCCCCCCCCCCCCGTGGTGCCGGAGCCTGTTTCTGAGCGGTGTCATCCGCCCCATCCGGTGAGTGCGGAGCAGGCTGAGCCTAGCGCGGCAAGCGGCGTGGGCATGGCTGCAATGTCTATGGGCCGGCCCGTGCCGCAATCCCGCACACAGGATTTCCTATATGTAGATCGTCTTACAAGAGTAAACCTGTAGATCAATGTTTAAGATTCGTGCAATGGTTCAGATCTGAGTGGGTGGAGAAAGGGAAGGATGAGAATGTGCTACGTGTTGCATTGCGACTGGTTGGAGGGAGAGAAAAAGAACTGGTTTTAAAATTTCAAACGCATTTTTCTCCCAAACCGTAAGTCTATTTTCGAATCAGTTTGAACCATCATGCTATTTATAATTGACACTACAAAATGAGATCTAATATGAATATTTTTGAACTTTTAGAAATTCAAATTTTTTGTCAGTATTTTGACTGTACTGTGCCAACATTTTGTTTATACTATGTCATCTTTTTTCTGTTACTGGATCAACATTTTTTTCAACAAAATGTTGACCGCATGTTCTAAAAAAGTTAAAATAGGTTTACAGAAATGTTGATTATTTAGTTTCAAAATGTTGACGTCTAAGTTGGGCTGGGTTGTTCAGATTTGTTGGGCTATCGGGGTAGTCTATAGCTTGCTAATCTTAGATTGATCTGCATATAGGAGATCCGGCCTGTTTAGAAGCCCGCATCATCGAAGCGGGACGATGGGAGCGGATCGCGGGACCCGGCGGTGCCGCAACCCGCAAGCTAGCGGAAGCTGGGGGAGCTCGCGGTGCTCCGCTCCTCCTTCTCCTCCGACGGCGGTGGGAGGGGCCGCTTCCTTCCCGCCTTCTGCATCGCCATCACGCCGCTCTTCGACCTAGCCCGCCGATCCGTGGGCTCCGACGGCGCCGCCGCTTCGTCGTCGCCTTCGCGTCCGCGTCGCTCTCGGCGGTGACGGCCATGTCCTTGAGCCCCTGCAGCCGCTCGAGCGCCTCGATGACGGCAGCCATCTGCGGCCGGTCATGCGGCTGTGCGGCGGTTCCCTTGGTAGATCTTGAGCTGGATTCTACTGGTCAAATTGTGTTCAGGCAGTGCACACGAAGAAGTCATGTTCCACTCTTTCTCCCCGAGTCCAAGCACACACACCATATAGTGTACTGCTCATCTTCAGCAACTGGTAGCAGGGTAGTATGTCGCTTCCTAAGGATTCATCTGCCAGTGTGAACCTGAAGAAATGTAGCAGGGTAGCAGCTCTGATTTTCATCCGCCTGTATGCAATTTCCTTCCCCAAGCTAATGGATGACCTGGAGTACTATACATGGTTTCGTTTTTCTTATTGGAAGAGGATTCACATGTACTTCTTTTTGACTGCACGAAGAGCTTTGTATTTGATCACTAGTACTTCAAGAAAATCTGTACGTTATGAATGATATCCAAGTTTCTTATCTCTAGCAATTTGAACCAAATATTAAATACATGATCAACATTGAGTCCTATAAAGAAGTTACTGAATATATATCAAGTTTCATGTATGCTAGGTAAGCACCTAGCAGCTAGCTGCAGCCCTTATATATTGTTGGTTTGATGCTCACCATCAACAACCTACCTTGTGAGTAGTGAACATGAAGCAGACGCACATCTGTTGCAGGTGCCATTGTGCTACATGTTGGAATTATAGTGCTAAGTGGGCTGCACTTACTAGGCCCATTAGGAAATTCTGAATAATTCTTGAAAAATCTCAAAGGCCCATCCATGAGTAGTGGGAGTGTAACTTTTTAGTCCCACATTGCTAGTTTAGGTGGACGAGGACCAACTTAAATAGAAGGTTGCTTTACTCGTTCTTGCAAGTGTGTGGATGAGAGGAATAAAGGAAAAACACACCTGCGTGAATGGTCTGTCGAAATCTGGCCCGATGCCAAGCGGGTGTGCGGCTTCCTTTTGCAGTTTTCTTTTTACATGTCCAACGACTCAGTTCTAGGACGCCTTAAACCTAGCGGTTCTCTCTCTATAAATACGTACGGGCCGTCGCCACCAAAAGACGCCTCAACAACACGAGTTAGGGTTTTGCCTCTTCCTCCTGCTGCACCGCTACTTTTAGTCTGCCCTGTCCCAATCATTGACGTGAACCGGCGAACGGGAGAGCAAGTCTCCGGAACCGTTGTCCTCTAAGCTTATGCACCGGGAGAGGGCGAATAAGGTTTTATGAAAGCGCTCTGCGCGACTGCTTGATCGCTTCAACCACGGCTCATCTTCCTCAACGTTCAAGTTGGGGGGCTGCTGCTCGTCATCGCCTTCATCGATGTCTCCTCCGCTGCCCCGGTTTGTCTGCATTGCCGTTCGCTACCTCTTCCTCGTCTCCTCTGAACGATCAATACGTACTCTCTGAAACTATGTCTCTTGTCGTATATGACTATTTGATCCATGCTTGTACTGTAGTACTATGAAGTATGGTAGACCTTGCTATGTTTACTATGATTTTAGACTTGTCTAGATCTTGCGTAGACTTGTGTAGTTTAATATGGTAGACCTTGCTCTGTTTACTATGGTTTTAGACTTGTCTAGATCTTGTATAGACTTGTGTAGTTTAATCTGCAATCTGTTCATCATGTTCATGTTGTATAGACTTGTCTAGACCTCGCGCTCCATTCGCAGGAGTTGTTCGCGGTCCTGCAGCTCCCGCTCTCGTGCGAGGAGCCGGCGGACATCGTGGTCGTGCGCGGCTGCGGCATTTGCCTCGGCCATGACGACATCACGGTTCACCCCCGCGGCTCCTGCCGGGGCCAGTAGGGGTTGGTGCGGGACGTGCTGGATCCCAGCCGGGTCGATGAGGACCGACGGTGGTTGGGCTCCCACCGGGTCGACGTCGTTTTCGTCGCCGTTCTCCCCGTTGTCGCCGTCTTCTAAGTGCTCGACGTGGCCTTCAGCGCCGCCGACCATGCAGCACTCTCGTGCTGGGTCGTGGCCCCCAAAGTCGAAGCACTCGTCGAGGAGGTCGGAGTCTGTGTTGCAGCGAAGGGCGCGACCCACCCATGCCACCGACGGAAGGCGGCGGGCGAGCTCAAGCTCGAACTGGTTCGCGGCGTTGCGGAGCCCATGAGGCAGAGGGACGCCCGGCCGCCAGAAGTCGGATTCTGACGGGAGATGTCCCCATCCTTCGAGCCGCACCAGGATATTCGCCAGCGCGTAGAACACGTGCCGGCACTCAGATACACGTGGCTCCAAGCCAAGGTATGCCTCGACGCGGCATGGGAGGCCGCTGTAGCCCCGTTCGCGGGGGAGGACAGCGTTTGCGATCACCATCCCAAGTGCAGAGGGAGGTGACCGCGTCCGCGCCACCTGCAGAGACGGTGGGTCGCGGGGACGGTGTGCGTCGAATCGTGGCGCACGCCCAGGATGCTCATCAGCTTGGGGCGTGGGCGTGAGATGAGTGGTGATCAGCTGATCGAGCCACTCCATCATGCGCCGCAATGCTGGGGGTAGAGCCTGAAGGCGCCCCCAGAACTGTTCCTCCGGTGGGCACGGAGGGTGGCCATGGAGTTGGAGGGCCGCGGAAGCAAGCGTGTATTGCACGTGCGGTACTTGTCAGGCCGTGGATCCGGACCGAAGTGCGCCTCCAAGCGCACCTCGTAGTCGATGCTGTCCATGTCTCGGGCTAGCCCGGGATGGACGGTCAGAGGTCCCCTCCCGAAGAGGGGCGGGTAATCCTGCATCAGCTGCAGGCGGCCGGTGTAGTCGGCCTAGAAATTACCCAGGCTTCCGAAGCGGATAACCTGGTGCGGAGGGAAGAGCGGAGCGAGCAAGAGCCCACTCTCGCTTGAGTTGGCGACGTCGCGAGCCGGCCTGCGGCGCTGCCCGCGAACGCCGTTCGTCGACGATGCCGCCGCCATTGGAGGCGGCAAGAATCTCAACCGTAACGCGCAGAGGTCCCCTACCTGGCGCGCCAATTTGGGAAATCTGGCCGACGAGTAAATTTAGACTACGCGCTATGGTTGGTTGAGGGGGAAAAGGAAGACACAAAGGATTATACTGGTTCGGGCGATCGAAGCCCTACGTGCAGTGAGTCGGTTCGGTTCGCGTTGCTCGTAGTAGGGGATACAAGCTCTTGCGAGAGAGGGAAAAGCTCCCAAGTCTCTTAGTGTGTGTGTGTAGTTCGTCCTTGCGTGCATCGCATGGCCGAGGCGAGAGTGTGTGAAGTGAGAAAGTCGACGGTACAAGGATGGAGGAAAGAAGAAAAAGAAAGAGAATTGGTAAAACTAGCTCGATGTAGGTGGGGGGCCTGACAGGGAAGGGCGCGTCCGTCCATGTCGCATCCGTCCTCGACGCCGTCTCCTCCGGAGGTGGACGGCGACGGTTGCTACTGCTCGACTGCGGCGGGGGTGTCCGGGTCCTGTTTGAGCACTGTGCATCCCTGTTTCTTTACGGCTCGCACTGTTACCGTGCGGCGAGGCGGTTTGATCGCTGTCAACCGTCCCTGCAAGACGTGCGGGGCTTGCGGTTCACGTCTTCGGACAGTGCCGAAGAACGTCCACTTGCGGCCATTTAAGGCGCTCCACCGGCCAACGCCCGACCTCGATAGCCTGACCCCTGGGGTCAGAAGGCTGTGGTCGGGCGCCCGGGGTCGGCCGAGGCGGAGATTTCCTCCGACCCCTGGGGGTCGGGAGACGGGTTGAGGAGTCGGGCCTCCTTTTTCCCGTACGGCCTCTCGGTTGCGGTCCGCGGCACGCTTCGTGGGCTGGGCTTTGACCATGGCTATCTTTAGGGACAACCATGGCCTCCGGCCCAGTCCTTAGCGATTTGGGTATAGTTGAGGGATTACGTGGGTAATCGCGGATACCTGGTTTTGGGTACCCGACAGTAGTTTAATCTGCAATATGTTCATCATGTTCATGTTTTATTTCTGTAATAAATTAAACCTAAAAGTGCGCATATATCCAACACTACAGTGTTGAAACAAGTGGAAACTTGTAATGGTGTTGAGACTTTCAGTTACAGAGCAGGGTCATCAGTAGATGTTGAGACTTTTGTTACAGAACAGGGTCGTCAGTAGATGCTTTGGATTTTCCATACATTTTTGTAACAGCTGTATGTATGTGATTGGTAAATAAAACCTGTTATTTTGATTGGGCATAAGCAGCCCGGTAACAGTTGTATGTAAGCAAGGAAATCTGGCCAACAGTAAATCGGAATTGTAATAGTGGGTGCAGGACAAAACAGATTGTTTGTTGTCCAAACCATCAGATTAGAGAGAGATCAAATGCAGACGCATATACGGATGGCCACATTTTTTATCCAAAAACTACTAGACGGGCACACACATTCAGTGAGATGGAGAAAAGCAAATCCCCTCCAACTTATGCAGCGATCCAGTCGACCGAGAGATACAAGCGAGGCGAGGAATCCAAGTCGATCGAAGCAGCCGCAAGGCATCGCGCACCGAACGGCGGCGTGCAAGCGGCAGCCCGCCAAGAGGAAGCGGTGGCATGCGGGCCGCCGCATCAGCCCGCTTCGGCCGTTGCGGCACGCGGCGCGGGCAGCCTCATCCCGCCCCGCTTGTAGCGCTAGCTGAGCCAGCCAACCCAACGTCTGCTTCAAGCAGTTCTCCGTGCTGTGGTTCAGCAGGCTCTCGTTGGCGCTGTGGTTCAGCAGGCTCTCGCTGCCCAAAGAAGCCAAGAAAGCCATCATGCAACGTCTCGGCGACGTTACTGGCGTCCCCAACAGCAACGGCATGTCCGCACGGACGTCGGTGGTTGCAGCCAGATGAGCTCTCGTCGGCATGCCAGAGCGACGAGGTCATCCTGACGTGGCACGGCACATCGCCACGGCGCTCTTGGAGGCGAATTAAGCACCCGCTGCCGAAGCAGACGAAGCCAGGAGCCAGCCTGCGTGTACCTGGTGGCCTTCCATCCGTAGCTCCTCCCGGGCGTGTACATGGACACGAAGAAGGAGCTGAAGGAGGAAGAGGAAGGAGGGGGGGGGGGGGGGGGGTGTGCTGGTGGTGGGGGCGGTGTTGGAGATACCACTGCTCTCCGCCGGGGGACCGGTACGACAAGCTATGGAGATCGCCGGGTGGGAACCTGAGGCGACGACGACATTGATGACGCTGAGCAAGGGAGCAAGGCTGGGGAAGGCCCTGGTCGACAATTAAGTACGGCGCCGGCAAGGACGATGCCACGCGTCTGGAAGCTGCTGGCCGACGTGTGGACGGAAGTGGTGGTGTACGAGGCGCGGACGGGCAGCGAGCTGCAGTGTGAAGGCACACAAGGAGGCCCTGGCGCAGGGTGGGGAGCTCATTACCGTGCTATGGGCGGTGGCCACCCATACCGTCATTTCCCGCGGCCCCGAGGTGGCGACGCCGGCCGCACCCCCTGCCTGCACTGTTTAGCTCGATCAGCATTTGTGTTGGATGACGTCACCTGACGCATGTGCTGTTCAGCTCGTTGTGTGTGTTTGGATGAGCTTTTACCACTAGTTTGCATTGCCCTCTGGCGTGTCGGTGTGCTCGTCTATTTTACTCCCAACTTACGGGATTGCTATAGCATGCCCGCCAGGTGTTTTATCGCCATCTAGCACCTGAATTTTCTTTCTCACTTTTCTTCCCAAGTTCCATTTATGAAGGGATGAGAAAACAAAATTCGGGTATTTTTCAGGCCTTCAACACCCGAATATTTTTCACACCTCCAGATACAGTCAACTTGTATCGAAGTTACAATTGCTTTATACTAGAGTTACAGTGATTATTTTGGTGTAAGTAAAAAATTGGTTGTTAGGATCCTCTACAATATCTGTTTTTTCTGTTCTCTGCCACATGAGATTAAATCTCATCCCCAAAAGCAAGATCTGATGGTGTCAAGTTCTTCTAAAATACCTGGGTGCTACGTAGCCACTCCCTTAACTTCATCTCTACTCCTAAAAAGCCTAAAGTTAGTCTTTCGTCAGACGGAGAACGAGTCCGCCCGCGCTCGCATTTTATTCTTTGCGCGTTCGATGTGCGTCCGCTTCTCATGCGCGTACGTCCCCTCTTCCTCTCCGATTCCATCGCACCTCAACGCAAAAAAAGTTGACGTGTATTTTCCTTTTTTCCCACAAACATGATCACGATCACATCGCCGCGATCCCGTTCGCTTCCTTCCTTTCCCACGCGAACTCGATCTTGATCGCTTGATCCCTCAACAATGCTACGAACGACACACTCCATTGCCGGCGGCGGACGCTCCCTCGACAGGTCTCCGCAAGACGGGCGCCGGCCGGTCAGAGCAGCCCAAAGTGAAGAAATCGACGTTGAATGTAGAGAGCCTTCGCCGTTGCGGAACGCCGCCCATCCCGGAGGAGTTCATGACGCTGAGGAGTTCCAGCCCGAGCGCCTCAGCTTGGAGACCGCAGCCTTGCATCACCGTCTCAGATCGTGCAACTGGGCGGATGACGCAACTGAACGAGACGAACGTCGCTGCAGAAATTCATGGAGTCGAACGGCCACGGCGTGTACGTAGGTGGAGTTCTGGCTTGGAGTAACGCCGCCTCTCCTAGCTCCTCATCACCACCACATCGCCTGGAGGTGCCAGGGGCGAAATTCACCCGCGGATGCAACGCTAGGCATCCACGTTAACTCTCAAGGCCTATAAATTCTCACATTAATCGGATAAAAAACAAAGAATCCCCACCATCTATTTTACGTAACTACAAAAATGGGGCTAGATTTTAATGATTCACCTACGTGTGATAGATACGTGGGATAGAATAGAATCTTAAAAAAGAGAGTATCCTAATAGATTTTGTTGCCTTCCAAAAATTCACGAGAAACCGTCTCAAAAAAATCACGAGAAATATAGATTGCGGAAACCTCACAAGACGTGAAGAGATAGGTCTCCATATGGACATGTACGTATGCCCATATATCTCTTATCAATCGATATGTCACCAGAAACAAATAGGGATACGAGGTCTTCCTTCCAACCAGAGGCAATTCATCTGCTTCATCGGCCTCCGTTGGACGCTGGAGAAGCGCTTGCTGTTGACGACCACGGCGTCGCTGCTCCCACGCTCGTCACTGCCCTCAATCGCGGCTGCCCTGGACATGGATCAATCGCATCGTCATAGTGGGCGTCAAATATTTGCATGCATGCATGCATGCCAACAACCAGGTGTTCCTTCTATCGAATTTCTATCTGCATGCATGCGTTTCATTCTGATAGGGCACGGTCTGCTTGGTGGAACTGATGCTGGCTGGGTGATCTGAATCCTTGCATTAGGGATGCATTGCATTTAGATACACTACTACACAAGTTAAATTTTGTTTTTGCGTTAACCTAGCTCACACTACAAGGTTTTTGCGTTAACCTAGCTCACACTACAAGGTTTTTGTCCTAATGCCATGGATTTTGTCACAACAACTTGATTTTCGTTGCAATACATAAGGGGTATTGCAACAGTAGTCGATTTTGGTTGCGATAGGGGGATATATTGCCACTACTTTTGTAGTGTTGTGATTTAAATTTCGATAGTTGCAATAAGTATGATATATCACAACAAATATATTTGTGTTGTAGTTATAACAAAGTTATTGCCACGCTTTTTTTGTAAAGGTTACAATAGTCATCCATGTTGCAACGAATATAAAATTTTGTTATTGGTACGATCGTGTGTTGCAAAAAGGTCTATATTATGCCAACACAAAAGTGAAGTGTTGCAAAAGAAGTCTTACGTATAGCAACGCAAACCGATATTGTAGCAAAAAAGTTTTAGATATTGCAACGCAAACCTGAATCTCGTTGCAGCGAATATTAGATATAACAACAAACACCGGAATTGTTGCTAATAATAAGGTTTGCAACAATATTTTGTCGTTGCTATGCTATGTTACCCTGATACTGCGATACCGATACCGATACGTGATACGGCGATACGCCGGTACTTCATTTTCTCAAAAACATTAATACGGCGATACGCTTACATATATATAAAAATATATTTTTATATATAATATAAAAATATTTTCTATATTATAAAATGTCATCACCTAAGAATGTTGAGTGTAATGTATTTATATGCAAGCATCTTTGATTCTCTACCTGAGAAAATGGATCGTGGCTAGAGTTTTTGAGTTTTGCAGAATAGTCGACGTCGCCCTTAGTGAGGGTGATCGTGAGGACAAGATCAGGAGATGCTTTACTCGTGGAGAGGGTGTTTTTATGAGTCGAATGAAGGGTGGGTCGAGGATTGAGGTATCCAAAAAGGATCGGCAAGGTGTCGACCAAGTATCAGGATTATTTTTATTATTTAAAAATTAAAAAAATGTGATACGTGTCCGGCACGTATCGGTGAAGTATCGGTATCTGATACGAGGGCGTTCGTAAGTATCGGGGTAACCTAGTTGCTATGTAGTAGAACAATTTGTGGTAATAGGGGGGTTTGTCGGTGCCACAAAAGTTGTCCGCGGTCCTCCTTTTGATAAACCGTGAGTTCGCATGAATATGGCTATAGCATCGATGACCCTTTGGTCTTCTAGCACAGACGGGCATGGGTTGGGCTTGATCCAAAGCCGGGCAAGTCCAAGCACAAGTGTTGAATTCTTGTTGGGTCTATACCGGCTTGGGTTGGGCCAGATCGCAAAGGCAGACAAGGCCAGCCTGCAACGCACAAGTGAGCTGAGCATCCCCCCCCCCCCCCAAAAGAAAAAAAAAACTAGGCTACGTGTTTGTCATGACGAAAGGTAAAAACATAAAAGGTGAAAAAAATGCAGTTTATTGGAATCGAACCCAGAACCTGAACGTAGGAAACAAACGAACTTACCACTAAACATCAGAAGGTTTCAAGAGCGCATCATTGAATATTAACCCTTTGCATTCTACATCCTATAAGTAACGTCCTTGTAGAAAATACATCAGCTGGCCATCCTAGCCAGGTGGTAAATTGGTTCCGCACTTCCGCCTTTCATATGTTGCGAATTCGAGTCTGAGTTATTGCTCTTTTATTCTAACTTTTTTTTGGTGATCAGAAAAAAAAAATAAAGAAAGGAGTCAAAAATAACGCTAAGACGACAAATCAAACCAGAGAGCTGACCCAACCATCCCACGTACCTCACCACTAGAGCACTAATTCAGTTGCACCTAAAATACATCGAATTGTTGCTGTAATACCATGTACCTTACAACTAGAGTTCATTTTTTTTTTTTTGCCTTTTTTATCTCCCAAAATACATTGAATTTTGAAGTGATTTTTGGTGTGGTGCTGTTACAAGGCAACACCAACCTCCCCTAATTTTAGTCATTTTTTTTTAAATTTGTTTTCATCAAAGTGTGTTCAAATTTTATTGAACTACGCATGAATAATGAGCTTTTGAGTCATATGTGAACCAATTTGAATTTACACAAGTGTAGATATTTTAAAAATATATATAAAAAATTATATGTGTAGAGGATGCTGAATAGTGTTAATTAATGAGGTGATGGATCATAGCAAAATTGAATTACACCATCATGATGAAAATGCATCCAGGGGATAGAGCACATATTTTTTAGATTATAGAAAAAAGAATCAACGCATTAAGATTATATACTCAAAATCTCTACAAGTTTAAAGTTAAAAATATGAATTAAAATATAAAAAAAGATCCCGGTGCAAGAACTCAACATGAATCACAGGCGGGGCCTGCATAGCAGTTTGACTTATCGCCGATAGGTGGGTCCTGCTTTCTGTAATACATGGCCGCCGACTGCCTCCAGCGGTCCAGCCACCGCTCTCCATGGCCCCTGTTCCCTTCTCTCTCACACAACCGCTGCCGCCCCTCATCCATATCCATCTCTGCAACCCAATCTCCGCCGCCACCTCGCTCCTCTGCATAGCCCCGCCCTGCTCTGCACACAGCCGCGCCCACCTCCGGTGCCTCTCCTATTCGACCATGCCGCACCATCGATGCCAGTTCCTCGATGGCCAAATCCACGATGGTTGGATTCACGCTCGCAGGACCTGCAGTGGTGGAGCCCTCCGCCCTCTGGCTCAACCGCTGCCGCTGTAATATCCCAAGTTTTTATTAACACAAAATAAATAGTTAATCAAAAAGACTCCTGGAGTTGACTAAAGTTTGACTTTTTGAACCGTTGATCGGATGGACGATCGTAGACCGTAGATGCGTAGCTCTCGTCAAAACGATTCCCTTTGACTACTCATACGTGGGATTTGGTGGTCGGATGAGTTCGGTGCGGTTAGCGCAATCTGAACCGTTGGATAGCTAGGTTTCCTAACCTAACCAGACACGAACTCCTCTGTTCCCCGTTCTCATTTAAGCGCCGCCTCCTCCCGATTCGATCTCCATGGTGCCGCCCCTGTTCTGATCGAAGCCGCCGCCTCTTTCCGCCCAAGCTTCAGCACCATCGTCTCCTTCCCCATTGTAGTTGCTTGCTGGTCGTCATCTGCTGCAGTGCGGCGCAGGAGAAAGCTGCTGCCTGGCCGTTTTGTTGCCTCATGTTGGCTGCTATTAGGAGCAGGAAGAGAAGGTAAGAGCGCCCTGCTGCTTTTACCCTTGAAGCTGATGCGTGGCATGCTGTAACCTGAGAATCCTAGTGCTGCTGCTGTCTTGCCATTGCTGGTACAGCAGGAGAAAAGAAGGGAAGGAGCAGCAAGCTTGCAAGGAAGAGAAGGGGAGGGGAAAGGAGAGATTCGTGAAGATTTTCCAAATTCCGACTCACCTGAGGTAAATTCAGGTTTAGGGCATCTTTGCTAGTCTCCCATTAGCCCTTAAACGCTCGCACATCACTTCAATTTGAGGAATCATCGACTGAACCTAGATAAATACATTCGATGTTCTGTCCAGTGAGACTATTTTGAAATCTGGCATGAATTGGTTAGGAATTCGACCATGAGCCAATAATGAAAGTTGTAGATAATGTTTTTATCTTGCCAACGGCACTGGTCTCACTCGATTCTGATTAGCCATTAGGGAGAAACTGTATTTTTAGTATTACTGTCTTAGGATTTCTTAATCTGCACAGTTTTGCTATTTATTTATTTTCGGCCAGTTAGCGAATTTTGTAGCAGAACGTGCTATTAGAAAAGTTGTAGGAAATTCTCTGTATATTCTCAGAATGTATTCATTTATAGCATTTGCTTAAGGATTGTGAAAGTTATGGACTGAACAGCGAGGAAGTCTG
Organism: Eragrostis curvula; assembly: GCA_007726485.1. Lineage (NCBI taxonomy): Eukaryota > Viridiplantae > Streptophyta > Magnoliopsida > Poales > Poaceae > Eragrostis > Eragrostis curvula. The sequence continues at coordinate 22,420,950 of CM017442.1, forward strand.
GTTTTTGGCAGAATCTGGAATATTATACAAAAACGTGATTTTAACATTTTTTCGAAATAAATCATGGGGAAAGCGTAGTATAGAATTGGTTGGTTGCTAGCAAAGGTTTAGTGTAGTTTTCGCTTCACAGGTTCGAACGGTTCTGTTGTCGGGAGAGCGCTGGGTTCTCGTCAAACTTGATTAAGGCAAGTGTAATGACGAACTTCTGTGTGATGTGAATTCGACTGTTGGTTCTATGTTCTTTCTGAATATGCTTCATTCAATGTCTTTGATTTCATATGTTTATTGCTTCAAGATTTCTATTGTTTTGTCGAATATTCAAGGTTCATGTGTTTCCTTTCGTATCATTCAAGTGCCGGGGGTTTGTATGAACACCGGTTGTGTTATCTGATTCTTATATTCAGGTTTCTATGAATAAGTGCTGGCCCCACTTGTTCAGCTTTACCGGTAAATGCAAAGGAAGTTTCAGGTGACGTCCGTTTCAGACGGAAACTACTATTTCAATGTTGTTTCAAGGAGATGGTTTCTGGATTCCTGATTTCCATTGTTCATCATATCGTTGTATTCGTTCTTCCTGTTCTAATTTGTACTTGCTGAGTGTTTTTACTCACTCTTGTGTTCATTTGGTTTTTAGGTACCTGTTGATTGACGCAAGCATTGGATGGGAGTAGAACATTCTTTTGAGCACACACACATACAAATTACAATTTAATTAGTATACTTGTCTTTTGAGTAATTATTGAGTAGCAGAGACTGTCATATGGTTGTGGTGAATGGTTTATGGTTATTCTTTGGGTTGCTGGTCGTTTATTACTTATTCATGGATATATGCCTGTTTGTGATGTATGTGTGTCCACGGGGGATAGAAATTACAGGGGAGACTCTGCCGAAATTTTGAATATTTTCTTCACTTGTACATTTTTAATTGTTTTATAGTAGCTTCCAGATTAGTCAAATATCTGGGGTGTTACAGCCGCCTCGAGCCCTCTACTAATCTCAAGGCATTTTGAAGCTAGAGCGGCGGTGAGTCTCGTGCACCCTATCCCAACCACCATATTCGGCTTCGATCCGTACTGGGAACACAGGGTATTTTCGTCTTCCCATTCTGAGCAGTTTAGGGCTCCACATTCTTGTTTGTGGCTCGAGTTTTCCGTAATTTCCTCTCAATTTTGGCTATCTTATCACTCTAGATCTAAAACATAGTTAGAGGTAGAGAAGGGGCCGGTGAGCAGCAGGATCTGGTTCTCTGCTTCGTCACAGCAGCTGCTAGTCTTGATTCTGTTTCGATCTATTCCAGGTCTGAAGGCTTGGCCGTCAGGATTTGTTCTTTGTTTCGAGAGCAGTCGATCTGACGAAGTGCAGGAGTAGGGCAGGCTACGGTGCTTAACTTGGTCCATCCCTCGGTGAGGTACTGTTTGTATTTTTGGTGATGTGTGTTGGGTTTTTCTTCGGAGAACCCAAACACCAGGAGAAGCTCGCTAGCGAACTCTGAAGAGATAAGCAAACAGATAATAACACGAAGTGATTCTCATTGCTTGCAAAGAGTTACAATAATTGAGAACCGACCCCTCCCAGGTGCATGGAAGGGGCTATTTATACCCTTGATCAAGGTTACATTATTTGGGCTAAACTACCTTTGATCAAAGAGAATAACACACGGAATATTCTGTACAATATTGTCTGAAGGGCATATTGTTCTATATGTCTTTTTTCAGGAGTGAAGCGAAACCCTAGTCATGCCCAGTGGTCCCCGCCTTGCCCAACAGTGGAGCTCAAGGCGAAATACTTCGGGGCTTTGCATTCATCTCGACAGGGGCTCCGCATCGCTTCGAGGCCTCATGACGCTTTGCCACCGATTCAACTCCTGCAGGCCAAGGGCAGCACGAAACAATAAGGCGTGACTGGTTAGAATATAGCCGAAGCGTTTTCCCGTTGGACCACTGATCACTCTGGATTGGCCAGATCACTCCACGGGTCCCCAACAGTAGCCCCTCGTAGGCGAGGTTCAACTCTGATAAGCCGAACCCTCGAAACCAAGCCGAAGGGTAGGGAATCGGCGGAGGCCAATCCGGAAAAACGTCCCCTGGTCATGGGAGTTGAGCCATCTCCCTAAGTGATTTGAAACTGATCGAAGTGTTTTTGTCATTTGCTAAACGGTTAAAAACCGTTTTAATGGTTTTTCTCTCGTCCTGAAGGTGCATTAACTGCTCTGGTTTTCACACCCCTATATAAAGGGCCGAGGGGGTCGGGTCATTTCTGTGCTCCCCCTCTGCTCAGCCTTTCACTTCGGCGAATTCTGGGTTAAGGGAGACTTCGGTCTGTTTCGTCGTCCTGCTCGTTGCTTAGCTTTTACTTCGGGTGCCCTTCAGGCAAGTTGCTTTAGCTTCGGGTTGTCTTTTTGCTTCGTTTGTACTAACTTTTGTTAGCTTTCATGGTTAGGGTTAAACACACAGCCTGACCCAGACGCCGAGATGTCCGGAGGGGATCAGTCTAACAGTCCGATCCACAGGATCTTTATCCCACGGTGCTATTGGTGCTATTTAATCAGACACGAGATAATATAACGCTTTTGACTTAAATAACAAGATTATTATTATGACAACATAGGTTCAGAGTACAGCGGAAGCTTCAAAGTTCAGCGGAAGCGATAAACGATAAGTTCGAAAACAACTAAGATACACGAGAGCTACACCTAACTCTCCACGGTACAGCGATAGTAATTATCCGAGCCCGTCCGGACAATCACCCTAGCATCACACATCACTGCTGCGGCACATTGGACTCCCAGTGGGCCGTCCAATCTTCTGGGACTTGCACATCCCAGGGAACCACACCATCAGGCAAATCTACAACTTCAGTGTTATCTGAAAACAACAAAGGCACAAAGACTGAGTACTAATTACTCAGCAAATCTTACCCATCAAATGACACCTAGACATGCAAGGGCTTACCATAGGAGGGCTGAGTTTTAAAGAACTCGCACTAAGCAGCTAATCATTTCTAACAATATTTTAACTAAGTTTTATCTTCTGAACAGTAGCATAAGTGTGATCATGGAAAGTAACTAAACACGAAAACATAGTTATATCTGAAATAATAACATAAAGATATCAACATAAATATTCCAACAAGATAGCATATAACATCAACATAATCAAGTATGATGTGCTACGCAATGGCGCAATTCACAAGCGGGTACTCATTACTGCGAGGGACAGCGATTGGAATCGATTTACACCAGCTGGGAAAACCTGAAGTACACGACGTATATGCACAAAGTCATATACGACAACCTTTCGCAAAACAGTAAACAACTCAAGTGGACCCATATGGCAAGCAGTTGGGCAGCCGTCCTACCAACAGTACGTCGTGGCCTAGACCTGCCCAACTATACCCAGCGTGTCTTTTGACCAATGTATTGGTTACCGTCTAACATTGCCACCATACATGCTACATCAGTTTGCTAGTTCCTATTATCACTAGTATGTACTCGATACTATTCAATGCTTGATCAAGAGGGCCAACAATGAATCGGTCCTTAATTGACACAGGCAGGGCTACGGAAGCCAACACCTCCATGTGTTGCTACAACCTATACATGCATATGTCATCCTGCCTGGTCTCAACCAACAAAAGTAATCTCATCCATATCTTAATTTGGGATCAATTTTTAATCATCATCAAAAACCGTACCTCGATGCTATTACCTAAGCATAGCAGGTGATCTATCGAGCAGCTAGGATCGACACATAAACATCATAGGTTTTGTGGGGAAACAGTGCAAGTGAATTTCCAAACAATTCCTATAACTTAGTGCAACAATCATACTAGACACACTAGCATTATGTTCTCTAGAAATCAAAACTGTGTAAAAGGGCGGAATGCGCCGGGGCTTGCCTTGAGCTTCACAAACTAAGTTAGTAGCTTCAACTGATGTCTACTGATTGGAATGATCCTGCTGAAAATCCTCTCCAACTTCATGATGATCGCTTCCTATCAATGCAATTATGTGTCAATGAAAAGAATGCAAAGACAATATAAATCGACATGTCGATGCAATGAGAGTGACTTGATTTCAAATTCAAAGTGATGAATACAGTTCTGAATGATGAAGAGAGTTGGATTATTTCGTTTGAAGTATTTCCTTCATTGACCCATATGAATCATTTATAGATTTCACTAAGTAACTTGTTCATGTTATCAACAAAATAGGTTCATAAAATCATGAGAATTATTTCTAGGGTGGCTCTGGTCAAGAACAACCTACTGGTGATACAAACATACAAGCACCGGTCGTGTACCGATTTTATCCCTAGTAGATTTATTTTAGTCATTAAAACAAGGTCGTGTACCACTGCGAGGTCGTGGCTCATAGGAACAAGCTCGTGATGGTAGACTCAACAGCGAGGTACTCGATGGCGGATACTCACCGGAAGATGGCCGGCGGCGAGCGGTGGCGGGAAGACGAAGTTCGGCGAAGTCGCGAGCTCGCCGTAATCAACGAGAAGCTTCACGGTTGGGCTCTATAGCTTCACGAGGATGTGGAGAAGACCGGCGTGGTACGTGTCGTCGTCAAGGAGGGCCTGAGGGTGGTTGTCGTCGTCGAGGTGGAAGGCGGCCGACAGGAAGGAATGGGGAAAAGTGAAATTCCGGCGACCTCGTCGGAGAAACCAGAGGGAAAAAAGGTTAGGGCTGTGATCCATAGGTGTGTGCGTCCAAATAAATATGATTGATGGAACGGGGATCACTTTGGTAGACGAATTTCGCGTCGGCGTCGGAGAAGTTCGCCGGCGACGTCGTCGGAGAAAAACTTCGATTACTCTCGGCTCGCTGCGAGGATTGATGTTCGGCTTTCTCTGGGAGATAGCGTGGGCTGAGACGGTTCGATGGGTGGCCTTGTCTCATGAAATGGTGGAGCGAGACGGTTGGACGGGGTGCTTCAGTTGGTGGCGGCTATGGCGACCAAAAATGCGAGAGACGGGCGGAGAGGGCGAAATGAGCGAGGGAGAGGCGGAGAGAAGTGCCGTGTCCGTTTTTGATTCTCCACCGATCTGGGAATGAGCTGGAGCGGTGCTTGGGCGAGCTGGCGCGGTGCAGGGCAGGTGGCGCTGTGCATGGCGTGCTGCTGGCTGAGAGAGACGAACAGGGAGCGAGAGAGATGTGTGGTGGGTCCCACGGATTTTTCTTTTCCTCCACAATTTGTTCCCTCTCTTCTAAATTCGAAATAAAATAGCTGTAGAGTTCCAAAAATCGCCAAATTTTGCATGGAAGCTGAATGACATGTAGAAAGGACATATGTGCTGGTCATTTGTCCAGAAACTTCAGATTTAGAATTTGAAAATTACTTAAAGAAGTTAAATTTTAAACTTGTTTGAATTATTTGAAGACCTTCCCAAAGTGAAACGTTTCTGAATTTTTGGCTAGATTTTTATTTCACTTATATCTTTCACATATATGTTTGGTTGCACATAGTTCTGTTCAAAAGTTTCGACTTATTTTTCAAATTTAACTTCAGCTCGGTTTAAATTCAAACGTAACAATTGACTTGAGTTAAGAATTTGAAACTCTCACATCACCAACTCAACCTCAGTGACTAGAATTGTGAAAAAATTGAATGAGACACATGGGGTATCACAATCCTCCCCCCTTAAAGAAATCTCATCCCGAGATTACGAAAGAGTAGGGATAGGTTTATAAGGAACGGCTACTCTTGACCACCCAACAAAACAATTGATGCGAAGTGACTTAATATGGGTTGTTATATGAAGGATATGAATGTATACCATAAAGAGATTGTGGGTGGTACTAGATTCGAAGAGTATGAAATCGGAAAGTAAACGATGTCAGAGCATGATTCATGAGGGTGCAGACGGAGATGGAGGTTAGGAAATGGTTCCATAATTCATTTCTGGTAAGGCAGTAGGATTGATGATAGGCCTCTAATAAGGTCAATATCTCAATGAAAGTTCAGTCGTAGGACGAGTAATCGAAAGGTAGCAATAAGGAATCAACTAATGCTTCGATTGAATAGGAGAATACAAAGATGTCAGACAAGTCAGAGCAATGCACCTAAAGAAATTGTCAACATAGCTTGAACATATCTGATGAATGCTCACAGAAGTTAAAATAGGAAGGTTGTGGGATGGTTTCAACAATTGGTGCATAGGAGATTACAAGGAATGTCTGGTGTTGTAAGACATCAAAATCTTTTTTTTTAAATGGACAATATAAACGAATCAAGGGTTTGGTAAAGGACTTCTGTACATATTCACCATGAATAGATGTAAGAAAGATCCTTGGAGCCATTTGACAGATTCAACATTCTTCTCTAAAACAATGTCGAAACTCTGTCCTGACTGCAAAACAGTCGAAAACATGGAAACTTCGAGCAGCAAACTAGAAAGTAACAGATGCTTGGCACCATGTTACAGAGGACTTTAACTTTCCAGCTTTTCAAATTGGGTTAAACTCGACAAACTCCAAGTATAATTGGAGTTATGAATTTCCAAAGTTGGAAGCTCTGCTGAGCAAAACAGAGTGACAGAGCCTCTGTAATTTGGCTCTACAAAGTGCACATGGAAACGAAAGATATAGGGGAAAATTCCCTATTGGCCATCAAAAATATTGCTTGTTCCTTTCTGGCCACTGAAAATTTTCAAGTTCCTTATAGGCCATCGAATCTAAATTTTGTGCCTTATTGGCCACTCTGTTAACTTCCGTTAGGTATTTGGAGTTCAGACTTGTCATTTTTTCAGATAATGACCAACAATGCCCTTTGTCTCCTGGTTTGATCAATCGTAGACAGTAGCATCTTATTTGTCCAATTCGAGCCATCCCAAATCCAATTGATTTGGGTGCATCAAACCCGAGCGGCGGCGGCTGACCAAACTAGGCGACATCACGCGGGCAAGGCCTGCTGCACGGCACCGTGGACCTCGCGTGCTGCTACGGCGACTCCAGAGGGAGGCTGCGAGCGAGCGCAAGCGTCCTGTGCTGTTGGAGCGGCGAGCGCGGGACGGCGAGCCCCAGGCATGGCGTCGGATCAACGCAGCCCCGACGCTGGTCTAGGCAGAGCTTCACAGGAAGGCGTCACTCGTCAGTGCGTCACACACAATCTGACTTTTAATTCCAAAGTTTTTTATTCACAGATCGATTCAAAGGTTTTTAACTCACCAAGGGATGGTGCTGTTGCTGGTGTGATGCGGCTCAGGTCAGAGGCAATTCTGTTGTCAGTAGGGAAACTTGACAAAATATTGTTGTTAGGGGCAATTTAGTCTTTTATCATATTAGTTAACACCGTTCATCCATGGAATGGATGATAGTGGCCAATAGGGCATAAAATTTAGATTCGATGGCCAATAGGGAAATTGGAAAAATTCAATGGCCAGAAAGGAACAAGCAGTTTTTCTAATGGCCAATAAGGAATTTGCCCAAGATAATGTCCAGAGCATTCCATAAAGTACTCATTTGCCTCCATTGGATAACGGAATTGAGAACTATGAATTTTTCAAAGTCACCAGTTCCGCAGATAAAACAAATTGATAGGAGTTCGGTAATTCGGCTCTACTGTACACACCAGTAATCACAAACACGTGAGACCACTTGGATGTGAAAGAGAATTTCAAGTTCTTTCCAGAAACTATTTATATGCCCCCATATGACGAATAGAACAGAAATTACAGACTCAGGACGTTGAGGTTCGAGTTCTGATTTTTGGGGTCCAGACAGATTGGAGCTTCAGGTTTTGTTTGGGTTTCTCAGATACGTTAAAGGTCGAATTAGAAAAACAGATGATTGTCAAAATTATAGATAACTTTCTAATCTTTCCAACGCATGTTTATAGAACTTCTGGTGATGAGTAGAACAAAAGTTACGAATTTTCTAAATTGCAGGACAGAATCGAAACAGAATAACAGTTGGGCTGATATAGGTCATTTCAAATTCGAATTTGTTCAATCTTTACAAATTTCAAATTTTATACAGAGATTGGTTGTCAAGGTAAGGAAAAATTTTAGCTCAGTTATTAAGGGATGCCATGATGCAACAATTTCATTAGTTTTTCCTAAATCGTTCCTCACAACACAACACATGTTTTTGCCGAAATTAGCGGCACGAAAATTGGTGACGACCTGCACTCATCAAGTATGTTAATCTAAAGTGCATACTAACGGCGTTAGCGTACCTGCAGAAGATATCATCTCAGAAACAACCATCAAATTAAGAAGAAAAATGGAAACAAAGTTTTTATTTTCGTACCATACGATTCATGGAAAAGAATCACCTTGTGTCACCTCTTCTCACACGAGTGAGTTCCCCACCAAAATATTTTAAACAAAAATAAAATTTTTGCACCATACAATTCATGGCAAAGAATCGTCTCATGTCACCTCTTCTCAACATGAGTGAGTTCACCCCCACACTTACCTTAAAGACTCCATTGAAGGTCTTTTCTGTAGTTGCATAAATATAAACAAACATAACCCATAGTTAGCATTGTCACCACCTAATAATCATCTTTATATGGGAAATACTAACGTATTCCGCACCATATATCATAGTTTTCAAAATATGGCGTTGAAGTGTTTGTATTATCTTGGACTAGCTCTGATGTCAGCTCTAACAGTCCGATCCACAGGATCTTTGTCCCACAGTGTTGTTTAAGCAGACAAGAGATAATACAACATTTTGACTTAATTAACAAAATTATTATTATTACAACATAGGTTCAGAGTACAGCGGAAGGTTCAAAGTTCAGCGGAAGAGATAAATGATAAGTTTGAAAACAAGTAAAATACACGAGAGCTATACCTAACTCTCCACAGTACAACAATAGTAATTATCCGAGCCCGTCCGGACAATCACCCTAGCATCACACATCACTGCTGCGGCACATTGGACTCCCAGTGGGCCGTCCAACCTTCTGCGACTTGCACATCCCAGGGAACCACATCATCAAGCAAATCTACAACTTCAGTGTTATCTGAAAACAACAAAGGCACAAAGCCTGAGTACCAATTACTCAGCAAGTCTTACCCGTCAAATGACACATAGACATGCAAGGGCTTACCATAGGAGGGCTGAGTTTTAAAGGACTCGCACTAAGCAGCTAATCATTTCTAAAAATATTTTAGCTAAGTTTTATCTTCTAAACAGTAGCATAAGTGTGATCATGGAAACTAACAAAACATGAAAACATAGTCATATATGAAATAATGACATAAAGATATCAACATTAATATTCCAACAAGATAGCATATAACATCAACATAATCAAGTATGATGTGCTACGCGATGGCGCAATTCACAAGCGGGTACTCATTACTGCGAGGGACAGCTATTGCAATGGATTTACACCAGCCGGGAAAACTAGAAGTACACGAAGTATATGCACAAAAATAATATACGGCAACCTGTAGCAAGACAGTAAACAACTCAGGTTGACCCAGATGGCAAGGAGTTGGGCAGCCATCCTACCAACAGTACGTCGTGGCCTAGACCTACCCAACTACGCCCGGGGTGGCCGGCCATGAGCTCTCTCCGTCACATTCTCTCATTTCCACTCCTCAAACTCACTTCACTCACTTGCTCTCAAGTTTTCCATTGTTCTCACTTGTTTCTTGTAACACCCTAATTTTCCTGAATTTTTGAGTAATTTAAAATTTTGTTAGAATTAATTAGGGTGTTGATAATTTTCTTATGAAGAAACTCTATTTTCTAAACTCAAATAAAAAAAATATAAGGTTTAATAAGGTGTTTGTTGCATTCATGCTATTTAGCTCTGCATTTAGGATTTTATCGTGTGCAAAAGTATTTTTAAAATCATGTAGAAATCCGTTATATACGTTTTTGCGAAATCAGTAAAAGAAATAGAAAAGAAAAACTCTTTTCAGCCGCAGTGGGCCGAATCTCCTTCCCCGGCCCATCTTCTATTTTCCTTTTTCCTTTTCTTTACTTCCCTCTCGGGCCGGCCTGTTTTCTTTTCTTTTTCCCGCAGCCCAACTCCACTTCCGGCCCAGCGCAGCCCGCCCAGCCTTCCCCTTCTCTCTCTCACCCACACGCGGGCCCCGCACCTTTCCTTCTTCCCCGAGCCGTAGCCGCACCGGACTCCACCGCCGCCTCCGATTCTTCCGCGCCCGCCTCCGATTTTTGCGGCGTGCTTCGTCTGGAGTCCGACTCCGTGCCCCGCATGCCACTGGGCCCTATAAATCAAGCCGCCCCGCACCCTCGAGTCCTCTTTCGCCTAAACCCTAAGTGCCGCCGCCCGCCATTGAAGCCGACGGACGGAGCTCGACGCAAAGCCGCCAGGAGCCGCCTCTGACGTCGCCGAGTCGCCGCGAAGCTTAACGTGCCGCCAAGAAGCCGATCCCGACGGTCCCCGACGCGAACCCGATGCCATAGCCGTCTCCCCGACGACCCGCCGCCGCTCCCCTCCGTCGCACGCCCTCTACACGACGTCGCATCGCAATTCGCAGCCCTAGGTGAGCTCGCGATTCTCTCCTCTTTCTTCCCGTGCAATCGCGACGAGTTTTAGCTCACCGGAGCGCCGTTCCGGCCAACTCCGGCGAGTCGCCGCCGTCTACCTCGCCGCCAGTTGCCGCCGGCCATCGCCATCTAATCCCAATCAAACCCAGCCCTCCGATGCCAAATTTGCGGCCCAGATTAGGTACCCCTTCGGGGTATGTAATTGGTCCATCGTGGACTCATGGACCGAGTCCATGAACCCGGTCCACGAATTTTCCTCATTTAATAAAATAATTTTGGATTTATTTTAAATAGATTTAATTCACAGAAAAGGGTACTTTTATAGTTAAGCCCTCTGTCTTTTATAAATTTACATTTAGGTCCTGTATTTTTACAGAAACCACCCTGAGTTTTTCATAAATTATGTTCCAGTACTACACTTTTACATTTCAGTCCTTCAACTATTTTATATTTACAACTTAGTCCTTTTTGTTTCTGTACTTGCAAATAAAACCATAAACATTTCTGTTTTTCTATTTTAATCCCTAAAACTTCAAAGTATCATAACAGAGAATTTACTATGACTAGTACCAATGCACATGCGCCATGCACGTGATCAAAAGATTACATCACCTGGCAGGACCACAAGAATTATAATCAACCTCAGAAGGCTAGTTGTGAGCAATCTTTAATAAGTGCAGTGAACATTAGTTCAAAAACGATGTTTCTCATGAACCGTAAGTTGTACCATCAGGTAGCCACATTACTGGATATACCGTCGACTTTCATTGCGTAGTACCAAGGGAATAAGTCTGCTATACTAAAAAATTGACCCTAGAGGGGCTCATCCATTAGTTTACAAGGTTTTTCTTGTTGGTATTGGAAAATTGCCGTTCTTGTGTTGCCCAATCCATAGTTTTTGCAGTACACTGCCTCGAGAACATCAATCGCCTATATTTGGGTTTCGCATGCTCAATCGTGTTGATCACCCTCTACATTTGAGGAAGTATTGGAGCACACCCAGTGACCATGTCCTAAAAGTTTTCCAGCAAAATATTTATGAACCTCAAACAACAGTCCAACAATATGCACACTGTATTAAATATATCTGGAAAAAGGCAATATTATTTTGAAAAAAGAATATCATCCTTGGTAGCTAGAGTTGAACAAAGGAATCAAATCAGAATTTCATGGGCACAACCCCAAAATATATGTATAGAAATTTTAACTACTCATAAACAAATTGAAACCTTTCCCAGACCTCAGACTTACAAGCTCGGAGATAATCCAAATGTCAAAGTTTGCTCTGATAATTGAAAATGTAATAAACAACACATGACTCAGGAGGGAGGAGACACAACCTATCAGTTCATTTGCCCTTGCGTCCATGGCTATAATCATTAGTCACCAATCAGCTGTTCCATATCCTTCCGCAAGAACTTCTACATTGATTAATATGTTCAAGTGTACTTTTAGAAATTTACAAGGCAGGGTGAGTAGTAAAGGAACAACAAAATTTTTTCTCCTAAGACATCTAGACCGCTTAGGTTCAAATTAAAAATGATCTTACTTCCTCTCAAGAATTCAGAAGTCGAAGGGCAAAAGCTTATCAATTTGATGGGATTCATTGTGATGTAGTTACATCCAGTTCAATGGGTTAATAGAAAAAACAGTATTTAGCTTAAAACAAGCCCAATTGAAAACCAGAAATGACTCTTTGGCTAGGAGAATAAAAAGGAACGACTAAAATACATACATCTCCACTTCAACCAAGCCAACATGTTGGATCAACTTCATTAATATCCGCGATTAAACCTGAAGACCTACAAGCATAAAACAAAATTCATGAGACTGTTGTACGGGGACGAAACACTGTCAAAGTTCAGTGTGCAGACCTCTCGTTGGCATCTTCATGCTCGCGGCAAACTTAAAGCTCATTCCAACTGAAAAAGGATAGTTGAAGCTCTTGAAGAATTTGTTATATGGCACAATAAACTCTGATGCAACAATCCTGTAATTATTTGCTCCAGTTATGTTAATACACTCGGCAAACATTTTTTATTTAGAAATTATATGGCGTACAAATATGCATCATATAGGCAGTGCAAACAAATGTGCAGTGACAGTATATGTATAGCACATTAGCATGTCAGACATCACAACGAGACCTTGGACAATTATGGACCAGTTAACCAAGCTATAAAAATGTACTTTCTGTATTAGTAAAATTATTAGCATCAGTAAAAACAGAAATGAGTGGACAACAAAAACAATATCTAACACAAGAAAAAGTGAAAAAAAACCCTCAATGTTCATGAAAAGGTGATCAAATACTTCTCTGTTGTATACACGTGTATAGGTTGGGTATTTGAATACCCAATGATGCTACTTGAACAAGAAGAAATAATGTCAGTTATCTAAGATCGACCCTCTTTTAATAGATATGTAAAGTGGAAACTTTAAAACCCGCACTTGAGGTATAGCACGATGGCCTGATTGATGTTTTCTCCTTAATTCAAAAACCTTGCTCCTATCAGCATTGCAGTGGTGCACTGTATTTCAACAACACTGCTTGTAACGAAATATTTTCATAGGTTTTCAGAATAAATTACTCTAAATTGAAACGTATATAACATATATACTTGTTTTAATATCACTGGCCCACAGACATAACATGTAAGACGGTCCATAGTACTGAGTCTGTAAAGAGAATAGAGAAGTAGATATGCAATTTTTTTTATATAATAAAAAACATGGAGCATGATTTCATTTCTAATTACCTCTCGTCCAACCTAGGTTTTGGTCTCAGATACTAATGGCAGGCAAAACACAATATGCAAAACAACAAAAAAAAACTCTAAATTAAAGAAGTATCTATTCTGTGCCAACAGTTGATACTACACATTGAAGTCAATATACAGAAACAAAACTCCAGTTAGGCATCTAGAAGATATTAATAACCATTGCTGATGCAAAACACGCTATGGTCATTCATGATTAGAAAAAAATATGCTCCAAGAAAGTTGGTGCAACCATACCATCATATATGAGCCATGGTAGTGTGCAGCTTCTACATTTGCTAAACTCAGATAGCATCAACACTTCCTGGTTTACCAATAAAAAAAAAACTATCACCTCATGCATTAGGCATCAGCAAAAGTAAAAAGATGGAGAGTTTGAATAATAATACTAAAATGGTCAGTAGGAACAATAAGTAGATAGCTTGATGGCAAGAGCTTGAAGAAGGACTGAAATTGTTCTTGATTCTAGCCCCAGGAGAATATTTCTCATTATTAGAAAGCAAGAGGTTAAACATATAAGGAAAATAGGCAATCTACGGCGATATACAACAGGATGATAGTTATTGGTTACGACTGGTTCGGAGCTTCACATAGATAACGGTATAGGCCAGCATCATAAGGAAAGCTTAACAATTCATTCAGTCAAAGAGTTAGTGCTCGTGTTATGTGCATATCGAAAGAAAAATATCTGAACCTAATAAAGAAATGGTTTTTTTATTTTTCACGAAGATGAAAACTTATCTACAAAGGAAGAAACAAATTAATCAACAAAGATGCAAACCTTGGAATGGATAAGAGCAGTGCAAACTTTGGAATGGATAAGAGCAGGACATCACCTGATTTGGATGCCCTCTGTTCATTGTCACCACAGGCTCCACCTGAGCCACCTACTCCTTTGCCTCGTGAATGCCCATGCATTGCTAGGAGCAACAAAAATTTCACAAGGAAAGGCAATTTTAGTGTTGGAGATAACGCCGAAGGCTCTTTGCATCATGCGAAGGGTGTTTGACTCCAGGCATCATGCGAAGGGTGTTTAACCCCAGGCGAAGGTATTATGCGAAGGGTGTTTGACTCCAGGCATCATGCGAAGGGTGTTTAACCTCAGGCGAAGGTATTATGCGAAGGGTGTTTGACTCCAGGCGAAGGATATAGAATATGAGCCAGAGTGAAGCCTAACAGTTAGAGCCGTAACAGAATTGCCCAGTGGCATGGCTGTAATATTGATCTCTCCCCCCTTATAAATATGGAGGGGAGAGCTCCTGTAATGACATCTGTTTTTCGGGCCACGAGCCAAAGAGACATCATTTACTCCATCCATAATTCTCTATCGTGTTTCTACCCCTTCGCCCGGCATCGCGGACGACTGAGGGTTTTGGGTGTTGAACAACGTAAGTATCATAGAACGCTAACACTTCAGGAGGGCTTCGCTGAGCGCAGAAGAGGCCATCTAAGGAGCGACGAGGCTTCGCGAGGCTCTACTCCGAGAACAAGAACCTTTGGAGGGCTTTGCGAGGACCGACTTGCACTACAACACACGTTGGAGGGCTTCGCCGAGTCTCTCAAGACCTTCGATCCCCCAACATTTGGCACCGTCCCGTGGGGCGAACCCACAACCACGATCAACAACTCTAAGATGGCGAGAGGCAAGTCATCAAAGACAGTAGACATTGTGACACAGCGCGCGGAAGCCGAAGAAAGAGAGCGACTAGCTAAGGAAGAAGACGACAAAATCGCGAAGGAACGAGAAGCACAAGCCAAAATCGCACGAGCTGAACAAGCAACCCGACACTACACCATGGCACACTTTTCCCCACTGTAATCTGTGGGGAAAACTAGTTTATCTGGGACCTATAATCTGTAGGTGAAAGTGTAAAAGTTCACCATCTATGCATCTGTCGGTAATGGCTTCATAGGCCAATAGATTATCTGTTGGCGTTGATCTGTCCTACAGCAAAAGTGTCGGCATAGGTTCACCAGCTCCCTATCTGTCGGTAGATCATGGCAAGATACACTTCATGGGTCGGCAATAGATAGCTGGGCCGCGCCTGACTTCGGCCCAAAACTCCCCTCCCTCACGCTCGCTCACCCCGTTCGCCTGATTCCAGCCGCGGCGCCGCTTGCCTTAAATCTCTCGCCCTGTCACCCACAACAGGAACCCTAGTTCCCAAATCCGTGCCGCAGTCACCATGCCGCCGCGCGCCGCTGCGTCATCCGCCCAACTCGCCACCATGCAATGGCGCCGTCGGCTCCACCTCCACGCACAGCCCCGCCGCCCAGCACCTCCCTGCCTCCACACATGGGGCCGACATCCCTCCCCAATCGCCGGGAAGCACCATCCGCGGCCTCTCCTCCCAAGGTCGCCAAGCACCACCGACCACTGCCGCGTTCCCCTGCCGCCTGCCCATCCCAGATCTGGCCCGAGCACACCCCATGGCAGCCTCCTTGCCTCGTTCCACGAAGAGCCAAGCCGTTCACCCAAAAAAAAAAAAAAAGAGCAGACCCCATTGAAGACGGCTCCTTCCTGTTCAGTTGCAGCCCCGCCGTATTCAATCCTGTCTCAAGTCCCTTCGTTTCCAACTTGAGTACGGAATGCCTCCTTGCAGCTAGGTATACTACCGATTTATTGATTTTTTTTCCTTTTATTTGTTAAAAGGGATTGGAGTGCGGTTGTTTATGCAGGACAAGGACATGATGAATGGGATTCACCGCAGGCCAGCTATTCTCCCACTTTGCCAAGGTGAAAATTTGTACCCAAGAACTCCGATCTGGATTTCTATTTTTTTACTTCAATTTTTTGTGTTAGTTTGTTCTTGTTTTCTTCAGATCCAAACTTGTTTGTTTTAATCCAGATCCAGACTAGTGTTATTTCAGTATAAGTAGGATGTGACATATATGTCATTATCTCAACCAGTGCACATGAAGTTTGGTACTATAAGAAAGTTTGGCTATGGCTTCTTAATAAAGTTTGTTACAGGGATCCTTAATATGTATGTACCTGAAGTTTCTAGAAATTTTGTTGTCTTATTTATATAGTAATCTTTGACAGATATTGCATTGTATCAAGGCACTTATTATGTGATATTTCGTTTGGGTAAAATGGTGCCCTCAAATTCTGCAAGTCAGTGCCTCAGTGGGTTCATCTTCGTGTAGGGCTACTTCGAGTGAAGTTTTTCTATGTCAGTGCAAAAAAAAGAGGTGCAGCTACAGAAAGTAGTTGTTCTGTGTTGTTCTTTCTTATAGTGCCAACTACTAGCTTACACTTGAATTTATTTGAGCTACTTTTACCTGTTCTTGACATGATCTGCGCCCTGCATATAATGTCAACCTGTGGATTCCTTTTGAGTAGAACCTCAACCACTGTTCTGCCTAAATGCAACAAATTAAAATGCCAACTGTTTTTATTTTCGGCAGCTTCAGTCCTATTGAACTATTTATGTGCTCCCATATTTTCATCTAGCTAATGATAATTTTTTTTCTGGTTTACATTGATAGGAATGAAGAATATCATAAGACCTATCAGAAAGGATGATATATTTCCAAGATAGAACGGACACGGATGAAGGATATGATAAGAAGTCATCGGGGCACTGAAAAGTTTCAGGTCCTAGAACAGGGGCCATCCCAAAACGCTGCTGGTATGGTTTCATTTTATTCTGTACAAACAAGCTTATATTAGTGTTTAGTCATATGGAAAATCTGTGTAGTCAAAGAGCAGACTGCAGAGAATATATGCTAGTCTAGTAAGCTATGCAGATTGAACTTTCATATTCTTGCTTTGTGATTTAAAGAAACCTTCATATGGTTGTATCGCTTTTCTCATGGGAAATAAACAAGTAAATGAAGAAATTTCAAGATCAAATATTGCTTCCTGCAGCTCCGATTACTTATATTGAACCACTGAATGCTGACTTTTCATTTACCTTTTGGTAGATGCTTCAGAAAATTGGAAGTGAAGAGGGTTTGCTGCTAAGTGCGCGAAGTGGATTTTGAAGTGTTATGGTTTGGCAAATCTTCTGTACATGAATAGGTTTGAGGTTATATGGGCTTTAGATCTCTGCAGCCACTGTAGCATATGAATTGAGGTCCGGATTCCATGTTCAGTTAGGATTTGATCTGAAGCATCGCTTTTATGTGATTTACATTGTCACACTTGTGATTGATGGTTACGACCCTTGTGAACTTTTCAATTTATCTATGAATAATGGTTGTATGTGAACCTATGTGACATCCATCAATTGATTGTTGCTTGACTGAATATTAAGCTTCTAAAGTGTGCCTTGTTTTTTGATGCACTTGTTCTGCTCCATTTGAATATCAATACTATGTTAAATATTGTTGGGGGATCGAAGGTCTATGGGTGACGTGTCGAAGCCCTCCAACGGAGTGTTGATGAAATCTTGCTCGCCCGAAGCCTTCGATGGGTTCTAATGCCTTCGGATTACCCTGCGAAGCCCTCCTGGTTGGATATCATCGTCTGTCGAATGATGCGAAGCCCTCCCTCCTTGTCCGCGATGCCGGACGAAAACGTTCTCATTCAGGTTCCCTGTTATCAGACGCACGAAGCCCTTCTTTGCCCGCGATGCCGGGCGAAGGTGTTTAGAGTGTTGAGAAGATCGAGTGCGGTGCAAATGATTCCGTCCTTGGCTCGAGGCCCCCAAAACCAGATGTCATTACAGGATCATCTCCCTCTATATTTATAGGGGGCGAGATGATTATATTTACATGTGTGCCATTGGCTACTTTAGCATGGCTCTTAGTTTAGTAACTTCGGACTCCTGTGTCGTCTGTTTCTTTCGTTCTTCCTTCGCTGGTGGCTGTTGACCTTCGCGTGGGTCAGAGGGGCTTCGGTGTAGTTCCCAACATTAGCCCTCAATTGGTGATGTGTTATTAGTGTAACTAAAACCAGAGGCAATTTTATTTATCAATTTATGATTGCCCCGTGTGCCTTTCTGACCCATACACGTGTCTTGTCGTTTTCGTTCCGTACTTCTTTTCCGTTCCCGATAGTCGCTTCCCTTCTATATATCTTCATCGTGGGTGCGCTGTTTCTTCAATCGCATGTTTTGTGCGTCTGCTTTCCTTTGGTTATTCCAATCCCTTTCGCAATAGGAGATCCTTTTCCTTCGTCATTTTTCAAGATGTCTGGTAGCCGAAGGTCTAGCGAAGAGCAAGCCAAGAAGAAGCTGAAAACTCACAAGATCTCGTCGAAGGACAGCTCCGATAAAGCTGTCAGCGAAGCTAATGCGACGGCTTTGGGTGCTGCTGTTCCTTCGGCAAATCAGCCGAAGACTTCACATTCAGCGAAACCTTCTTTTGCTTTTAAGCCTCCGGTGATTCGCTCCACATTGGATTTGTTCTCCATTCCGGAGGATGGGGGTAGCAATTCTTCTGGGTCTAAAGTTCAATCTATCCCTAAGAAAGTCATTTTGAAGGGTTCTTCTTTTGTTGCAAAGGATATTTCTGCTTCTACAGTTGACGTTCATGATGCCAGTGCCGCTGAGAAGGCCAAGATTCAGGACAAGGCTTCGAAGGGTGCTGATTCTGTACTTGCTAAACCCAGATCGAAGGCTAAGATCCAGGACAAGACCTGTGTTAAGGGTCCTAATATTCCTCCTGTTGCCCCTCTTCATGATGAAGGAGTAGCCGAAGCTTCTGCTCAAGGTTGTCTCTCATCTCTTAGTATGGCTGAGCTTCGCCAAATTGCTGATAGCTTGAGACCTCTTACAGATCGCTCCCAGGTTCAACTTCCTTCAGAACCGGGTGTTGGGCTTCGTGAGCCCCTTAGCCCTTCAGCAGGTGGTGACCTTTTCCTACACTCAGTCTTTGAAGCAATGCTTGGAGAGTTTCTCCCTTTTGACATGACTTTTGATTCAGTCGAAGCTGCTAGAGGTTCTTTAGCTCTGTGTGACGAGGTGTCTTCGAACACCTTCGTTATGAGTGCCAAGGCCGCTGGGCCCTTTGTTGCTGCTGCAGAGAGGGTTCCTTTTCCTCAAGTGGAGAATGAACTCGTACTTCAGGGTGGTGATGCTCTATACAAGTCTTTACTATCTTCGCAAATGAAGGTAAGTGGTTTGCTATTTTTGTATTTACTCAGCTGCTTGTCTTTCTAACTTCGCTCTTGTTTTCATCAGTCGCTTGCTATTACCCAAGCCTCCCTTCGCCAGTTTAATGAGCTGACTCTGGCGAGGGCTGATCGAGACCGTCTTCGCAAGGATCTTTCGGCTCTTGAAGCAAAGATCAAGGAGAAAGAGGATGCACTTGCTCTTAATGAAAAACGTGTGATTGATCTCTCTGTTGAGAAGGAGACCCTCGTCAAGTCCACTGAGGATTTTAAGGCAAAGGTGGCTTCTCTAGAGAAACAGCTGGAGGATCTCGATTCATCCCTTGCAGAGGCTTTGGAGGCCAACAGGGTGCTTCGCGAAAAAGTTGAAACCGCGGATCAGGAGGCGGCTTCTTTTGTTGAGGCTGAAGAGCTTCGCCTGTCTTCTCTTTGCAGTCACATTCAGGACGCTCTTATCTCAGTGGGGACAACTCCTGATCAGATCCCTGAGGACACTTCGACTGAGCAGCGTCAGTCTTGGCTCTCTGTCAATATTCCTTACGTGGTGAAGGCTTGTAGAGCCTTCTCTACCAATGCCGTTCATCTGGCTGTTCGGGATCTCCTCCATTCTCTTGATGTCGAAGGGAGTAATGCTTTGGCGAAGGTTGCTTCTGACGACTTTAAATTTTCTGCCGTTGATTCTACTCCCCGTCCTGTGGTTGAAGCTCTCATGAAGGTCGCCAGTCATTTTGACGAATCCTTCTGGAACCGAGTGCAGTCTGTCGGTCGTCTACCTCAGAGTGAGGTATAAACAATTTATTTTTGCTTCGAGAGAGGGGTTACATCATCCCTTCGAACTTGTATCTTGTTGAGAATTGTTGTAATCGTTGTAAACTTTATGCTATTTTGATTAATTTTTGCTTGATTTTTGGACATTAGGCTTCGTCTGATATTTCTTTGAGCGAGTTTGCTACTCCGGAGCCTTCGTCAAAGGTTTCGTTGAGCGAATTTGCTTCTGCTGGGCCTTCTTCTCCTCGGAAGGCTCGTGTTGAAGATGCTATCGAGATTTTGAACTCGTCTTCTTCGGAATTTGTTTTGTCTACTGACTCTGATCCTCTGTCCCCTGTCGAAGGGGTCGAAGGTTATGTTTTCCCTCCTGATAGCCTTGTTGGTGTCATCAGGCTTGGTCTTCCTGATTCTGAGGTTTCTGGGAGTCATAAGTCTCGTGATGCTTCTTCTCCTAGCTGAGGGATTTCTAGGAAAAGGGGTGGAGGTCGCGGTCGCGGTCGCTCGGCTGGGCGCGAAAGTTCATCTTATGGATTCGATGCAGCTTCGCATGTTTCGCGGATGTCTTCGTCTGGAGTGGTCGACCCTGTTTTTCAGAGGCCTTACTCGCCTTCGAGTGGGTTTGATTTTGATGAGTATAGCATTATTTATGAAATGCTGTTAGAACTAGGGCTTATTGTAAAGCAGGAACCTGACGATGGTTCCCTTTAAACAATGATTTTTGCTTAATAAAGCTTTTCTTTTGGAGCAATCTTTCGAAGGTCTTTGCCAGAGAGAAGATTTCTTCAATATCTTTCGAAGCTTTTAATGCTTCTTGCACGATGACCTTGTGTTTCCTTTAAGGAACGCAAGTTTTCGTGTTTTCGTTCTTTGATATTTGAACATTTTCATGCGAAGGATCGCGCTTTTTTCCTTTTGCGAAGGTTTTTGTTTGTCGATACTTGGGTAGATTAGGCTTTCTTTGCTTGTCTTTCCCTTCGACTCTTGTCTGGAGTCTTTGTATCATCCCTCGTGATACATCGATCCAAACTAAGATTACACCAAATACTTAATTGGTGTAACCTTCGAATTCTCTAGGCTTTTGCCTGATGTTGTTTTTGATCTCGAAGCTTCATTTCTTGAGCCTTGGCTCTTCTGCACCCCCCAGGAAATTGCTCTGGAATTTTTGAGGGTAAAAAAGTAATTATAAAACTGTGTTACAGTCTTGGAGGTGCCTCGTTAAAAAACCTCACACCCTTCGCAGGGCTACCCTCGTGAGGAAAAAGAGTGCACCCTCCGCGAGTTTTGTGCTTTTACATATGGCCATCGCGCGCGCTACCGAAGAAATGTTCTTGGTAGACACGGCTCATGTATCTCTGATATATCGTGGACAAATTTTTTAGTCCGAAGGTCTTGGGCGATGGGGCCTTTTGCTTTCTTCGGATAAAGTGGACATTCTTCCTTCCAGGGGTTTCGCCATCTTCAATACTTCTTGCTTGGAGTTGGTCTCTGAGGACGTTGATCACAGAGATGGGACGAGGAATCTTCATGCATAGATAGCCCTGATGTATGCCTGCTTCGAACTTGTTGATGGACCCTCTTCCGAAGATTGCATTGTAAGGATAAACAATGTCAACCACATCGAAGGTCACATCTTCAGTTCTTGCGTTGTCTTCTTCGCCGAAGGTTACTGGTAGGTTAATTTTTCCTAGCACTTGGATAACCTTTCCAGTGAAGCCGATTAATGGTATTCCTGCTGGTTATAGTGTTTCGTTTTCCAGCTTCATCTTTCTATATGTAGAGGCGAAGAGGATATCAGCTGAACTTCCTCCATCGACAAGTATTCTGAGTACATCGAAGCCTTTTATATTTGCCTTGATGACCAATGGGTCTGAGTGAGGTTGATCCAGGTCCCTTGCGTCTTCTTTTCCGAAGGTGATGTGGACGTGGGACCACTTGGTTTTCACAAACAGAGCCCTTGATGACACGTTGTGTACCCTTCGCATGTATTCTTTTCTTGCCTTCTTGAATCTAGTTGCTGGGTCGACCCTCCAGAGATAGCGTTGATGGTTTGTCTTTGAGACGTGTAGCTTGTTCCTGTGTTTCTTCCATTGTTTTGCTGATTCATTTCTGGAGGCGGTGGCAATGCTGCCAGACTTTGAGGTTGGGAGTAGGCATATTGCTGTGCTTGATGCGAAGCTTCTCTTGGGTAGTTGACAACAAGATTGACAGAGTGCGAAGGGTATATTGACATTGGGTTCCCTTGAGACCAATTTTCACGATAGTTACTTGTATGTCTGATGGCCTTCTTCATCTCTCTTTCTGCAGTCCATTCCTGTTTGAATTGTTGTAGATTTCGGCACTGCTTTGTTGTATGGCCTTTTCCTTCGCCATGCAACTCACAGTATGGAGTGCGAGAGCTGCTTCTCTGATTGTTTTCTTTGTTTTTGTCTTCGCAATCTCTATCATGGTTGCTTCGCTCTTTCCCTCTTTCGTTGTCTTTGGTTTCTTTTCATCGCCCCTTTCTTCTCTGTTTTTGAGGTTGTGTACCCTTTGACTGTTATGATCTCTCGAACTGTCTCTGTTATCGTCGTGCCTCCTGCTTCGACTCGCTTCTTTTTCTTCTTTATACTTCTTTTCGTCTTTGATTAGCTGGGATTGTTTCTTTTCGTCTTCTTTTTTCCTTCGGAACTCATCATCCGACCTCGCGTACTTCTCGAAGGTGTCCAATAGTGCGAAGATAGTCTTGGGTCTCTTCCTTGTTAGTGCAGAGTGGAAAGGGCCAGCCGTCAAGCCTTCCATCACTGCATCGATAACTGTCGAAGCTCCTACGTCCTTTGCTCTTGACTTTATTTCCATGAATCTTTGCATGTATTCCCTTAAGCCTTCGTCTGGTTTCTGTTTGCAAGAAAATAGTCTTCCCTGATGAATTTCTGATGCTTGGAAGCCTTGGAAATTGTTTATGAACTCTCTTCTTAATTCGGACCAAGAATTAATTGATCCTGGTTCAAGAGTGGAGAACCATGTTTTTGCTACTCCTTCGACTGCCATCACCAAAGTTTTCGCTTACGTTGAGTTTGATCCTCCGCCCGATTCTACTGCGGCTTCGAAAAACATGAGGAACTCTCTCGGACATGTTTTTCCTTGGTATGCCTTTATCTTCGGCATTTTGAAATTGACCGGCCAAGGTTCACTCTGTAGCTCTTCGCTCAAAGGCGAGTTCTCGTTGTAGATGATGCATGGCTGGTTGTCCTTGCCAGAGCTGCTTACTTCGTACACCATCTTGTGCTCGGTTTGTTTGCGAGTCTTGTGGTGCATGTCTTGTTCTTGTTTCTTCAGGTTCTCCATTTCCTCATTGTATTTATTTAGCTTGCTGTCCATTACGTTGATCTCTTGTTGGGCTTGCGTTATCTTTTCGAGCATGTCTTTTTTTAGCTTCGCTGTCTTTTCGATGACGGCCAACTTCTTTTCTCTTTCGATTCTCTCTTGTTCTATGATACGAAGCCTTTCAGTTATGTTACGTGTTTCGTCGTCCTCTTGCTGGAAACTTCCTGCTTGAGATGTTTCAGCATTGTTTACTTGCATAGCTCTTAACGCTTCTTCTTTTCTTGCCACCTCTTCGGCTCTTGCAACCTCTTCTTCTCGTGCGGCTTTGTCCCGCTCTTCTTGTTGTCTTGCTGTTCTGGCTTCCGCTTCCTTCGCGAGCCTTTCATTTTCAGCTTCGATCTCTGCGCGTTGTGTGTCGCTGACGTTTGTTCTCGACTTTGCTTTCGCCATGTTGATCGTGGTCGTGGGTTCGCCCCAGTGGGTCGGCGCCAAATGTTGGGGGATCGATGGTCTATGTGTGACGTGTCGAAGCCCTCCAACGGAGTGTTGATGAAATCTTGCTCGCCCGAAGCCTTCGATGGGTTCTAATGCCTTCGGATTACCCTGCGAAGCCCTCCTGGGTGGATATCATCGTCTGTCGAATGATGCGAAGCCCTCCCTCCTTGTCCGCGGATGCCGG
>CM017442.1:22446022-22669869 GCA_007726485.1 Eragrostis curvula
TCCGAATACGCACTTCTCCGGGTTTAACTAGAGCCCTGTGGTCCTTAGGCAGCTGAAAGTTTCCCAGAGGTCATTGAGGTACGCGTCCAAAAAGCTCATCCTTTTGCATCCCGTCGTGGCATCAACCAATTGGTCGATGTGAGGTAGTGGGTACTCATCCTTCGGGCATGCTTTGTTGGGAACCGTAAAGTCGATGCACATCCTCCAAGCCCCATTCTTCTATTGGACCAGCACCGGGTTGGTCGACCACTCCGGATGGTATACTTCTCAGATGACTCCCTCTCGGAGCGACTTCTCTGCCTCCTCTTTCGCAGCCTGGTGCCTGGCCGTCGACATCTTGCGGATTGGCTGCCTTCGTAGCTTGACGGCTAGGTCGACATTTAACCAATGCTCGATGAGACATCAGCTAACCACTGGAAGGTCTTGCGGGCCCCAAACAAAAATGTCTTTGTTTTCCCTCAGAACTTGCAGCAGCTTCTCTTCTTCCTCTTTGTGAGGCTGTCATTGACCGCGACAGTGCGCTCGGGCCATTCAAGGCGGAGAGGAATCAAATTGGACTCGCCTCCGGGTTGCGGGTTTGGGGTCCATTGAGAGGGGGCGGTTGGTGTAGGTGCCTGAGCTAGCTTGGGGTGCAAATTGTGCACATGTTGCTGTCCCGGCCCATGTTCGACGTCTCTAGCCATCACCTGGTCTCTGCAGACCATGATGACTCCTTCAAGGCAAGGCAGCTTCATGCAGAGGTAGTTGTTGTGGGGCACGGCCTTGAACTTATTGAGCATGCCCCGCCCCAGAATAACATCATGCTGGTAGGTGACCTGCTCGGATCCAGCCAGGCCACCGGCCTCGCCTCAAGCCGGCGCCCACCACCCAGGCCGGCGCCCTCTAGCCAGGGCCGCGCCTGCGCCCAAGCCACGAACACTGCCCAGGCCGGTTCCGCAACCTCCGCCCAGTCCACGACCCCCGCCAGGCTGCGACCGAGCCCTCTGCCCAGGCCGCCCCTTTCCTGTTAAAGGCGAGTTTACTGTCATATTGTTTATTTATCAGTTACACAATTGTATCAGTGAACCCCTTCTCCTGTAATGCAAATATTTTGCAGCTACAATACTGTCATTCAACTATTAGTGTCTTAATATGTGCTCCAGCTGCAGTGGTCATGATTTTATTTGTGGAATGCTGTTTAGGGTAGTTTCTCTGCCATAATTGGAGAGTCCAGGAGAGATGCGTGGATGGATGCATGTAGCAACTTGCAGAACCAATACTTGTCATGCAGAATTCATGATAAATCATAAATGGAAGAATAAGTGGGACAAGTTGAAGAAAGATTTCAAGGTATGGAACAAGCTCATGTTGAAGCAAACGGGTTGTTGTTTGGACAGTTCGAAGGGTACAATCTTCGTGGATGATGAATGGTGGAAGAAAACTAGACAAGTAAGTGGTTTGTATGAACACTATGGCTGCTTTTATGCAAACCGCTAAGTTTCATAGCTGTACTAAGGTGCTTTTATTGCTTTCTTCAGGAAATTCCAGGTTGTGGCAAGTTTAGGAAACTTGGACTTCAAAATATAGATGAACTTCAACAGTGCTTTGCTGATATTTTCCAGAGAAATTTTTCTGTTGCCAAGAAAGATGGGAAATATACCATCAAAGAAGTAACGGTCCAAGTTCTTGCATGCGGTGCAGGGTATGAGAGCAATGAATACTAATTACATTGCATCTGAATTGTTTGTGAAAAAAGAACAAAGGAAGATATTTATGACCTATGCCACTGCTGAGTTCAAGTTCAATTGGCTTACAAGGAAGCATCAGGACATGTATGGGAAGAACTAGTGTTGAGACCTTGAAGTTATGTGATGTATCCTGTATTTTATCTATTTTTCTAGTTTCATTTCTTTTTGGATTATTGTAAGACTGTGTTGTCTTGCCTGCATTTTGCTAGTTCATTTGACTATAGCACTACTGTAACACTACTTGTTACTCAATTTTTTGCTTGTTCAGTATTGTGAAATTTGTCATTGTTTTCTTCGTCCTGTGCACTCAGTTATGCTGTCATTGCTTGTTCAAATGTTATGCCCGTTATAGACTCTCATATGTCTCTGTATTGTACAGATGTCTGAAAGCAATAGTGAAGACTCTAGTGATGAGGATGAAAACTTTTTTAAACTGCTGCAAGCAGGAGCTGAAATTGCTCAGAAATATTTTGACCTTTACCTACATAAAATGGAGCCAAGGACATCACAACTAAGTAGCATAGGATGGCTGAATGAGACACTGAGTACTGTCAGTGACGACCTTTAATTTGGTGGGTAGGACGCGGTCCGTCGGCCACTGGATCGACCTATGTCACTGCTTGGAGAAAATCACTATGTAAGAAAGGCTATTTGCAGACGTGGATTAAGTCTAATTGCAGACGAATTTTTTTTTCGTCTCCTAATTCGCGTCTGCGAAGATGGCTAATCGCAGACGCGGAAATGCGCGTCTGCGAAGATCCTCAGATAGCAGACGCGTCTTGTTGAAACGCGTCTCCAATCTACACCCTCTTTAGAGACGCGTTTTCTCAAAACGCGTCTGCTATGATGGGTCAATGCAGACGCGTATTGCCAAAACGCGTCTCCGAAGAGAGGCAGATTGGAGACGCGTCTCCGAAGAGAGGCAGATTGGAGACGCGTTTTGCTAAAACGCGTCTCCAATGATAAAATAAAAAATTAAAAAAAAGTCCATTAATTATGTACAGTAAGGCTGTATACATTACATACATCACAGATACACATGTTTCGTGTCAGATGAACTATAGCATGCTCACACTAACTTGTTTACATATACATATACAAATCAATTCTAAAGCTGGACAAGAATAGAAAGCCTTTCATTCGCAATTAGCTCTGTATGCACTAGAAAGGAAAGACAAAAAAGAGTACACATTTTGGAAAGCCTTTCACTTCCTCAGTAGCCTTCAGTTCAGCAGATCACATTTTGCAAAATGGCTACAAAGAACAGAACCTGAGTTCAGTTCAGTTGCATACGTAATGAAATTGATTAGTTCCCTGTCCAAGCATGCAGGGAGTGATTAGCCTATGGCAGATTTCAGATGAACACCATACTGACATGCCCATGTGTCAATCATGATTCTGTCCTTCAAGAATACAAATACTTTAGCAATGACTAGACTATGTCAGGAGCATAGGCAATATGCACAGGCAAAGTCATTTTGACTAACACTAGGGTATATGAAATAGGCAAAATCTAATAGCATATGCTTGAGCATGTGGATCCAAAATCTAATAGCATATGCTCTCATCAAATTAATTCAGGTAGCTCCAGAACTACTGAGCTTAATTCAGGCAGCATTATTAAGCAAAAGGAGCTCCTGATGTCGTAAGCATCGCTTCAGACTATAGTATCTTACTGATTTGCATCAGATGCCAACCATGATATTGCATACACAAGATAAATACCAAGAAAGCGGAACGAAACTTACATTGGTGTTAGATGTCCATAGGGTCAAATTATCACGCAGGAGCTGTGGATTGTAAAAGTCCTGTTATGGTAGACCGTAGACTATAGTCAGGCAATTGACAGTTTCATATGCAGGAAATAGTATGAGTTAGCATGAATCACAATTCTGAATCGTTGAGGGGAGCCATTTGCTGCTAGTATGTGAGGCAACAATGAAAACAAATGCATTACTATTTTCCATGCTCCTACTCCAGAAATTTTCGATGACTTATATCATTGCAAAGTGGTGGTGCAATGATTTACTCACTGAATAAGATATGCACTTATCAATCTTAGACATCACCTAGCTGCTGCCAAAAACGAGTTTCAGAAACTTGTAGCTCCGCAATGGACTGCAGAGGAGAACGTCAGCCAACACCTTCAGTCACAGCAACCTCTAATCAGGGAATATCTTCCAGAGTTTTTTAAGCATTAGCTAGTACAGAAATACTATATGGACATCACAGAAGACTTAAGGAAACAGAACTTGACTCCTTCAGAATTAGATTGGGGGCAGGTTTACAGGATAACTTAGGTCGAATTGAATTCAGGGTAGGGAAATTTATGTGAAAAATTGAATTTCAGAAGCAGGAGCACAAAAAATGGTGGCACTGTCTCTTACCTGGGATGATGATGGGGATGTGGGGAACCTAGCGCTGGAGCTCCGTCACCGCAGTGCTATCACCTTAGGACTGACTTTGACTTGCAGTCTGCATTCTCATTCTTAGGCAGCCAAACAAGACCTGCAAATATCTGGGAATCACAGAGAAGAAAAGGACATGAGTTACTAAACTGAGATCCATCCATCATCCAAACACATGTAATGTTGATTTATCATACATTAATCAATTAATTATGCATAAGATGTGGGGTCACAAGAATGCATGCAGTGAAAATTCATGATCAAGCAAGTCACATACACATGTACAGAATGAGTGTCCAACAGATGAGTGATGCAGAAAGAGGTATGTATAACATGGGAAAATTGATGCCAAAAAGACCGTGCCCAATTAATAATACAAGTAAATCATGGTCGAGCAGATAAACAGAGGGCAATAAGTATTTTTACCAATACACTAACAGATGCACGTATGTATAACAGCTATGAGAGTAATCTGCTATTACTGAGTGGAATATAAATAGATATGAGCCAACCTGAAAGAATTGTGCATCCAAACATTATTTTAGCATCCAAACACTGCAGGAATGGAATCGCATGAGACTAGCAAGTAGCACCTAAGGAACAATTCTAGTAGGAATGACCGAAGATTTAATTACAGAATGAAGAGATATTACCAAGATGCACAGTTTAAGCCCCAGGTGACCTGCAGAACGGCCAGCATTACACCAAGCTGTGAAGCCTGATATTCCATCACTCCCTATCAGGATGGACATACATCATGATATATATTGTACAGCTTGACTAGCATACTACAGACAGATGGTAATGTAGCAGGAAAGCAATTGGCAAACAAAGCACCAGATTAAAAATGATGCTACAGAGAAGAAAAACTTAGCCTGCACGAGTTGTTCAATCAAGCAGACCAACAACCAAAGCACAAGAGAAGAGTAACACATGTTGTGGCATTTGGTCGAACAAGTAGAGGGCGGAATAACATATCTAATCCTACACAGCAGGGAGTGGATGGCGTCCTCACCTCACTTGGATGGGGACGACCTGGACACGCAGCTGCCGGAGTGGAGGAAGATGTAGCCGATCCGCGGCGGGGATGGAGGAGTCGCAGCGCAGATTGGAATCTCGGCGGCGGGCATGGACTCCATGAATAGCTGCTCTCCTCCTCCTGGAATGGGTCCTCGCCGTCGCCGCCGGGCGGCCGGGACGCCAGGTCCTCCTCCAGATTCGTCCACTACCCCCACCATGGATCCGGTTCCAGCTGCTGCTAGATCTGCGCGGCGGCTCTGCTCCTTCAACTCTGTTTCGGGGGCGCGGCCGCTGGATCCACCCGAGGCCGAACCTGAACCGCCGTCTAGGAGCCCTACCACAACCGCCTGCTCGCCGCCGACCTCGTCATTGTTGCCTGGGTGGTCGGAGCGGCAGCGAGGAGGGATCTGGCGAGGGCAACGGCAAGGGAACGGGGCAGCCGGGGACGGCGACCGCGACGACCCACGGCCAGGGCGCGTGGCTCGGGGACGGCTGCGACGGCACGGTGTGCTCTTTGGTCGTCGCCCATGGCGGAGGGCGGCTAGGGTTTGGGAGGCTGTGGGGAGCGGTGGGGGGCAGCACGCGAGCGGCGCTAGTGGGGGGCGGCTGTGCGGATAGGGGTGGGGTGGGGGCACGGAGCCAGCGGACGCGAGGCCGAATAAAAACTGAAGTCAATAAAAAATTCGGGTCCGGGATTTTGGTTTGGCGACGTGGGTTGTAAACCCGAGTCTCCTGCCACACGGACTCTTATTCGCAGACGCGGCCCAGACAAAACGCGTAGTTTACCTGCCTAAAGTGAAGAAGTACACATTGAAGACGTGTCTAGTATAAACGCGTCGCCAAACTAGCTTTGGAGACGCGTTTTAAATCCGTGTCTCCAAGTTGCAGTGTCTTGTTTTTGCCTTTCTTACATAGTGAATGCTGCCTACCGCCGCTTCAGTATTCGACGACGCAATGATGGGATAACGATTGACTCAAATGCAATCATGCGTACCGTTCCTACAGTTTCACGCTCGGGCTTCGTGGAGGGGCCTGGTGAAGAAGAGCTAAATTAAACAGTATCGATGGTTGATCCCCTGCCAGTGCCACACATACAAGCAACATTTTATGTACCAAAAGTAAAATCTTTCATTTTGATACTTCTTTTTGCGAAACAAGGATTCTTAATATTTTGTTTTCAAAAATAGAGCAGGAGCTGTGCCATTTATTGTAGAAGGTGAGTTTTACAGTAAAATAAAACGCTCAACAACAGAGGTCGATCAATAGAAACTAGAAAAAAGGCAATTACAGAAGCACTATCTGGCACAAAAAGGAACCACCTATACGGGCCGTTTAGCTAATCTCCATGGCCGCTCCTTGCTTAGCAGTCACCTCTTCTTTCACCAAAAGGTAAACCTGGATGGATTGTAGACTTTTTTGTTTGGAAGGTTTCGCTTTTTGTAATATTTTCAAGTTTATACAGTCAGGAAGTTTTAGCCTTGTGCGGTCACGTGTGAATGCAGCGGCCGGGATGTTATTATTCTATTATCTAAGAAATACAGTCAAGACTTACGGCTCCGCTTGTGCAAATGTTTTTAATAGGGTCTATTTTATAATGCATTTGCAAAACTGTTCTACGGGTAAAAACTCCACACGTATCACTACTACAAAACCTATTATTACAGGCGGACCTAAACCCCTTTTCATATGCGTTTAAGCAACCGTCTGTGGCTTACTGCCTGTGGAAATGTTCTGACATGCATGTATTTTCTGCACATCTAAAGTCAGGGGACAAATAAGTTTCTTCGCTTTAGAAGTTGTGGTGGGCAACAGGTAGGGCGAAGTATGTCTGAATTCTGATAAGAGTCTCGGTAAATCCGTAAGCTACTGTCTGACCATCCGTTGCTAGCCTTCAATCGTAGAAGTTCAAGCACAGAGCGCAAAAGCGTATACTTCAAATCACATCCATTAGATTGTGGGTACAGAGTTTCCTTAGCAGCCTTATGTAATGACCCCCAGATTGTCAAAACCTCTAAAATTGTTCATAACTTCGGATTCTGTAGGACGAAGCAATCCTTCCAAATCAAACTCATCATGATCTTCCATCGTGACATAGACGTCCCCTTCCATCGAGACATCAACGTCGCCTTCCAACATCTCATCTCCATTCTTTCTGGTGTTGTCTGTCTCGTATGTTGGCTTTTCACCATATTTCCACCAACACATCCATAATTCCTTTCATGATCAAGTGTGAATTGATTACACTTGGCTTATTCCACATTTTCTTGTTCTTGCAATTGCAACAAGGGCAATAAATATCATCTGTCTTCCTACTCAAAGCGTCATCCTCCGCTAATTGCATGAATTTACACACTTCATTGATGTATGCTTGTCCAAATCTTGGTGATCTATACATCCATTCTCAGCTATCCATCATAACCTACAAATGTAGAAAAAATAAATTCATTGCAAATTAATCACACCAAAGTAAAAAAAATTATTTTCCAACCTCAAATAAAGAATCCATTACTTTGCGAAAAGAACACCTAAAAGTACCCCTAAAACAGCACCTCATAAAAAAAACACCAACAAAACCATAAAAAAACACCCAAAAAATCCCCTCTCTCTCCCCATACTATCTAGCAAGATCTACCATCTAGATCTACAAAATTAACCAACAAATGTAAAATATTCCTAGAATCAAGTAGATCTAGTGGAAAGGACCAAGATTGGCCTATAGATTTGACGAAACTAGCCTAATTTTAGGTTCAAATTAGCTTAAAACCAACCTAGGTTAACACCTAAATGAACCTTCAGAGAGTCTTAGATTATAGATCTAAACTCAAAAAAAGTTAAGCATAGGGTGCCCTTACCTTCTAGAGCTTGCTCCTCCAAGGAATTTGAATTCAAAACCATCCCTCCTTGTTCGATTAAAATTTGCGGCTGTCATGAACAGGGCTGCAAGAACGGGCAGTTCTGATTTTGGGCCGAGCCTGGACGTAGTTTTTAATGATGGGGCCCACTATTACAGGCGGTTTTGCCTGATAATCCCCGTCCACGATTTATCACAGGCGCTTGCCCTTTAGAGCTGCCTGTGAAGTTATTCGGCGCGTGTCGGGAAATATCTTTTTTGAGTAGTGTATGTATGCGCTGCTTATTTTTGAGCAAGTGACGTATGGATCATGACATCAGCAAACAGTGACAGAGCTTCGGACTGCAACCAATGGTTTGGATGCTCCTCTGACCGCAAACGTCATATTCGTATTAAATTAGCAGACAGCTGTGCGAGATGGACAGATCATTTTTGCTTCTGGCACTTGCAAAGCAGACCATTCGTGCTGCCCCCTGATTTTGCCCTCCGCCACACGATTGGAACCATTGTATATTTGTTTAGTACTCCTGTTATGGGATCCTTTTCGGCAGATTTTAGGATGCCGCTAGCGTGGCCTTCATATATACCGACGTCCACAGCAATTGACTCTAAGCTAACTCTAAGTTGACAACGTAAACTATTATGCTGACTCTTATAAGATGTGAATAAAAATAAGAATTAGCAATTAACTCTATTATTTGGGACGCTCAAATCCATCCGTCACTCCATTATAGCATTCCATTTTCTATGCACCCGATCCTAAAGCCTACAGAGTATTACTTAGCTCACACCCTATTTTTGCTATATTATTTCTCATTCACAAATCCATCTTTGTCTATGCTACTAACTCTCGGTTTGGTCTTACTTCCGTGTTAAATGTGCACAGTGTGCACTCTTGACTCTTGCAGTCGTTGATCCCAAAAAAAAAAAGAAAAAAAAAAGACTCATGCAGTCGTCGTCTTCTCTTATAACTGCACACTGTTGATCGGATAGGGGCCATGACAGGGACCGGCCGTCGTGCTCTACATGCGCTGCTCAGCAACCCGAGCACAGCTTTTCCATGTGATGGAAACAAGGCAACGACGGGCGACGACTTCATGGCCTTGAATTTGGTGGGACTCATTCAACTGGGGAGCAAATGCTTCAGTACTACTATGTCGCAGTGGCAGGCAGCCAGGCACGCAGCGAGTGTCTGGTGAGAGTGATTGATTCTTGAAGTCTTGGAGGCAGATGCTGGAGCTGGTTATCAGAAGATGGTGACGGCTCGAGGATGCCGAAGTGTAGGCATTGGTTTGGAAGGGAGGGGAGTACTAGTAGCTTGAGATTTCAGAATGTATGCGCCGCTCAGTTCACATGGGTTACAGGGGTTGACGGTTCGGGTCCTGAAAAAATTTGCCTTCAGGCGTTAGTGTGGAATGTGGACAAACCAGACCAAAGGAGACAAAGCACCACCGTTCTGGATATGCTCTACTCACCAATTAAGCTCTGTCCTTATCTCTACCTTGTTCTTTGTTTTCTTACTTCTGGCTTATGGCGTAAGCTTAGAGAATTTTTACGGTGCACTATACCACTATGAAGGAGATAGTGATATGGATCACATCACACCGTTGATTAGTGGGGTTAGTTTTATAATTAGACAATTATGTCAATTATTCCAATCTTATCGCGTGTCGTCTTCTCTAACGTGACTTGCCGCCGCTGGCCATGCAGCCGCCCGCATCAGCTCCATGGATGCCTCCGTTGGAGGCTGCCAACACTGTTGTCATCGCTGAACCTACTGAATACATGTGACCAGCTGGAAAGCTTTTGCATCTATCATGTGATACTAGGCCATACACTATTCTGCAGATTGACGTGCTAATTTGAATTATGTAGTTATAAATGAATTAATTCGTTCTGATCCCTTCTGTGCTGCGCGCATAGGACGCTGTCGATTGTCGCCGCCAGCCGCCAACTGAGCACCGCCAGCAACGCCCAATCGGGGAAGGCGGAGTGGGGACAGTGGGGCTGACAGGTGGGCCGGAAGAGTTTTTCATTTTCCATGAATTAAATCAAGCATAATTTGATGAATTAAAGCAGTACTTCCTGGCCTCCAAAATTCACAAAAACCTTGAATTGAAGATGTTTATGACCTATCCCACTTCTGAGTTCAAGTTCAATTGACTTACAAGGACGTATCAGGACATGTATGGGAAGAACTCGTGTTTTATCCTGTATTTTATCTATTTTTCTAGTGTCATTTCTTTTTGGATTATTGTAAGACTGTGCTGTCTTGCCTGCATTTTGCTAGTTCATTTGACTATAGCAGTACTGTAACACTATTTGTTACTCAATTTTTTGCTTGTTCAGTATTGTGAAATTTATCATTGTTTTCTTCGTCCTGTGCACTCAGTTATGCTGTCATTGTTTGTTCAAATGTTATGCTGTTATAGACTCTCATATGTCTGTGTATTGTACAGATGTCCGAAAGCAATAGTGAAGATTCTAGTGATAAGGATGAAAACTTTTTTAAACTGCTGCAAGCAGGAGCTGAAATTGCTCAGAAATATTTTGACCTTTACCTACATAAAATAGAGCCAAGGACATCACAATTAAGTAGCACAGGGTGGCTGAATGAGACATTGAGTACTGGCAGTGACGGCCTTTAATTTGGTGGGTTGGACGCGGTCCGTCGGCCGCTGGATCGACCTATGTCACTGCTTGGAGCAAATGCTGCCTATCGCCGCTTCAGTATTCAACGACGCAATGATGGGATAACGATTGACTCAAATGCAATCATGCGTACCATTCCTGCAGTTTCACGCTCGGGCTTTTGTGGAGGGCCCTGGTGAAGAAGAGCTAAATTAAATAGTATCGATGGTTGAGCCCCTGCCAGTGCCACACATACAAGCAACATTTTAAGTACCAAAAGTAAAAGCTTTCATTTCGATACTTCTTTTTGTGAAACAAGGATTCGTAATATTTTGTTTTCAAAAATAGAGCAGGAGCTGTGCCATTTATTGTAGAAGGTGAGTTTTACAATAAAATAAAACGCTCAACGACAGAGGTCCATCAATAGAAACTAGAAAAAAGGCAATTACAGAAGCACTATCTGGCACAAAAAGGAACCATGAGTTATACGGGCCGTTTAGCTAATCTCCATGGCCGCTCCTTGCTTAGCAGTCACCTCTTCTTTCACCAAAAGGTAAACCTGGATGGATTGTAGGCTTTTTCGTTTGGAAGGTTTCGCGTTTCGTAATATTTTCACGTTTATACAGTCAGGAAGTTTTAGCCTTGTGCGGTCACGTGTGAATGCAGCGGCCGGGATATTATTATTCTGTTATCTAAGAAATACTGTCAAGACTTACGGCTCCGCTTGTGCAAATGATTTTACTAGGGTCTATTTTAGAATGTATTTTCAAAAGTGTTCTATGGGTAAAAACTCCATACATATCACTACTACGAAACCTATTATTACAGGGCCCTAAAACCCTTTTCATATGCGTTTAGGCAACCGTCTGTGGCTCACTGCCTGTGGAAATGTTCTGGCATGCATGTATTTTCTGCACATCAAAAGTCAGGGGACAAATAAGTTTCTTCTCATTAGAAGTTGTGGTGGGCAACAGGTAGGGCCTTGGAAGCATGTGTGAATTCTGATAAGAGTCTCGGTAAATCCGTAAGCTGCTATTTGACCATCTGTTGCTAGTCTTCAATCGTAGAAGTTCAAGCACAGAGCGCAAAAGCGTATATTTCAAATCACATCCATTAGATTCCGGTTATAGAGTTTCCTTAGCAGCCTTCTGTAATGACCCCAGATTGTCAAAACCTCTAAAATTGTTCATAACTTCGGATTCTGTATGACGAAGCAATTCTTCCAAATCAAACTCATCATGATCTTCCATCGTGACATAGACGTCCCTTTCCATCATGACATCAACGTCGCCTTCCAACATCTCATCTCCATTCTTTCTGGTGTTGTCTGTCTCGTATGTTGGCTTTTCACCATGTTTCCACCAACACGTGTAACCATCCATAAATTATTTCATGATCAAGTGACATGATTACACTTGGCTTATTCCACATTTTCTTCTACTTGCAATTGCGACAAGGGCAATAAATATCATCTGTCTTCCTACTGAAAGCATCATCCTCCGCTAATTGCATGAATTTACACACTTCATTGATGTATGCTTGTCCAAATCTTGGTGATCTATACATCCATTCTCTGCCATCCATCATATCCTACAAATGTAGAAAAAATAAATTCATTACGAATCAATCACACCTAAGTAAAAAATTATTTTCCAACCTCAAATAAAAGAATACATTATTTTGCGAAAAGAACTCCTAAAAATACCCCTAAAACAGCACCTCATAAAAAAACACCAACAAAACCATTAAAAAAATGCCAAAAAATCCCCTCTCTCTCCCCTCACTATCAAGCTAGATCTACCATCTAGATCTACAAAATTAACAAACAAATATAAAATATTTCTAGAATCAAGTACATCTTGTGGAAAGGACCAAGATTGGCCTAACGATTTGACAAAACTAGCCCAACATTAGGTTCAAATTAGCTTAAAACCAACCTAGGTTAAGACCTAAATGAACCTTCTGAAAGTCCTAGATTATAGATCTAAACTCAAAAAAAGTTAAGCATAGGGTACCCTTACCTTCTGGAGCTTGCTCTTCCAAGGAATTTGAATTCAAAACCATCCCTCCTTGTTCGATTAAAATTTGCGGCTGTCATTAACAGGGCTGCAGAGGCTAGACGTAGTCCTTAATGATGGGGCCTGCTATTACAGGCGGTTTTGCCTGATAATCCCCGTCCATGATTTATCACAGGCGCTTGCCCTTTAGAGCTGCCTGTGAAGTTATTCGGCGCGTGTCGGGAAAAATCTTTTTTTAGTAGTGTATGTATGTGTTGCTTATTTTTGAGCAAGTGACGTATGGACCATGACATCAGCAAACAGTGCCAGAGCTTCGGACTGCAACCAATGGTTTGGATGCTCCTCTGACCGCAAGTGTCATATTCGTATTAAATTAGCAGGTAGACAGCTGTGCGAGATGGACAGATCATTTTTGCTGCTGGCACTTGCGAAGCAGACCATTCGTGCTGCCCCCTGATTTTGCTCTCTGCCACACGATTGGAACCATTGTATATTTGTTTAGTACTCCTATCGTGGGATCCTTTTGGACAGATTTAGGATGTAGCTACCTCGGCCTTCATATATACCAACATCTACAGCAATTGACTCTAAGCTAATTCTTAGTTGACAACGTAAACTATTATGCTGACTCTTTTATGATGTGAATAAAAATAAGAATTAGCAATTAACTCTATTATTTAGGACGCTCAAATCCATCTGTCACTCCATTACAGGATTCCATTTTCTATGCACCCGATTCTAAAGCCTACAGAGTATTACTTAGCTCACACCCTATTTTTGCTATATTTATCTCCATGTTAGATGTGCACAGCGCGCACTCTTAACTCTTGCAATCGTCGTCTTCTCTTATAATTGCGCACTGTTGATCGGATAGGGGCCATGACAGGGACCGGCCGTCCTGCTCTACATGCGCTGCTCAGCAACCCGAGCACAGCTTTTCCTTGTGATGGAAACAAGGCACCGACGGGCGACGACTTCATGGCCTTGAATTTGGTGGGACACGATTCAACAGCCAAAGTATGGGGAGCAAATGCTTCAGTACTACTATGTCGCAGTGGCAGGCAGCCAGGCACGCAGCGAGTGTCTGGTGAGAGTGATTGATTCTCGAAGTCTTGGAGGCAGATGCTAGAGCTGGTTATCACAAGATGGTGACGGCTCGAGGATGCCGAAGAGTAGGCATTGGTTTGGAAGGGAGGGGAGTACTAGTAGCTTCAGATTTCAGAATGTATGCGCCGCTCAGTTCACATGGGTTACAGGGGTTGACGGTTCGGGTCCTGAAAAAATTTGCCTTCAGGCGTTAGTGTGGAATGTGGACAAACCAGACCAAAGGAGACAAAGCACCACCGTTCTGGATGCTCTACTCACCAATTAAGCTCTGTCCTTATCTCTACCTTGTTCTTTGTTTTCTTACTCCTAGCTTATGGGGTAAGCTTAGCGAATTTTTATGGTGCACTATACCACTATGAAGGAGATAGTGATATGGATCACATCACACCGTTGATTAGTGGGGTTAGTTTTATAATTAGACAATTATTTCAATTATTCTAATCTTATCGCGTGTCGTCTTTTCTAACGTGCCGCCGCCGCCGGCCATCCAGCCGCCCGCATCAGCTCCATGGATGCCTCCGTTGGAGGCTGCCAACACTGTTTTCATCCCAGAACCTACTGAATACATGTGACCAGCTGGAAAGCTTTTGCATCTATCATGTGATACTAGGCCATACACTATTCTGCAGATTGACGTGCTAATTTGAATTATGTAGTTATAAATGAATTAACTCGTTCTGATCCCTTCTGTGCTGCGCATAGGACGCTGTCGATTGCCGCCGCCAGCCGCCAACTGAGCACCGCCAGCAACGCCCAATCGGGGAAGGCGGAGTGGGGACAGTGGGGCTGACAGGTGGGCCGGAAGAGTTTTTCATTTTCCATGAATAAAATCCAGCATAATTTGATGAATTAAAAGCAGTACTTCCTGCCTCCAAAATTCACAAAAACCTTGAATTGAAGATGTTTATGACCTATCCCACTGCTGAGTTCAGGTTCAATTGACTTACAAGGAAGTATCAGGACATGTATGGGAAGAACTCGTGTTTTATCCAGTATTTTATCTATTTTTTTCGTGTCATTTCTTTTTGGATTATTGTAAGACTGTGCTGTCTTGCCTGCATTTTGCTAGTTCATTTGACTATAGCAGTACTGTAACACTATTTGTTACTCAATTTTTTGCTTGTTCAGTATTGTGAAATTTGTCATTGTCTTCTTTGTCCTGTGCACTCAGTTATGCGGTCATTGTTTGTTCAAATGTTATGCTGTTATAGACTCTCATATGTCTCTGTATTGTACAGATGTCTGAAAGCAATAGTGAAGATTCTAGTGATAAGGATGAAAACTTTTTTAAACTGCTGCAAGCAGGAGCTGAAATTGCTCAAAAATATTTTGACCTTTACCTACATAAAATAGAGCCAAGGACATCACAATTAAGTAGCATAGGGTGGCTGAATGAGACCTTGAGTACTGGCAGTGACGGCCTTTAATTTGGTGGGTGGGATGCGGTCCGTCGGCCGCTGGATCGACCTATGTCACTGCTTGGAGCAAATGCTGCCTATCGCCGCTTCAGTATTCGATAACGCAATCATGGGATAACGAATTACTCAAATGCAATCATGCGTACCATTCCTGCAGTTTCACGCTCGGGCTTTTGTGGAGGGCCCTGGTGAAGAAGAGCTAAATTAAACAGTATCGATGGTTGAACCCCTACCAGTGCCACACATAGAAGCAACATTTTAAGTACCAAAAGTAAAAGCTTTCATTTCGATACTTCTTTTTGTGAAACAAGGATTCGTAATAGCTTGTTTTCAAAAATAGAGCAGGAGTTGTGCCATTTATTGTAGAAGGTGAGTTTTGCAATAAAATAAAACGCTCAACCACAGAGGTCGATCAATAGAAACTAGAAAAAAAGGCAATTACAGAAGCACTATCTGGCACAAAAAGGAACCATGAGCTATACGGGCCGTTTAGCTAATCTCCATGGCCGCTCCTTGCTTAGCAGTCACCTCTTCTTTCACCAAAAGGTAAACCTGGATGGATTGTAGGCTTTTTCGTTTGGAAGGTTTCGCATTTCGTAATATTTTCACGTTTATGTAGTCAGGAAGTTTTAGCCTTGTGCGGTCACGTGTGAATGCAGCGGCCGGGATATTATATTCTATTATCTAAGAAATACAGTCAAGACTTACGGCTCCACTTGTGCAAATGATTTTACTAGGGTCTATTTTAGAATGTATTTGCAAAAGTGTTCTATGGGTAAAAACTCCACACATATTACTACTATGAAATCTATTATTAAAGGGCCCAAAAACCCTTTTCATATGCGTTTAAGCAACCGTCTGTGGCTTACTGCCTGTGGAAATGTTCTGGCATTCATGTATTTTTCTGCACATAAAAAATCAGGGGACAAATAAGTTTCTTCGCTTTAGAAGTTGTGGTGGGCAACAGGTAGGGCCTTGGAAGCATGTGTGAATTCTGATAAGAGTCTCGGTAAATCCGTAAGCTGCTACCTGACCATCCGTTGCTAGCCTTCAATCTTAGAAGTTCAAGCACAGAGCACAAAAGCATATATTTCAAATCACATCCATTAGATTCCGGGTACAGAGTTTCCTGAGCAGCCTTCTGTAATGACCCCAGATTGTCAAAACCTCTAAAATTGCTCATAACTTCGGATTCTGTTTGATGAAGCAATTCTTCCAAATCAAACTCATCATGATCTTCCATTGTGACATAGACGTCCCCTTCCATCATGACATCAACGTCGCCTTCCAACATCTCATCTCCATTCTTTCTGGTATTGTCTGTCTCGTATGTTGGCTTTTCACCATGTTTCCACCAACACGTGTAACCATCGATAAATTAGTTCATGATCAAGTGTGACTTGATTACACTTGGCTTATTCCACATTTTCTTCTTCTTGCAATTGCGACAAGGGCAATAAATATCATCTGTCTTCCTTCTGAAAGCGTCATCCTCCGCTAATTGCATGAATTTACACACTTCATTGATGTATGCTTGTCCAAATCTTGGTGATCTATACATCCATTCTCTACCATCCATCATAACCTACAAATGTAGAAAAAATAAATTCATTGCGAATTAATCACACCTAAGTATAAAATTATTTTCCAACCTCAAATTAAAGAATACATTATTTTGCAAAAAGAACACCTAAAAATACCCCTAAAACGGCACCTCATAAAAGAACACCAACAAACCCATTAGAAAAATACCAAAAAATCCCCTCTCTCTCCCCTCACTATCTAGCTAGATCTACCATCTAGATCTACAAAATTAACAAACAAATATAAAATATTCCTAGAATCGAGTAGATCTAG
Organism: Eragrostis curvula; assembly: GCA_007726485.1. Classification (NCBI taxonomy): domain Eukaryota; kingdom Viridiplantae; phylum Streptophyta; class Magnoliopsida; order Poales; family Poaceae; genus Eragrostis; species Eragrostis curvula. Next base: position 22,463,060 of record CM017442.1, read on the forward strand.
TGGAAAGGACTAAGATTGGCCTAAAGATTTGACAAAACTAGCCTAATTTTAGGTTCAAATTAGCTTAAAACCAACCTAGGTTAACACCTAAATGAACCTTCAGAAAGTCCTAGATTATAGATGTAAACTCAAAAAAGTTAAGCATAGGGTGCCCTTACCTTCTGGAGCTTGCTCCTCCAAGGAATTTGAATTCAAAACCATCCCTCCTTGTTCGATTAAAATTTGCGGCTGTCATGAACAGGGCTGCAGAGGCTGGACGTAGTCTTTAATGATGGGACCCGCTATTACAGGCAGTTTTGCCTGATAATCTCCGTCCATGATTTATCACAGACGCTTGCCCTTCAGAGCTGCCTGTGAAGTTATTCGGCACGTGTTGGGAAAAATCTTTTTTTGGAGTAGTGTATGTATGTGCTGCTTATTTTTGAGCAAGTGACGTATGGACCATCACATCAGCAAACAGTGCCAGAGCTTCGGACTGCAACCAATGATTTGGATGCTCCTCTGACCGTAAGCGTCATATTCGTATTAAATTAGCAGGCAGACAGCTGTGCGAGATGGACAGATCAATTTTGCTGCTGGCACTTGCGAAGCAGACCATTCGTGCTGCCCCCTGATTTTGCTCTTCGCCACATGATTGGAACCATTGTATATTTGTTTAGTACTCCTATCGTGGGATCCTTTTGGACAGATTTTAGGATGCTGCTAGCGCGGCCTTCATATATACCGACGTCCACAGCAATTGACTCTAAGCTAATTCTAAGTTGACAACGTAAGCTATTATGCTGACTCTTATATGATGTGAATAAAAATAAGAATTAGCAATTAACTCTATTATTTAGGACGCTCAAATCCATCTGTCACTCCATTACAGGATTCCATTTTCTATGCACCCGATCCTAAAGGCTACAGAGTATTAATTAGCTCATGCCCTATTTTTGCTATATTTATCTCCGTGTTAGATGTGCATAGTGCAGACTCTTGACTCTTGCAGTCGTCGCCTTCTCTTGTAATTGCACACTGTTGATCGGATAGGGGCCATGACAGCGACCGGCCGTCCTGCTCTACATGCGCTGCTCAGCAACCCGAGCACAGCTTTTCCATGTGATGGAAACAAGACAGTGACGGGCGATGACTTCGTGGCCTTGAATTTGGTGGGACTCGATTCAACTACCAAAGTACGGGGAGCAAATGCTTCAGTACTACTATGTCGCAGTGGCAGGCAGCCAGGCACGCAACGAGTGTCTGGTGAGAGTGATCGATTCTCAAAGTCTTGGAGGCAGATGCTAGAGCTGGTTATCACAAGATGGTGACGGCTCGAGGATGCCGAAGAGTAGGCATTGGTTTGGAAGGGAGGGGAGTACTAGTAGCTTCAGATTTCAGAATGTATGCGCCGCTCAGTTCACATGGTTTACAGGGGTTGACGATTCGGATCCTGAAAAAATTTGCCTTCAGGCGTTAGTGTGGAATGTGGACAAAGCACCACCGTTCTGGATGCTCTACTCATGAAATAAGCTCTGTCCTTATTTCTACCATGTTCTTTGTTTTCTTACTTCTAGCTTATGGGGTAAGCTTAGAGAATTTTTACGGTGCACCATACCACTAAGAAGGAGATACTGATATGGATCACGTCACACCGTTGATTAGTGGAGTTAGTTTTATAATTAGACAATTATTTCAATTATTTTAATCTTATCGCGTGTCGTCTTCTCTAACGTGACGCCGCCGCCGGCCATGCAGCCGCCCGCATCAACTCCATGGATGCCTCCGTTGGAGGCTGCCAACACTGTTTTCATCCCTGAATCTACTGAATACATGTGACCAGCTGGAAAGCTTTTGCATCTATCATGTGATTCTAGGCCATACACAATTCTGCAGATTGACGTGCTAATTTGAATTATGTAGTTATAAATGAATTAACTCGTTCTGATCCCTTCTCAAGTCGGTTGCAGCTTCATTGAGAAAATATGCATGTCATCGGCTGCCGCTTTCATGCTACCAACCAAATGGATGACAAGACCAAGACCAAGTCAAGCTGTCTAAAAAATTTCAGATAAAGTAATTTAATGATCCTAACTATCGATTATTGCCTTGGTTTTTCCTTTTTCATTCTTGCTCTAAGTATTTTCCTTGTAACATTGACAAAGTTTAATAACACAGGCGGCGCTAATGTGAAGTGGACTGATAAAATAAAGAAAACAAAATATAATTCGACTGCGCCGTTAATTTCTTGTCCAAGCACACGCGTGTTGACGAACTAGACGCAAGCGACCGGCAGGCGAGACGGGGCGCCGCCGTTCTGTTCAGCTCCATCGCCGGCGAAGAAGCTTACGGGTCTGCAGGACACCTTGATGTCGTACAGCCTCGTCCTCGCGACGCCGACCTTGAACCTCGCCACGGCGGTGACAGTCACGGAGAAAGATTTGGTCGTCCAGTTGCCGGTGAAGGCGTTCGTCACCGTCCCCGGCACCAGGGACAGCTTCGCGCCGACGTTCACCACGCTCGCGGGGCCCTGGCTCAGCGGCATGGCCGTTGTCACCTCGGCCCTGATCCAGGTGGGTATGCATGGCACGTATCTAACTGACGCGGTTCAAATCAACGATCGCTGGAGCGCGCAGGAGAGATATTGAAGCCTGTATCCACTATCCATGCGTATTACAGTAGTGCGGTTGCACAGCCAATGTAACAATATCACTACTGCACATGCATAGTCGAAGTTTTACAATTTAGACTCAGTTCAAACTAGATCTTTCTTTTTATAAATAGATCTTTTTAGATACTGCCACCTATGATCCATTAAGTTTAGCAATTAAGCGCCGTGCAAGCTGCTACCTATGATCCATTAAGTTTAACAAAGAAGATCCTATGTGGCAATAGCATATATGTCGCAGTGCTGTATGAAAGGCTTCTTTTTTGCCAAAAGTATATCTGCGCTGTTGCCCTCTGAGTGGCTAGGATCCCCTTCTGATGTATAAATAACTAGCCAAAGCCCTGCGCGTTGCTGCAGGTATTATCGCAACAATCGGAAAATATGCATCAGAAATATGAACAGTCAAACCTAAAAGCAAGTGATATACTTGTTGGATGATATAAGCTGAGTGTCCTAGTCCCAAAATCCAAGCCTAGAATATAATCAAGCTCAAAAGGGAAGTATATCACACTGATAATGTAGTTCGAGGCTAATATAGACCAAGCCATTGATTTCTTTATGTACACAGGATGGCAATATATCTTGAAGCTATAATTACAACAAAGACGTTGCTACTTCAAAGTTTTTGAAGCTGTAAATATTCAATACCATGACATGCCTAGCATGCGTTACAGTAAGATTGTTATATCAGTCACCACGTAGTAACCTTATTCAGTAGTCAACTTATTACACAGTTGCAAAATTACAATCAATTTATTGCTTAGAAAAAAACATTGAATAAAAGGGCAAACAATTTGCTGCTGGCACCAATAAAAAATATCTGAACAGCTTAGTAACCTCGAAATAGCGCAGAAATATGGATGTGAATATTTTTATTCAGATTTAAAAAAATGGCAGTTACTTGTAAAAAATAAATTGCAATATAACAGGGCAAGCAACAGACATTACAGATGACATTGAACACCCAACTGAAAATTGTATGCGACAGTACCCTGGGAGAGTTATAAAGGCTTCATTGAAGAGCCAAAAAACAGTACTACCTCTATTTCAGTTTAGATGACGTTTTAGAGCCATCCAATTTTTCCGATTTAGTTGACTTTTTGCACTCCCAAAGCAACTCAGACCTCGTGAACCTCACCGACTGGGATTTTCTGCAGCACTTGTGCGGGAGCAAGGTGAGAGACTGAGCGGCAATGGGATGGAGAGCAGGTAAGTTGCTGCGTAGTGGGAGCACATGATCCAGAGAGAGGAGAATCTTGTGTAGCATTCAATGACTTTACCTTTCCTCCTTGGTTTTCTCCCACTATTGCCAAAACACCATTTATTATGGAATGGAAGAAGTAGCAAAATTGTATGCAAAGCGAAGACATATGAGCATCATGAATGATTCAAAAATTAGACGACAAGATCGAGATGCCTACAGCACAGCAAGAATACAAACTATGGAAAACAACTCTGAAGCATTATGTCAGTTTTTGCGCTCACAGCACGAGACAATCTACTTCAGAAGACAATTGTATGCTATGAGGTTCTCGTTTTGGTCCAGGGGCTGTAAAATGTTAAACTCGGTCTCATTTTAATAAAACAGGCCAAATGGGGCTGCGCAATTTGATCTAAAAGGCGAGCATCCAAAGTACTAACCTGGAGCTAAAAAGTTTTGTAGTCGGTTCCGTATGTTTACCATGTATTGCTGATGTCGTAGCAGGGGCCGCAATGACTCGATCGGGTAGATTATTAGGTAGGTTAACATTTTTTTCCCCCTGCAAACAGAGGTCAGTTATAAATGATAATATCACAATGTCTGCTGTAGCACGCAAAATGGGACTGCTAACCATACATTATAAAAGGGAATATATAAGTATCAAAACCATTTAGTCACAGCTTTACAAATACGTTTTGCAACATGAACCCACTTTCAACATTATATCTCTTAAAAAGGTACCAAACAAACACATCCATTGTATGAAATATTTTCTACCTATATGGACCTGAGATTCAGAATATATACCTTTCTAACTGTTATTTGAGATTCGAGGTTGATCGCTTTTTCTATCAAAATCTAAAGACACCCATATTGAACATTAACCTGATATGAGCAGCAATAATTCAGTTACTTCACTTGGTCACGAATCTGTGCTTGAGATCTGTTGGAGTCAATGCCGAAGGCTCCCTGAATCATGCGAAGGGTACTTGTTACCTAGCGAAGGTATCTGAAGACATAGCGAAGGATGTTGAGCAAGAGTCAGTCTAAAGTCTAAACTCTAGGAGACGTCACAGAATTGCCCAATGGCATCGCTGTAATTTTGATATTTCCTCTCCCTATAAATATGGAGGGAATAGCTCCTGTAATGACATTTGTTTTTCGGGCCTCGAGCCAAAGACACATCATTTACTCTGTCCACATTTCTCTGTCGTCCCTCAACCCCTTCGCCCAACATCGCGGACGATTAGGTGCTTCGGAACAACGTATAACGTAAGACCCGAGGAACAGCCTGGGCAATTGAACCAAGTCCAGCATCGTGGACATTTCAGGAGGGCTTCGCCGAGGACCTCGAGGACTTCGGGGTGTTGAGAAGGCTTCGCCAGGAGCAATCCGAGTGTTGAAGACGCCAGGAGGGCTTCGCAAGGACGCAATCATCATACACTCTTCGTTGGAGGGCTTCGCCGAGTCTATCAAGACCTTCGATCCCCCAACATTTGGCGCCGTCACGCGGGGCGAACCCACGACCACGTTTACAACTCAAGATGGCCAAAGGCAGATCATCAAAGACAATAGATGCCGAAACACAGCGCGCTGAGATCGAAAAGGAAAGACAAGCTAGAGAAGAAGAAGCCAAAGTCACCAGAAAACAAGAAGCATGTGCCGAAGCCGCACGAGCAGAAGAAGCTGCTCGAGCCGAAGAGGCTGCAAGACAAGAGGAAGCTCTAAGGTAGGAGGAAGCTCAGAGAGGAATACAAAACAACATCGGAGACGCTTCGCAGGTTGGAAACGTCCTTCAGGAGGGTGACGAAACAGCAGACGATGAAGCAGATTCTATTGCAGAACGACTTCGCATCATAGAGCAAGAAAGGCTTGAGAGGGAAAAACGCTTGGTAATCGTAGAAAAGAAGTCCAAACTAAAGATAGACATGCTGCAGAAGATAAGACAAACACAGAGGGAAATTGATGAAATGGATGAAAGGCTGAACCAAGTAAACGAAGATATGAACAACCTGAAGAAGCTAAGTCAGAACCATCCAAAAAAGACGTAAAAGCAGAACGAAGGGAAGGTGGTCTATGAAGTAAGCAGCACAAGCAAAGATGTTCAACCAACTTCAATGTTCAATGAAAATTCACCGCTAAGCGAAGAACTTCAAAACGAGTCCTGGCCCTTCAACTTCAAGATGCCAAAAATTAAAGCATATCAAGGGAAGTCTGATCCAAGAGAATTCTTGATGTCCATCGAAGCTGCAGTAGAATCCGGCGGAGGCACAAATTCCACATATGCGAAGGCACAGGTGATGGCAATCGAAGGAACTGCCAAAACATGGTTCTCCACCTTAGAACCGGGATCAATCAATTCATGGTCCGAATTAAGAAAGGAGTTCATAAACAATATTTAGGGTTTCCAAGCTGAAGAGGTGCATCAAGGAAAATTGTTCTCTTGCAAACAAAGGAGCGATGAAAGCCTCAGTGAATATATGCAGAGATTTATGGAGATCAAATCGAAGGCTAGAGGAGTAGGGGCTTCCACTGTAATTGATGCCTTGATGGAAGGACTGAGGTGCGGCCCTTTCCACTCTTCGCTGGCAAGGAAGAAGCCTACCACAATCTTTAGACTATTTGACATCTTCGAAAAGTATGCAAGGTCAGATGATGAATTTAGAAGAAAGAAGGACGATGAAAAGAAGCAAACTCAGCAGCAAAGAGATGAGAGAAAAGCTAAAGAAGACAGAGAATCAAGCCGAAATCGAAGGTATGACGAAAACAAAGAAAACACCAGAGACCACAACAGTCGAAGGGTACACAATCTCAAAAACAGAGAGGAAAGAGGAGATGAGAAGAGAACCAGAGAGGACGAAAAAGGAAAAGGGCGAAGCAACCATGACAAAGATCATGAGGAAAGAAGCAGAGATGGGGACAACAAGTCCAACTCCCGCACCGTGTTTTGCGAACTGCACGGCGAAGGTAAAGGGCACACAACTAAACAATGCCGAGACTTCCTATCATACAAGCAGATTTGGCTAGCAAACAGGGAAGCAAAGAAAGCCATTCGTCACATGGGCAACTTTCGCGAAGACCGATCCCAAAGCAACACTCGTTCAATCTATCCTTCGCATTCTGTAAACCATGTGGTCAGCTACCCAACAAAAGCTTCGCAGCAACTACAACAACACAATTATCACCAACCACAAAGTTTGGCCGCGCTACCACCACCACCAGACACGAATCATCAAAACAACGCAAGGCAATCAGAAGCCAACAGCGAGGTGCGAAGGCAAAGAATAAATGCCATTACCGGAGGATCCACACAGCAGCTAGACTCAAGGAGGGCCAGAAAAGAACACATGCGAAGGGTTCAACACTTCTCTTCGGGGACTCCTTTTGTCAAGGTGGTCCCATGTTGATATAACCTTCGGAGAAGAAGATGCAAGAAATCTGGACCAACCGCATTCAGACCCATTGGTGATCCAAACAAACATCAAGGGATTCGATGTCCTCAGAATACTGATCGATGGAGGAAGCTCAGCTGACATCCTCTTCGCTTCAACATTAAGAAGAATGGACCTGGAAAATGAAACTCTTCAACCAGCAGGAATTCCTTTGGTCGGTTTCACAGGAAAGATAATCCAGGCGATGGGGAAAATCGAACTTCCAGTAACCTTCGGAGAAGGAGAAAACGCAAGAACTGAAGATGTGACCTTCGATATGGTTGACCTCATCTACCCTTACAACGCTATCTTCGGGAGAGGGTCAATTAACAAGTTCGAAGCTGTCAAACATCAAGCTTATCTATGCATGAAAATTCCAGGACCAATCTTTGTGATTAGGGTCTTCGGGGATCAGCTGCAGGCAAGAGCCATTGAAGACAATGAAACTCCTGGAAGGAAGAATATCCATCTCATAAGAGAAGAGCAAGATATACTAGCCTACAAGACCTTCGGCCTCAAGAACTCGGCAAGGATGCTGCAAGACTTCATGAACCGCTACTACCAAGAGTCAACAGAACGACTCTTCGGTAGAGCGAACATCGCTTATGAGTAAAACATAAAAGACATGCGGGGGGTGCACTCTTTTTCCTCACGAGGGTAACCCTGCGAAGGGTGTGAGGTTTTTTAACGAGGCACCCTCTAAGACTGTATCACAGTTTTATAATTACTTTTTACCCTCAAAAAATTCCAGAGTAATTTGCAGAGGAGCCTTATCAAAAGGCAAAGCCACGAGCTTAACAAACAAAGTTAGGCAGAAAGCCTAGAACAAAGCGAAGGGTTCACCAAAGCAGAACTTGGTGTAACCCAACTTCGAGGCAACGTGTTATAAGAAATAACACAGATCCCTCAGATAAAAAAGTATCACAAAAACTTGTTATCTGGACTCCAAAAAATGGAAAACCAGAACAAGCAAGCGAAGCCATGGCCTCAAAGTGAGAAGCCATCGGCTAAAACCCATCAGGCCCAAGGCCTAGAACGAAGGAAAATCGGACCAAAAAGTCTAAGAATATGCGAAGGGCAAACCAATTTGGTACATCCCAAATTCGAGGGCTTATATCATAAAAAAAATGATGATACCAAGCCCCCAGGTTACAAATCGAAGGCATTAAGACAGAAAATGGAATTAAACTTTTCCTTTAAAGTCTTGCCTCGGAGTAAAAAATATCACAAAAAAGCTAAGACGCATGAGGGAAAAGCCCAAGCGAAGGCATAATCTCTCCCGAAGACTAGAAAAAACTTTTTCAGCAAAGAATGCCTTCGCAGGGCATAGATCCAAATGCAAGTTTTAAGCGTGAAAACGTCAATCTTCATAAGAAAACAGAAGGTCATCACGCAAGAAGCAGAAGCTTCGCAAGGATATTAAAGAAACCTATTCTAGAGCGAAGCAAGCAGAAAAGGATTTCTTCAAAAAATAATTCAAAAGCATAATTCATTCAAGGAGAACCATCGTCAGGCTCTTGCTTTACAATAAGACCTAATTATAATAGCATCTGACATACAACACTAAACTCGTTAACGTCATATCCGCTCGAAGGCGAATAAGGCCTTTGAAAAACGGGATCTACTACCCCGGAAGAAATCATTCGCTCAACATGCGAAGCAGCGTCGAAAGGCGAAGAAGGGTCTTCAATATAAACAGGAGGATCACGATGGCGAAGGCCGCTACTCTTCTTCTTGGTTGTACCATGACTGCTCGAAGAACCACCACGAGGGCGGCGTCCACGAGACCTTCGCTTTGTGCAGCCTCGATGCCCTTCGAAAACATCATCATCAGGGCGGTAAACTCTACCAATAACCACAAGGCTTCCTCGAGGAAAAATGAGGGGACCTTCAACCCCTTCGATGGGGGACAAAGGGTCCGACTCGCTAGATAGGTCAATCTCCGAAGGAGAACTGAAAATCTCAATTGGAGGCTCTCTACGAGCCAAGTTATGAGAAGAAGGCTCAGGAGTCGCAAACTCGCTCAGAGAAACGTCAGATGAAGACTCCGGAGCAGCACACTTCCCTGACACAACGTCAGAAGAAGCCTTCGGAGTGGCAAACTCGCTCAAAGAAACATCAGACGAAGATTCCGGAGCAGCACACTTCTCTGACTCAACATCAGAAGAAACCTTCGGAATGGCAAACTCGTTCAGGGAAATCTCAGAAGAATCCTAAAAATCCAAAGCCAAACAAATATTAAAAGTACAAACAATAACAAGTTTACAACACATGTCTTCACAACATTCTCAGCAAATACATGTCCGAAGGGGTAACATCCCACATAAATCAAACATAAAGAGTTTATACCTCACTCTGAGGCTGCTGGCCGATAGAGAGAACCCTGTTCCAGAAAGACTCGTCAATATTATTAACAAACTTGACGAGGGCTCCGATCAGAGCAGGAGGCGTGCTCTCAGTAGTAGCAAAGGAAAAAGAGTCGTCGATAGCCTTCGCCAAGGCAGCACTCCCTCCAGCTTCGAGCGAGTGAAGAACATCCCGAACAGCAAGTTGCACAGCATTCTTCGAAAAAGCTCTGCAAGCTTCAATGACATAAGGGATGTTGGCAGTAAGCCAACCTTGGTAATGCTCAGTCAAAGCATCTTCAGGCAACGGATCGGGGCTGCCCCAACAGAAACAAGGGCATCTCGAACCGGACCACAAACGTCAGCCAGTCGAAGCTCTTCAGCCTTTACAAGACCAGCAAGCTCTTGATCAGCATCATCAATCTTGGCAATGAGGTCTTCGTTATTTTTAACGGCCTTCGCAAGGGACGCATCCAGGTCTTCAACCTGCTTGTCCAAGGAAGCCACCTTCGCTTCGTAGTCCTCGTCAGACTTAACGAGCACCTCTTTCTCTGAACCAAGTTCAGCCAAGCGTTTCTCGCTAAGAGCAAGCGCATCCTCTTTCTCCTTGACCTTCGTCTCAATGGCAGCGAGATCTTTGCGAAGATTGTCACGATCACTCTTCATCTTCGACAGCTCCCGATACTGGCGAAGGAAAGCATGGGTAATAGCAAGAGTCTGCCAAAAAGAAGTAGAAATCAGGGCAAACAAAGCTATTTACGAAGTACCAAAAAGAGAGAGAGAGAGAGAGAGAGACAACTCACCTTCACTTGCGAAGACAACAAAGACTTATACAGGGCATCTCCACCCTGCGACATCAGCTCTTCCTCCACTTGGGGAAGCCGAATCGTGTTAGCAGCAGCAACAAAAGGCTCAGCAGCCAGAGCACTCATGACGAAGGCGTTAGCTGGAACCTCGTCGCAAGCAAGCGAAGACCCCTCAGCAGCTTCAACAGAATCAAAATTCACGTCAAAAGGGAGAAACTCACCTGCATCGCCTCAAAAACAGAATGTAGGAAAAGTTCACCACCTGCCGAAGGGCTAAGAATACCACGGGGTTGAATATGAGGTTCTAGCGGAAGCTGAACCGCAGTTCCCAAGTTAGCAGCCATCTGGTGAAGCTCAGACATATCAAGTAATGGAAGGTGATAACTCGAAACAGCACCTTCATTCACAGCCGTGTCCTGAATCTGGGCCTCACCCGAAGCCTGGGTCTTGTCCTGGATCTTAGCCTTCAATCCAGGTGCGACGGGCACATTACACCCGCTTCGGCATCCTTGTCCTGGATCTTAGCCTTTGATCCAGCAGTACTAGGTGCGGTCACAACAACCTTCGCACCTTTGTCCTGGGTCTTGGCCTTCTTAGAAGCCGTAAATTTGCCAGCGTCAGCTGAAGAAGAAGAAGAACCCTTCGCGGGACCAACAAGACTTTTGGGAGGAGTTTCTTTTAAAACCGACGAAGTTTTAGCAGAACTCTGATTTCCACCCTTCGGACCAGTAATAACATCCATCAAGTTATACATCTTAGGAGGCCGAAACGACATGGCTGGTTTATCAGAATAAACCAGCCGAGTTGATGAATCCTTCAAGGAAGAAACTGGAGCCTTCGAAGGGGGCTCCGAGGCAGCGACGACACTAGTCATTTGAGGACGAACCTCACTGACAGCCTTATCAGAACTATCCTTGGAAGACAACTTATGGACCTTCGCCTTTTTCCTAACATTTTCTTCGCTGGATCTCCGATCATTAGGCATCTTGAAAAAGTGTGCGAGAAAGGGATCTCTAATGGTGCGAAGGTAGGAGTGAAAGCGAAAGCAGTGAAGACAAGAGCTTACAAAAGCGAAAACAGCGCGAGGAAACAAGGCAATCACTACGGATATATATAGAGTTAAGCAGAGCATCGAGAATCACTACGGCAATCACTAGAGGCAGCGACGACACTAGTCATTTGAGGACGAACCTCACTGACAGCCTTATCAGAACTATCCTTGGAAGACAACTTATGGACCTTTGCCTTTTCCTAACATTTTCTTTGCTGGATCTCCGATCATTAGGCATCTTGAAAAAGTGTGCGAGAAAGGGATCTCTAATGGTGCGAAGGTAGGAGTGAAAGCGAAAGCAGTGAAGACAAGAGCTTACAAAAGCGAAAACAGCGCGAGGAAACAAGGCAATCACTACGGATATATATAGAGTTAAGCAGAGCATCGAGAATCGAGAAAAAAGTACATATCGAAAACGACAAGCACGTGCACGAGTCAGGAGAGCACACGACATAATCGTAATTATAATATTAATTGTTTCTGACCTAGGTTTAACCAAGGTACATCAACAATTGAGGGCTAATGTTGGAGTCAATGCCGAAGGCTCCCTGAATCATGCGAAGGGTACTTGTTACCTAGTGAAGGTATCTGAAGACATAGTGAAGGATGTTGAGCAAGAGTCAGTCTAAAGCCTAAACTCTAGGAGACGTAACAGAATTGTCCAATGGCATCGCTGTAATTTTGACCTTTCCTCTCCCTATAGATATGGAGGGAATAGCTCCTGTAATGACATCTGTTTTTCGGGCCTCGAGCCAAAGACACATCATTTACTCTGTCCACATTTCTCTGTCGTCCCTCAACCCCTTCGCCTAGCACCGCGGACGATTGGGGGCTTCGGAACAACGTATAACGTAAGACCCGAGTAACAGCCTGGTCAGTTGAACCATGTCCAGCATCGCGGACATTTCAGGAGGGCTTCGCCGAGGAGCTCGAGGACTTCGGGGTGTTGAGAAGGCTTCGCCAGGAGCAATCCGAGCGTTGAAGACGCCAGGAGGGCTTCGCAAGGACGCAATCATCATACACTCTTCGTTGGAGGGCTTCGCCGAGTCTATCAAGACCGTCGATCCCCCAACAAGATCACAAGTTACACACCTTTGACAATCATTATCTGGTAGACCTAACCAGCAGCGCAACGGTTCAATTTTGAGCGGCCTCTATGTATACCCGGCCATCGACCTCCAACGGCTATATCTCTCGCCTCCAGTCACAAGAACACGAACCAAGCTTCCCTTTTCACCTCTCTACTCACTCCAAAGCCAAAGATTTGTGTGAATCACTCAAGGGAGTGTGAGAGGCCAAGAAATTCGTGTTGAGAGCAAGCATTCCACTCTTGAGCTTCTTGTGTCATCTTTCTCACTTGGTTTCATTTGTTACTCTTAGAGCTTTGTGCTCCTAGACGGCTAGAGGTTGCCCAAGAGCTCCTAATTCGTGTGGTGAAGCTCTGGAAAGTTTGTATTACCCATTCTCACAAGGGGATTTGCTAGTGAGCAACTCAAGTGGTCTTGGTGACCGATTGAGTGAGGAAAAGGGTTGAGAAGAACCCGGTCCTTTGTGTACTCCTCAATGGAGACGTATGGCACTTTGTGGGCCTAAACTTGGGGACAAATCTTGTGTCAATTGTCTCAATTTTGTTTGTTCTTGTTGTTCATACTTGTTCTTGTTCATATTGCTCCCATATCATCATATTGCTTCGATCCACTTGTCGACTTGTTTACTTCCGCAATTGTTGTGTAGATTCGCTTACTAGCATCTATACAAGTCTTTTGATTCAAGTAGAATTGCTAGAAACTTCGTAGATTTCAAATTCCGCACGATTTATCCCCTGTTCCAGACTGTCCAACATAGTACCGGATACTCCAGTTGTTCCAGTTCTGGAGTATCCGGCATTGTACCGGACTATCCGGGGTGCTGATGATTTTGATTAAGTCTTATTTCGCAGAAGTTTTTAGCATTGCCTATTCACCCCCCCCCTGAGGCAACTTTCAATTGGTATCAGAGCCGAGTACTCCGTTCGATGCCTAACCGCTTGGAGAAGAAATGGAGGCAATTCTTGGTGAACCTGGTAGCCTAAGGAAGAAGAAGAGCAAGTCAAAGAAGCAACCCAAGCCGATCGACTACAGCGAAGAAGAAGAAGTGGTTGTCGAAGACACAAGCACAAGCTCAAATGAGTCCAAGTTTGAAAGCTCAAGCATGTAATACCCCAGCCCAGAGTACGGCTCCAGACCGGTACACCTACAGTACGGGCCCCACATCACAGTAGCAACTCTTATGCTTTCGTCCTCGCTTCGCGTAAAAGGGTTAACCCGGTTACTACTGCACCCAGGACTGAGTATTTAAGCTGGTCCAGCTCCCAGTGAATATCCGACTCGCGGTGCTACAGTACCACGCAGCTACAGTGTTCCGCGGCTACAATAGCCTCGCTACAGTACCGCGGCCCAATGGGCCCAGCCCACGGGCCGAACAACTGGCCGATTCTATTTTTTTGGGGCTTGAATTAACATCCTAGATGTTACATTCTCCCCCCCTTTAGAACTCGACGTCCCGTCGAGCGACCAGCTTACCCCCTGACTGCTCGAGTCATCCAGGGGACAGTAGACATAGGATCGTCCCTTCCTGGCCACGTCCAGCACGTGTCATGTCGTGTCATGCCGTGCCCTGCCTAGCGGACCCACGTGCCATGCCGACGCGCCACGCACACCGTGACTGCACCTGTGACACAGCGAAGGTCGGCTCTGATACCATTCTGTAACACCCCAGCCCAGAGTACGGCTCCAGACCGGTACGCCTACAGTACGGGCCCCACATCACAGTAGCAACTCTTATGCTTTCGTCCTCGCTTCGCGTAAAAGGGTGAACCCGGTTACTACTGCACTCAGGACTGAGTATTTAAGCTAGTCCAGCTCCCTGTGAATATCCGATATGGACTAAACGCGCGGTGCTACAGTAGCCTCACTACAGTACCGAGTAGCTACAGTGTTCCGCGGCTACAATAGCCTCGCTACAGTACCGCGTCCCAATGGACCCGGCCCACGGGCCGAACAACTGGCCGATTCTATTTTTTTTTGGCTTGAATTAATATCCTGAATGTTACAAAGCACAAGCTCAAGCTCCGAAGATGAAAGATCACATGCTTCCTCAAGTAGAACCAAGAAGCAAAAGAAGAAGAAGGGCAAGCGCTCTAAGAAGCGTGACAATTTACATGCTATGCCTTTTAGTTATGAAAGTTAAATTCTAACATCAATTTTACGTCCGTGCAGTTGGGTAGGGCGCCTCATTTCGATGGGATGCACTATGCCAAGTGGAGGCATGACATGAGGTTGCATCTAATTTCGCTCAATCCAAGCATTTGGAGAGTTGTGTATGCAGGTATGAGAAGACCAAAGAACTATGATGATCTCACACAACAGGAAGAACAAGATTGGCACCGAAATGCACAAACCGCCATCGTGATCCTCACCTCCTTGAGCAATGATGAGTTTGATAGAGTTGATGGCTTGGAGAGTGCGAAAGAAATTTGGGACACTCTTCAGGCTCATGAAAGAGTTGACACCTTGAAGCAAGCTAAGATTGAAATCTTGGAAGGAGAGTTTGGTAGGTTTGTGATGGAGGATGATGGGACCCCTCAACAAATGTATGGATGTGTCAAAGTCAAGGTCAACAAGCTTAGAGCCTATTGATGTACCAAGTATGGAAATCATGAGGTGATCAAATTGTTGACTAGAGCTTTCTCACCAAGGAACATCACTCTTGTGACCATGATCTGGCAAATGAGAAACTACAAGAAGATGACTCCAGATGAAGTTCTTGGCATGATCATAAATCATGAGATCATGGAGAAGGAAACCGAATATGTCAAATCAATAGCAACGACCGTTTCCAACTCCAAGAACAAGGAAGTAGCATTCAAGGCAAGCAAGAAGAAAAGCAAGCAACCGGTTCAAGATAGCTCAAGTGATGATGAAGAGGAAGAGAGATCCAATGATGAAGAATTGGCTCTCTTTATCAAGAAGTTCAAGAAGTTCATGAAGAAAGACTGTGGCTCCAAAGGCAAGGGAGCAAGAAAAACAAGAGAAGAGTCATCAAAAGGACAAGAAACTATTCAAGAAGAAGAAGTTCACCGGTCAAGCTCATGTGGCGGATGAAGGTTCGAATGATGAAGCCACCGCTAAAGAAGACATTCTTACCATTGCTATCAAAGGGTCATCATCATGCAAAAAACTATTTCCATGCCTCCATGGCTAAGGGGCGGAAAGCCTATTCCTCCGGTGGAACAAGTTGGGGGCTTGATAGTGGATGCACAAGCCATATGATCGGAGAGAAGAAAATGTTCACATCACTTGAAGAGAACACAACCGAGTGTGATCAAATTACCTTCGGTGATGATGGCAAAGGAGGGGTACTTGGTATGGGTAAAATTGCTCTCACTCCCGAGTATTCCATTTCTAATGTACTCTTGTTAGATTCATTGGAGTTCAATTGATGTCGTCTCACAACTTTGTGAGAAGGGCTTTAATTGCTATTTCATTAATGAGGGTGTGACTGTTTTCAAGAGGAGTGATAACTCAATTGCCTTTAAGGACGTGTTGAAATAAGAGCTTTATCTTTTGAATTTTTCATCGGATAAAACCCAACTGAATACATGCTTGATGGCAAAGTCTAGCATGGGTTGGCTATGGCACCGAGGGCTAGCCCATGTTGGTATGAGGAATCTTAACAATCTCCAAAAGGGCGGCTACATCCATGGACTAACCAATATTTCTTTTGAATAAGATAGAATTTATAGTGCATGTCAAGCCGGAAAGCAACATGGAGCTCCTCATCCCGCCAAGAATGTGATGACTACCAAGAGGCCATTGGAGATGCTACACATGGATCTTTTTGGTTCAATTGCCTACTTGAGCATTGGTGGTAATAAATATGGTTTAGTAATTGTTGATGGTTACTCTCATTTCATTTGGGTATATTTTTTGCATCATAAAAGTGAAACACAAGGAGCGCTTAAGAAGTTCTTGAGAAGGGCTCAAAATGAATATGAAGTCAAGATCAAGAAGATAAGGAGTGACAATGAAAGTGAATTCAAGAACACTCAAGTTGAAGAATTCCTTGATGAAGAAGGCATCAAGCATGAGTTCTGGGCGCCCTATACCCCACAACAAAATAGGGTGGCCGAGAGGAAGAACCGTACACTCATTGAGATGGCAAGAAGAATGCTTGATGAGTATAAGGCTTTGGACTGCTTTTGGGCCGAAGCCGTGAACGCCGCATGCCATGCATCAAACCGGTTATTTCTTCACCAAATCTTGCAAAAGACAACTTATGAGCTACTCACCGGTAACGTTCCTAATGTCTCTTACTTTTGTGTCTTTGGGAGCAAATGTTTTATTCTTAACAAGAAACCTAAGTCCTCAAAGTTTGCTCCTAAGGTCGATGAAGGGTTCTTGTTTGGATATGGATCAAATGTTTTGGCATACCGGGTCTTCAACAAAACCAATGGTTATGTTGAGGTCACGCGTGATGTGACATTTGATGAATCTAATGGTTCTCAAGTGGAGCATGTTGATCCAAGTGTGATAGGTAATGAACAAACTCCACATAAGGCAATTGGAAGAATGGCCATAAGTAATGTGATAGCACAAGAGCCACAAGTTGATCAAGCTCAACCTCTTTCCTCACGTCAAAGCACACCACCACCAACATAAGAGCAAGGTTAAGGAAGTGATCAAGATCAAGGTGATGATCATGATCAAGAACATGACCAAGACCAAGCTCCAAGTGGTGGTGGCGATGAACAAGAAGAGAAGGAAGAAGAAGAGGTCAATGCAAGACAAGTGCTATACCCAAGAATACGCCAAAGTGTACAAAGGGACCACCCTGTCGACAACATCATTGGTGACATTGAAAAAGGGGTAACCATTAGAACCCGAGTTGCAAATTTTTGTGAACATTACTCTTTTGTGTCCTCTTTGGAGCCACTTAGAGTAGAAGATGCACTCACGGATCTAGATTGGACGATGGCCATGCAGGAAGAGTTGAACAACTTCGAAAGAAATCAAGTGTGGGAATTGGTGGAAAGACCAAAGCAAAATGTTATGGGTACCAAATGGGTGTTTCGCAACAAACAAGATGAGCATGGTGTGGTAACAAGAAACAAGGCAATACTTGTTGCAAAAGAGTACTCACAAGTGAAAGGTTTTGATTTTGATGAAATTTATGCTTCCGTAGCTAGGCTTGAATCAATTCGTATATTTCTTGCCTTTGCTACTCACCATGGTTTTAGGATACACCAAATGGACGTGAAAAGTGACTTCCTCAATGGGCCAATCAATGAAGAGGTGTATGTGGAGAAACCACCATGCTTTGAAGACCCAAAGTATCCTTACCATGTCTTTAAACAAGCACCTAGAGCATGGTATGAATGCCTTAAGGGATATCTTTTTGCTGATCAATTCGTAATTGGTCAAGTTGATCCTACTCTTTTCATAAGAAAAGTTGATGATGATATCTTTGTGTGACAAGTATATATCGATGACATTATATTTGGTTCTACTAATAAAGCTTTTTGTGCAGAGTTTAGCAAGATGATGATCAAAAAGTTCAAGATGTCCATGATGGGGAGTTGAAGTTCTTTCTAGGTTTTGAAATCAAGCAACTCCAAGAAGGCACATTCATATGTCAAGCCAAGTACACTCAAGATATGTTCAAGAAGTTTGACATGGACAAAGCCAAACCCATCAAGAATACAATGAAGACTAATGGACATCTTGATCTTGATCTTGATCGTGATAGGTTCATTGCTTTATCTTTGTGCATCTAGGCCCGATATTATGCGTAGTGTGTGCATGTGTGCAAGATTCTAATCCACTCTAAAGGAGTGTCATATGGTGGCCGTTAAAAGAATTTTGTGATATTTGGTTCATACACCTAACCTAGGGCTATGGTATCCAAAGGGCGCCAAGTTCAAGTGAGTTGGCTATTCCGATGCTGACTATGCCGGATGTAAGGTGAATAGGAAGAGCACATCCGGGACTTGCCAATTCTTGGGTAGGGCCCTAGTATCATGGTTGTCGGTGTTAAGAAACCGGCCGACAAGTAAATTTGTAACTACGGCGCCTAACGATCTTCTATGATGGCGAGGGTTTTGCGAGAGAGGCAAGGTTTATACTGGTTCAGGCAATTGATGCCCTACGTCCAGTTCGTGAGTGGTTCGTGTTTCGACTTGCAGAGGGGAGCTACAAGTGTTGACGAGGGAGGAGAAAGACTCCAAGCCTCTTCGTGTGTATCTCTCGATGGATTCGTCCCCATCCTCATGCACCCAGCTCTCCTTTTATAGTCAAGGAGCGAGCCGGTTTACAAATGGGAACGGGGCTTCCGAGTTGTGGGCTAGCGCGGCTACACGCCGCACTAGTCTGAACCCTAGCTGCCACTGTGGCCCTAGTCAGGCGGCGTCCTGTCAGCCCGGTCGCCGGGCAGGTGGTCGAGATGTCAACCCAGACTGTTGCGGCCGTCTTGTCGCCGGTCCGGTCTTCGTCCCTGTTCAGGGTGATGATGATGTCGTAGCCATCCCGCTGCTGTACTCGAGGTGTCAGGCGGCGCCGCGAGATGGGACGGGTGCCACTGTGCGGGTCACATCGCGTGCCTGCAAGTATATGAGTTGCTGGGTAGAGTTAAGGCTCCCCAGCTACTCGTCGTAAATGCCTGTCCTCCTTGTCAGAGGAAAATCTTCTCGACGAAGTCTCCCAACTCGGGGTCGGGCGAAGCGGAGTTTGGGGCCCCACCCGACTCGGGGTCGGGCGGGGCGGAAGTCGTGGGCCCGTCCGACTGGGGGTCGGGCGAGGCGGAGTTCGTGGACCCCACCCGACTCCGAGTCGGGCGGGGCGGAAGTCGTGGGCCCGTCCGACTGGGGGTCGGGCGAGGCGGAACTTGTATGTGCCCTCGGGGTCGGTCGTGGGCCCCTCGCGCGCTCTGTTGTCATGCACCTGTTCCTGTGGGCCCTACACAATCAAGCTGAGACGGTTAGCGGGATTAAGTATCCTAGATCAGGATACCCTGATTTGGGTATCCGTCAGTAGCCCCCGAGCCTGGGCGGCGGCCGGGGGTCGTGGTCGCCGTCGAGGCTTGTCGTTGTCTCTCCGAGGGTATTTTCGTACTACTCTTACCGGTGGGTGCGCGCGAGCGCACCCGCCGGGTGTAGCCCCCGAGCCTCGGTACAAGTGGTTTACTTGTGCCGAGGGTGACAAAAAAAGGTTTTCCCGAGACCACGCAGTAGGTCATTGTTTGCGAATGCGAGCCCCCGAGTCCTCGCTCGATGCGCGAATCCGTCCGAGGGTCGTTTCGTCTTTTTGTTTCGCTCGTACCCGCGCGTCTTTACGATAAGACGGGACACGCATGAGCCGGCCACGTCATTCCTCGATGGTTCGATGCGTGGTGCTCGTTTAAGCTGCAAACGGGTGTGTCCGAGTGAAGGCCTCGGCTTGCCCTTCGCGGGGATCCGATTGAGACTAGCTGGAGTCAGCCTCATTAAAATCCGAGTTCCTGCCTTTTTCGATCGCCGACTCCTTTCGCTCGGAGTCAGTGGGCTCGATGCCCTCCCTCGATGGGTGATCAAGGTCGAGGTTTTTTAGACTCGGACTCGGACGCTACCGTCAGAGGCCCATTGTACTACAGTGTACGGGTTGCGGTCGCTGGGGACCCCTCTTTGGTGGCCCCTCACTTAGTTTTGCCCTGGAGCGGCCGTTCGAACCCTTTCGCGGGGCCGGCCTTCGAACTCCTGGGCCGGAAACTGGGCTGTCGGGGCGTTTTCAGCCCCTAGCCTTTATTACCTGTGGGCCCGGCCGGGATTCCAAGCCCGCCTGGGCCGTCATCGTGCGTCGTGGAGACGCGACGGTTCGCCTTCCGCGCGGATCGAGGCCACGATCTGTCTTCGTGCGGTAGTGGAGCGGGCCATGATGGCGATTTTTAAGGCACCTGCACCTGTTAAATCGCGAAACAGGGAAGGCGCGAGAAACGAGGCGTCGTGTGAACGCGATAACTATAAAGAAGGGATGAGCCTAACCTCATTTGCCTTACCAGGTTTTCGCAACCTTTCGCATCCACCGCCGCTTGCCCTTGCACAAACCGCTTCGTCTTCCTCGCCTCGCTTGCTCTCCAACTTCCCTTCGTTTCGCCGTCGCTCCGCGTCCCTCGTTCGCATTCGCCATGGCGGATTGGAGCCGGTCCAACAGCACCAAGGGGAACCTCGATGCCCTGGTTGCGCGCGGCCTCCTGATGCCCCTCACCGCGGAGCATGAGTGGCTGGTTCCCGGGGAGGAGAGGATCCCATCGCCGCCGGACGGCTACATTGTCTCCTTCCGCTCCTTCCACGAGCGCGGCTTCGGCATGCCGCCTCTCCCCTTCCTGGCGCGCCAACTGTCGGTGTTAAGAAACCGGCCGACAAGTAAATTTGTAACTACGGCGCCTAACGATCTTCTATGATGGCGAGGGTTTTGCGAGAGAGGCAAGGTTTATACTGGTTCAGGCAATTGATGCCCTACGTCCAGTTCGTGAGTGGTTCGTGTTTCGACTTGCAGAGGGGAGCTACAAGTGTTGACGAGGGAGGAGAAAGACTCCAAGCCTCTTCGTGTGTATCTCTCGATGGATTCGTCCCCATCCTCATGCACCCAGCTCTCCTTTTATAGTCAAGGAGCGAGCCGGTTTACAAATGGGAACGGGGCTTCCGAGTTGTGGGCTAGCGCGGCTACACGCCGCACTAGTCTGAACCCTAGCTGCCACTGTGGCCCTAGTCAGGCGGCGTCCTGTCAGCCCGGTCGCCGGGCAGGTGGTCGAGATGTCAACCCAGACTGTCGCGGCCGTCTTGTCGCCGGTCCGGTCTTCGTCCCTGTTCAGGGTGATGATGATGTCGTAGCCATCCCGCTGCTGTACTCGAGGTGTCAGGCGGCGCCGCGAGATGGGACGGGTGCCACTGTGCGGGTCACATCGCGTGCCTGCAAGTATATGAGTTGCTGGGTAGAGTTAAGGCTCCCCAGCTACTCGTCGTAAATGCCTGTCCTCCTTGTCAGAGGAAAATCTTCTCGACGAAGTCTCCCAACTCGGGGTCGGGCGAAGCGGAGTTTGGGGCCCCACCCGACTCGGGGTCGGGCGGGGCGGAAGTCGTGGGCCCGTCCGACTGGGGGTCGGGCGAGGCGGAGTTCGTGGACCCCACCCGACTCCGAGTCGGGCGGGGCGGAAGTCGTGGGCCCGTCCGACTGGGGGTCGGGCGAGGCGGAACTTGTATGTGCCCTCGGGGTCGGTCGTGGGCCCCTCGCGCGCTCTGTTGTCATGCACCTGTTCCTGTGGGCCCTACACAATCAAGCTGAGACGGTTAGCGGGATTAAGTATCCTAGATCAGGATACCCTGATTTGGGTATCCGTCAATGGTCGTCCAAGAAACAAAATTCCGTTGCCCTTTCCACTGTCGAAGCGGAGTATGTTACAGCCAGTAATTGTTGTGCATAATTGCTTTGGATGCGGCAAACTCTAAAGGACTTTGGTTACACTATGAACAAAGTTTCCCTCCTATGTGATAATGAGAGTGCCATAGTGATTACACATAACCCTGTTGATCACAATAGAACTAAGCACATAGATATCCGGCACCACCTCTTGAGAGATCATGCTATCAAGAGGGATATAGTGATAAGCTACATAAGAACCGATACCCAACTTGCCGATATATTCACCAAGCCTCTAGATGAGAAGCACTTTTGTGAGCTTACAAGTGAATTGAATATCCTTGATTCTTCTAATGTGGAGTAGAATGTTGAACATCTGATTGTTGTTTTCTAGTTTCTTAGTTTTGTAATACAAAATGAATTTTGAAAATATTTGAATGATTTTCAAAGCTATTTGAATGGTTCTTGATCTTTTGATCATAGTTTGTTGTATATGGTCATAGTTATGATTTGTTGATTGTTTACTGGCCATATTTGACAAGTGTATCCTACCAGTCCATCCATCATTTCAAAATTCCTTGAAAATTAGCAGTCTGCAAGTCAGCAAGGCAGTCAGGGTCGGACTGTCTAGCATCAGGCCAGACTGTCCGGGAAAATCCTCAATTTTTCAGCAGAACATCAGATACCCCCCACCAGAGACTCTGGTAGGAGACCGGAGTATCCGGACTGGTACTTGACAGACTATCCGGTGCAGTGCCGGACTATCCGGCAAGTTACCATCCTATAAAAGGATTTCACCCCGAGACAAACCGGTCATTTTTTCTTTTCACCGCGCCCGACTCCCTCTCGTCACCCTCTCTCTCCCCTCCTCCAAAATCTTTGATTCTTGGTCGATTTGGAGCGGGATTCGACTCCCCAAAGGATTTCTAATGCCTCCAATCGCCGGAGACTCCAGTGCCCCCAAGTTTTTCCTCCGGGAAACCGAGGAAGTGCCTGAAGGTACCATTGCTCTCCCCTCTCTTCGATCTCTTTGATTCCGTCATTCTAGTGGATTTCCTTTAGTTAAGTTGTTGGATATGAGGTTGTTTAGCAATGCTAGAAGTTTGGTTGAAATCCCGTGGTGAGTTGTGGAGATTCGATAATTTTGTAAATTGCTAGGGTCTGCCGGAGTGTCCGGCCCCAGGACTATCCAACACAAAGACGGATACTCTGATAGAACCTGACACTTCACAAGATCGTCTAGTCTGTTGCATTTTGATTCCATCCCTTCTTCTAATTCTTGAGCCTCATTCAATGGTGTTTGCATGGCATATGTCAGGCCGAGAGGGTCAATTGGTTAGAGGAGGTGATGGCCAAAGAAGAGGAACCAAGCAACCCGCCAAGAGGAGTGGCTCCTCTTCAAGCCAACCTGCATCAGCTAAGAGAGGCAGAGGCAAGGGCAAGGGCAATGCACCAGCAGCTGATGATGACAATGAAGCACCACTGTTGGTTCGAGGCATGTTTCCTAGGATACGTACTCCTCGTCACACCGACAGGAGTATTTGTCTAAGGAATGGTGTGAACTATTCAAAAGGAAGACATGATTTCACTAAGTTGTGTCGATGTTGGAGATAACGCCGAAGGCTCTTTGCATCATGCGAAAGGTGTTTGACTCCAAGCGAAGGTATTATGACGTTCGGCGAAGGATATAGAATATGAGCCAGAGTGAAGCCTAACACTTAGAGCCGTGCTTGACTCCAGGCGAAGGTATTATGACGTACGACGAAGGATATAGCATATGAGCCAGAGTGAAGCCTAACACTTAGAGCTGTAACAGAATTGCCCAGTGGCATGGCTGTAATATCGATCTCTCCCCCCCCCCCCCCCTTTATAAATATGGAGGGGAGAGCTCCTGTAATGACATCTGTTTTTCGGGCCACGAGCCAAAGAGACATCATTTACTCCGTCCATAATTCTCTATCGTGTTTTTACCCCTTCGCCCGGCATCGCGGACGACTGAGGGCTTCGGGAATTGAACAACGTAAGTATCATAGAACGTTAACACTTCAGGAGGGCTTCGCTGAGCGCAGAAGAAGCCATCCAAGGAGCGACGAGGCTTCGCGAGGCTCTACACCGAGAACAAGAACCTTCGGAGGGCTTCGCGAGGACCGACTTCCACTACAACACTCGTTGGAGGGCTTCGCCGAGTCTCTCAAGACCTTCGATCCCCCAACATTTGGCGCCGTACCGCGGGGCGAACCCACGACCACGATCAACAACTCAAGATGGCGAGAGGCAAGTCATCAAAGACAGTAGATATTGAGACACAACGCGCAGAAGCCGAAGAAAGAGAGCGAGTAGCTAAGGAAGAAGAAGACAAAATCGCGAAGGAACGAGAAGCACAAGCCGAAATCGCACGAGCTGAACAGGCAACCCGAGCCGAAGAAATAACAAAACAGGAAGAAGCTATAAAGCAGCAAGAAGCTCTAAAAAGAACACAAAACAATAATGAAAATGCTTCGCAGGCAGAAAACAACCCTCCGAAGGATGATGAGGCAGTAGATGACGACGCCGATTCCTTAGCAGAGCAACTTCGCATCCTGGAGAAGGAAAGAGTTGAGAGGGAAAAACGACTGGCCTTCGTTGAGAAACGGCAAAAACTGAAAATAGCCATGCTGCAGAAGATACTAACACTTAGAGCCGTGCTTGACTCCAGGCGAAGGTATTATGACGTACGACGAAGGATATAGCATATGAGCCAGAGTGAAGCCTAACACTTAGAGCTGTAACAGAATTGCCCAGTGGCATGGCTGTAATATCGATCTCTCCCCCCCCCCCCCCCCCCCTTTATAAATATGGAGGGGAGAGCTCCTGTAATGACATCTGTTTTTCGGGCCACGAGCCAAAGAGACATCATTTACTCCGTCCATAATTCTCTATCGTGTTTTTACCCCTTCGCCCGGCATCGCGGACGACTGAGGGCTTCGGGAATTGAACAACGTAAGTATCATAGAACGTTAACACATCAGGAGGGATTCGCTGAGCGCAGAAGAAGCCATCCAAGGAGCGACGAGGCTTCGCGAGGCTCTACACCGAGAACAAGAACCTTCGGAGGGCTTCGCGAGGACCGACTTCCACTACAACACTCGTTGGAGGGCTTCGCCGAGTCTCTCAAGACCTTCGATCCCCCAACATTTGGCGCCGTACCGCGGGGCGAACCCACGACCACGATCAACAACTCAAGATGGCGAGAGGGAAGTCATCAAAGACAGTAGATATTGAGACACAACGCGCAGAAGCCGAAGAAAGAGAGCGAGTAGCTAAGGAAGAAGAAGACAAAATCGCGAAGGAACGAGAAGCACAAGCCGAAATCGCACGAGCTGAACAGGCAACCCAAGCCGAAGAAATAACAAAACAGGAAGAAGCTATAAAGCAGCAAGAAGCTCTAAAAAGAACACAAAACAATAATGAAAATGCTTCGCAGGCAGAAAACAACCCTCCGAAGGATGATGAGGCAGTAGATGACGAAGCCGATTCCTTAGCAGAGCAACTTCGCATCCTGGAGAAGGAAAGAGTTGAGAGGGAAAAACGACTGGCCTTCGTTGAGAAACGGCAAAAACTGAAAATAGCCATGCTGCAGAAGATAAGGCAAACGCAGAGAGATATCGAAGAAATGGACGAAAGGTTAGACCAGGTAAACCAGGACATAAACAACCTCAAGAAGCTAAGCCAGAGCCAACCAAAGAAAGTGCAAAAGAACAACGAAGGGGGAATCGCTTATGAAGTAAGCAGCACAAGCAGAGATGCTCAACCAACTTCAATGTTCAATGAGCACTCACCTCTAAGCGAAGAACTGCAAAATGAGCCATGGCCTATCAACTTCAAAATGCCAAAGATAAAAGCATATCAAGGAAAATCTGACCCAAGGGAATTCCTGATGTCATTCGAAGCTGCGATCGAATCAGACGGAGGAACAAATTCCACTTATGCGAAGGCTCTGGTTATGGCAATCGAGGGGACTGCAAAAACCTGGTTCTCCACTCTAGAACCAGGATCAATCAATTCATGGTCCGAATTAAGGAAAGAATTCATAAACAACTTCCAGGGTTTCCAAGCTGAAGAAGTTCATCAGGGAAAGCTATTCTCCTGCAAGCAAAAAAGTGATGAAGGCCTCAGAGAATACATGCAGAGGTTCATGGAAATTAAGTCGAAGGCCAGAGGAGTAGCGGCCTCCACAGTAATCGATGCACTAATGGAGGGGTTGAGGGCTGGACCTTTTCACTCCTCACTAGCAAGGAAAAACCCGACTACAATCTTCGGACTCCTAGATGTCTTCGAGAAGTACGCAAGATCTGATGACGAGTTTAGAAGAAAGAAGGATGACGAAAAGAAGCAAACTCAGCAGCTGAGAGATGAGAAGAAAGCCAAAGAAGACAGAGATTCAAACCGAAGCCGAAGGCATGACGAAAACAAAGAAAACAACAGAGATCATAGCAACCGAAGAGTACACAATCTAGAAAACACAAGTTTCAGGCGTGAAAACTTCAAGTTTTACCAAAAACAGAAGGACATCACGCAGGAAGCAAAAACTTCGAAAAAGATATTGAAGAAATCTATTCCATAAGCGAAGCAAGACGAACAAGTTCCTTCAAAAAACAGCTCTAAAGCATTTCTCATTCATGGAGAACCATCGTCAGGCTCTTGCTTTACAATAAGGCCTAACTCTAGTAACATTTGACATAGGATACCAAATTCATCAATGTCATAACCGCTCGAAGGCGAATAAGGCCTTTGAAAAACGGGATCTATTACCCCAGAGTCAATCATTCGTTCCACATGTGAAGCAGCATCGAAGGATGAAGAATAACTCTTGGCATTAGTGGAAGAATTACGATGGCGAAGGTTTCCGCCTTTCTTCTTCTTGGCCGTACCTCGATTCGAGGAACCACCACCTCGAGGACGACGACCACGAGACCTCCGCTTCACACAGCCTCGACTACCTTCGGGAACATCAATCTCGGGACGATAAACTCTCCCGATAGCAACAAGGCTACCTGGAGGAAAAGTGAAAGGACCCTCACCGCCTTCAACAGGGATAAAGGTTCCGAATCACTGGACAAATTGATATCCGAAGGTGAACTGAAAATCTCAATCGGAGGTTCATGACAAATCAAGTGAGAAGAAGACGGCTCCGGAGTCGCAAACTCGCTCAGAGAAACCTCAGACGAAGACTCCGGAGCAACACACTTTCCTGATACTACATCAGAAGAAGCCTTCGGAGTAGCAAACTCGCTTAACGAAAAATCAGAGGAATCCTAAAAATACAAAACCAAGCAAATATTAAGGAAAAATAATAATAAATTTACAACACAAGGCACCATGACATCCTTAGGAAATACAAGTCCGAAGGGCAACATTTCATACAAATCAAACAAAAAATTCTTATACCTCATCTTGAGGCGGCTGCAGCATAGAGAGAATCCTTTCCCAGAAAGACTCGTCAACAATCCTAGTAAATTTGACGAGGTCCGCGAGCAGCGCAGGAGATGTACTGTTGGCGGCAACAAAAGAAAAAGAATTATTGGAAGCCTTCGCCACAGCATCACTCCCCCCAGCTTCGAGCGAGAAAAGAACATCCCTAACAGCAAGTTGCACTGCACTCTTCGAGAAAGCTCTGCAGGCCTCAATAACAGAGGGAATGTTAACCACAAGCCACTCTTGAAAATGCTCAGTCGAAGCATCTTCGGAAAGGGAATCAGGCGTAACACCAACAGATACAAGAGCGGCTCGAATCTGACTACAAATGTCAGCCAGTCGAAGCTTTTCAGCCTCCGCAAGGCTAGCAACTTCCCGCTCAGCAGCACCAACCTTAATGATAAGGTCCTGATTCTCTTTAACAGCCTTCGCAAGGGAAGTATTCAGTCCCTCGACTTGCAGATCCAAAGAAGTTACTTTCTCATCAAACCCCTTCGCGGCCTGAAGGAGTTTCTCTTTCTCCGAACTAAGATCAGAGAAGCGCTTCTCGCTAAGTGCAAGAGCATTCTCCCTCTCATTGACCTTCAACTCGAGAGCAGCAAGGTCTTTGCGAAGAGCATCTCGATCACTCCTCACCTTCGACAGCTCCCGATATTGGCGAAGGGATGCATGGGTAATTGCAAGTGACTGCCAAAAGAAATAATCAGAATAAAACAAATATCATAACAAAAGATGGAAGCTGGAAAGCTCACCTTAACTTGCGAAGACAGTAAAGATTTGTACAGGGCATCTCCACCCTGTGACATAAGTTCTTCCTCCACTCGAGGAAGTCGAATCCTATCAGCAACAGCAACAAAAGGCTCAGCAGCCTGGGCACTCATGACGAAGGTGTTAGCCGGAACATCGTCACAAGCAAGCGAAGACCCCTCAGCAGTTTCAACTGAATCAAAAGTCACGTCAAAGGGAAGAAATTCCTCTATCATCGCCTCAAAAACAGAATGAAGGACAAGTTCACCACCTGTCGAAGGGGCGAGAATGCCACGAGGCTGAATATGGGGCTCTGGCGGAAGCTGAAAAGCAGAGCGATCTGAAAGAATTCCCAAGTTAGCAAGCATCCGACGGAGCTCAAAGCTTTCAGACA
Organism: Eragrostis curvula; assembly: GCA_007726485.1. NCBI lineage: Eukaryota > Viridiplantae > Streptophyta > Magnoliopsida > Poales > Poaceae > Eragrostis > Eragrostis curvula. Next base: position 22,491,563 of record CM017442.1, read on the forward strand.
ATGAAAGACGATTTGAATTAGCACCTTCACCCAAACCCTTGTCCTGGATCTGGGCCTCACCCAAAGCCTCACCAGCTTCGGTGTGGGTCTTGTCCTGGATCTTAGCCTTCGGATCAGGCACTAAGGACACAAGAGCACTGGAGACACAAGAGCACTGGACTCTGTATCTTTGTCCTGGATCTTGGTATTCGACCCAGCGGAATCAGACACATTTGCGATAGCACCCGCATCCGTGTCCTAGATCTTGGCCTTCTCTAAGGCCATAGATTTGCCAGCATCAGCTAAAGAAGAAACATCTTTCGCAGGACCTGTGGAGTCCTTTGAAGGAGCCTCTTTCGAAACCAACGAAGCCTTAGCAGAGCCATGACTTTGGTTAGACGAGCCAGAAAGGATTGCCATCAGGTTAGGAGCCTTGGGGCGCCGATAAGAAATACCGGCCTTATCAGAAGATGAGCGGTTCGCTAAATCCTTCGAAGAAGAACTTGGAACCTTCGAAGGAGGCGCTGAAGAAGTGGTGTCAGTACCACGAGAGCCTCCGTCATTAGTCTTATCAAGACTATCCTTCGAAGAAGATTTGTGAACCTTTGCCTTCTTCCTAAGGTGCTCTTCACTGGACCTCCGGTCACTAGGCATCTTGAAAAAGAATGCAAGGAAAGGGTCTCTAATGGTGCGAAGGTGAAACAGAAAACGGTGGAGAACAACTTACACAAGCAATAGACAACGTGAGAAAACAAGGCACTCGCTACGAATATATAGAGCTAAGACAAGCATCGAAAGTCGGAAAAAGACAGGAAGATACCAAAAACGACAAACACGTGCATGAGTCAGAAGAGCATACGACACAATCATTAAAATAATAAATTGCCTCTCATTTTGATCAATCAAAATACATCAACAATTGAGGGCTAATGTTGGAGATAACGCCGAAGGCTCTTTGCATCATGCGAAGGGTGTTTGACTCCAGGCGAAGGTATTATGACGTACGGCGAAGGATATAGAATATGAGCCAGAGTGAAGCCTAACACTTAGAGCCATAACAGAATTGCTCAGTGGCATGGCTGTAATATCGATCTCTCCCCCCCTTATAAATATGGAGGGGAGAGCTCCAGTAATGACATCTGTTTTTCGGGCCACGAGCCAAAGAGACATCATTTACTCCGTCCATAATTCTCTATCGTGTTTTTACCCCTTCGCCCGGCATCGCGGACGACTGAGGGCTTCGGGAATTGAACAACGTAAGTTTCATAGAACGTTAACACTTCAGGAGGGCTTCGCTGAGCGCAGAAGAAGCCATCCGAGGAGCGACGAGGCTTCGCGAGGCTCTACTCCGAGAACAACAAACCTTCGGAGGGCTTCGCGAGGACCGACTTCCACTACAACACTCGTTGGAGGGCTTCGCCAAGTCTCTCAAGACCTTCGATCCCCCAACAGTCGAGATAATCCTTTTGAGTATGAGAAGGATTCAAGGGACATTGACTATCGGTTTCACTCAGATTTTCAGTGGGATTGGTACAAGTTTGTGATCAAGCCCAAGAACACTTCCGTTCTCAAACATGAAGTACATTGATTGGGAGTACATGGCAAGGCAAAATGTCGTGACATGGGAATGACAAACATTATGGGGTTGCCATATGATTGGAATGAAGAAGTAATTGCTCAGTTCTATGCCACCTATTGGATTGATGATACAAGTGGAGAAGAGCCTGTTATTCATTGGATGACTGAGGGACATCCATTTAAAGTTACATACACTGACTTTGCTACTATCCTTGGTTTCTCTGGTCATGATCTTGGCAATAAGAGCATATTCAGTGAGTATCTCCTTGATGATGAGAGATTGCTTCCATGTATCTCCACAACCATGGAGTTATTGGTAAGACTCATGGGATCAAGCCATATTACAAGTACCTCAACTCTCTCTTCAGGCTCACTCTTCTCCCCAAGTTTGGTGATTCCTCCACTGTTATGGGAATGTCTAGAAATCTTCTTTGGTATATATCTGACAAGGAAGGAGCAGCTGATGGTTTTCGTGTGTTTGATTTCATCTTCTGGCAGATCTATGCTATTGCCACTAATCCTAGCCGCAGCTATGGTTATGCCCCCCTGTTGGCGGTCATTAATTGACCAATTTTTACCGCCAACATACAAATAATGAGGCTCACACAAGGACAAAATATAATATTATTATAATCTAATGTCTCTCTACGAGTTTTGGTGATATTTTGACTGCAGGATGAAATTCACTGTAAATAGAGGCAAAAGCCCGCCGACCGGCCCCATCATAGGCCGGCCGGCCTACACTGACTCCCAACTCGGTCCAGCAACCTCAGGCACCCCCCAATGGGCCCAAACACCAATGATCAAAAGGCCAACAAGTATTCCCCAGCTCGGAGTATCAACTGCTGCAGAAGGCCCAACAACAAAAGCCCATCACCCACTCGAAAAGGCGTCAAATCACCGAACCAAACCATGGATCGTAATGGGCACATCATGAGGGACCAGCCCACAAAAATTGGTGGCATTTGGAGGAAAAAGCTTGCCGGCCGGCCTCCACCTAGGCCGGCCGGCCTATGTTAATCTCCAATCGGGCCCATCTTTTTCCGGTTGGTTCCAGAGGCGGTTTCAAGTTACTTGACGCAGGCGGCACGCAAAGGGAACGTCGGCAAGAAAGGAATATTCGTGGATTTGTCCTCCAGATGCCCACACATGTAGGGGACCTTCTCCACTCTCCCAAGGAACCTCCACACTATAAATAGAGGACCTCTCCCTCAGTTCAAGACACACCTGAGTTTGAAGAGAAGTTGAGAAGCGAAGCGCTGCTCACATAGTTGTAGTGTAGGGAGTGAGTGAGAGGCAGGCGAAGGGCGGAAGCTCCGGGGATGCCGGAGCTCTTCTTCTTCCGTTCCTCGGGTATGTACTTCCTTTGGGAGTAGCTCCCTTAGTCTTGTGGGCCAGGCAACATGTAAGGATATTATTGGTCCTAGGACTTTATCGCTTTCTGTCTTATTTATCTTTTTGCTCAGTGTTGATACTTCTTAGGGTCACAGATAATTCCGCAAGCGCACGGAGTACCGTTGTAGCACTTCACCCGGGAGTATTCCAAGGTATCGTATTTGTTTTCCCCAAGGAACAGAGGTAATCTGCAACGAGGTTAGTTTTGCCCAAGGACAACAAGAATAACAACAACCACGGGTAGAGAGGATAAACTAAGGTATGGTTTCCTCGCTAAAGCACAGATCAGGTTCTACTCGCTTACTTCGGGCACTAGTTTAGGCTTGGTCTGCCAAGCCACGCCAGCCTATAGCTCTACGACGTACCCGAACGTGGAGGATTACGAAAGGACGGACAGGGCTGTCACCACCTGCCGTCTACCTCTACAAACCGTGGAGCACGCGGCAAACACAGATAACCTCTAGCCTAGACACCACGTCTATGCTATCGATTACTAGTCTAGCCTTGTATTAAAACCAATCTGGGAGACTAGAGCACCCCTTGCGGAGCGATGATCCCGTAAGCAAGTATAGCAAGATCTAGATACTATGAACAATACACAACCAACCTAAGAATATCACGAACACTTACTTAAGGAATAGATCTAGTGCAATGAACGAACAACGAACGATGAACGAACGACGAACGACAAAGAATGAACGACGAACGACGAACGAACGATGAACAAACGATGAACTATTCAATAAGAAAGTATTCACTAAGATACAAGATTGGGGCTAAGTCCTCACAAAGGGAGGACTACCCTTCTCTCCTACCCTACTCTCTCCCTACAAGTCTACAAGGGGCCTAAGGCCCTTGGGAGTGGAATGATCTTGTGTCTTGTGATGTTCCTTGAGGGGAGGGGGTACCCCTTTATTTATAGGCCTTTGAGGCGGTTCCCAGGGTCGGTGGCATTCAATGCAGGCAGAACCGACCTTAGAAGGTCGGTAGTGAACCGCCAGAGAAAGATGGGCCCGCCCGAGTGGGCCGCACAAGGCGTCGGCTGACGCGTCAGGAGGCGTCGGCCGACCTGGGCAGGGCCCCACTGGACTTGGTCTTTTTCTGGTGCGTTCTCCACTTGATTTTACTTCCAGATGGGCCTTCGATTGGGTACCTAGGTGTCTGCCATTTGTTTGAGTTGATTTGGCACTGTTTGGAGGCCCAGAAGTCCTCGGAAATGGCCCTGATTTGTCGGGTGTGCAATCTGCCCTTCTGGGTTGTGTTTTCTCTTCATTTAGGCCTTATGTCACCTGCATGCATAATTTCACCAGAGCTTGTGGAAATGGTTAGTTTATAAGTCCTATCACTATGTTTGGTGATTACTTTTATCTCTCTTATGCAGATGTTTTACGGTAAAAGATATGCTTTAAGGACCGTCAACAAACTCCCCCACACTGAGCCTTTGCTCGTCCTTTGGTATGATGCTAGCATACAAGTTATTCCAAGCCATACCTGCACCTGTGAACTTTGAGGTGGCTAACATGCCATCTTGGGCTGTTGAGGAATGGAACGGTCTTGATTCAAGTCAACAATACTCATCTGTTGAGTAACTTGGGTTTTTGATAGATTTTTCAAAGTAAAAACATAGCTTGTACTCCTCGAATGATAACTCTCAAATCGCTCAAAGTGTATGATTCCTCACCTAGGCATTGGATTTGCCTCTTTTCATCCTACTTCTATGTAAGGCTTTATGTGGAGCTTAGTAGGGATGGAAAGGAGCATACTTGTATCACTTATATTGCAAAGTCAAAGAGTGGATCCACAGAGAAAACAAGCCATACAATCTGATCAAGAATGTGCAAGTGTGTGGATATGTGTATGGTAAATGGAATGAGGAGGATACTCCTTGATGCGATGATGTCTCTCTCTTGATTGATTTTTTTTATTTGAGAGCATGGCTATCACCTTTTTTTTTTAATCATGCTCATCATGTTTGAGCAGCTCTTTCTTTGCTCATTCTCATGCATATGAGCATTCTTCTTGTTTTTTTTTCAACTTCTCTTTTTTTTTTCGGATAGCCATGTCTCTTTTTGCAAGAATGTTTGGAGAGAGACATCAACAACAAGTGATGGAGTATTTATTTGGTGGATGGATGGAAATGGTGTTGCTAACTTCCAGTGTAGAAGTTTAGCATATGGATGTGGCATGATGAAATATTTATTTGGTGGATGAGTGGATGTGGTGTGTGTACGTGATTCTTGATCAAGAAAGTATGACAAGCAACTCACAAGGGTCACACAATTTGACAAAGCTCAAAGCAATAACAAGCAGCATTTTGTAGAGGTTTTTAATGTGATCCTTATTTGGCTCTGGTGGGAATATAAGATCATTGAGGAGTGCAAAGCTATGGATTTTAAAATTTTCAAGATAAATTCCCAAGCACTCTATACAGAAAAAGCAAGATTCCTCTCATCCAATCATATCTCATTCGCCAACAACTTAGATAAGCATGGGTTCCTATGAGATTGGTGTGTTCACAAGCAACAGATGTATGACGCGAGGAATAAAGAGTATGCATGACAACCAAAAAGAAGCATGTATGTTTTGAGGGAACAACAAGGTTCATTTTATCTTTGAGTTAAAGTTTAGTGATTGACGCAAAAGATTACTTTAACTCATGAGATAGAGAGATAGAGTAGTAGGGTAGGATGTGCAAACCATCGCCTTGTATGAAGTGGAGACCAAGAGGGACCATAGGATATTTGATCGAACCAAGGGTTCAACCGAATTTTGGTTTCTTATACCTGATGATTCCACCCATTTGCATGTCGATGAATGCGATGTTGTGCATCGTGTTGGTGGGAGATCTCGAATGTGTGTGTGATGAAGAACTGAGAGATCTCCCCCACACTTGTTCTTGTACCTTAGTGGGGGAGGGAACCTCCCCCCACACTTGTCCTTTGCTCATAGCCCTTGATTTGGGTTGAACCCCATGAGATTTATCAGGCTTGGTGCAGCGTGGCGTGATGTCGATGCATTGTTCCTTGGTGATTTGCCGCCATCGAGTGCCACAATGAATCTCAAGCCTCATATCATTGCGTGGGTTGGTCCCAACCAAGTGGATACTTAGTTGTTTCCTACCATGCTAAGTATTCATATGCTAGGGCTGCGGGGTGGCTCATCCATGGATGCATTCCGTGACCTTCCGTTGTAATCCCTGCCAAAAGCACTACTCCTGCAAGCAATCCTCATCCGACTTGGAGAGGGATGGTTAGCTCTCGGAGCATATACAGACAAAGTCCCGGTTAGGTGACGGGATTTCATTTGTATAGCCGAGGAAGAGAAACACAAGTGGATCCGGACCATGATTGAGTGTAACCATAAACAAGATAATCCTCGTTGATGAAAGCTCGGGGCTTAGTGATGTACGAAATGTAAGCATTGTCTAAAGCCCCGACTCTAGAAGTGACATGAGCAGTCAATGAGGTGCACTCAACATGTTCTAGCCACTTGAAAATTTCTAACCATTGCTCAATCATGCATTGCATAGGAGAGATTTTGATATTGTAAAGCATGGCATAAAGGATACTAAGCTCATCCTCATTGATAAGTCTATGATTGCCTTGAGGAACTGTTGACGGTCGTTACGGCACGATTTTGACCGTCAAATACCTGCACAAATGGAATCAAAGTAAAACACCAAACATAGTGGTAGGGCTTAAAACTAACGAATTCCACAAGTCTTGGTGAAATTATGGGTGCAGGTGCAATCAAGATGAATCCTATACAAACCCGAGGGAAAAGAGGTTCCCGGAATAAAGATATCTTCCAAGGGCCCAATAACCGAGAGAAACACTCAAGTCTACCCATAGCACTCGGGACCAAGGTCAAGGAACAGAGGGGAGGCCACCTGCCAAGGCCCAGCCCAGGTGGGGCCAGCCACAGGTCGGCCGACCCCCCCTAGCTGGGTCGGCCGACCCCCCCTCAAGCCCAATGAGGCCCACTCTTCTATGGCGGTTCGCAACCGACGTTGCAATGTCGGTTCCCCCTGCAATCAATGATACCACCTCGCAGAACCGACTCAATTCCACCGACCTTGGAGGCTATATAATAAGGGGTACCCCCCTCCTCTCAAAACACAAGACAACACACATTGACACCAAGAGGAATCCATTCTCTAGCATTAGACTAGTCTCTAGGCTGTAGAGGAGTAGAGGGGAGAGTTTGGTAGAGGAGAGGGCTGTCCTCCCTTTGTGAGGACTTAGCCCAATCTTGTATCTTGAGGATACTTGCTAATAATATATTGTTCGTCGTTCGTTCTTCGTTCGTTCGTCGTTCGTTCATCGTTCGTCGTTCGTTCATCGCTCGTTCGTCGTTCATCGTATATCATGTAAGTATCAAGGTCCACCTCAATAGAATTATCTTCTTTATTCCTTATGACTTATGATTGTACTAGTATGATAGCCATGTGCTTTCTATGTGGTTGTTATCTAGTCATGATTGGTTGCTTCATGCTTGACATGCCTTTATTCATTCGTTTATGTCCTTACACTCGATTCATGCATGAAGTGGTGAGACATGCTCGGGCCCATAACTTGTTAATCCGTAGGGTTAGAGTTATGTGCGATATAGATCGTAGCTTGTTAATCCGCAGGGTTAGAGTTACGCATGTCTCACCCATTGACTTGATGATCCGTAGGGTCAGAGTCATGCATGATCTAGCACTTGATCTGTTGATCCGTCGGGTCAGGATTAGGTGTACTCTTATTCCCGACTTGATGATCCGAAGGGTCAAAGTCCCGTGGGAACTGAGAGTACTGTTTAGCAATGTGAGCGTGGTGCTTAGGTTGATAAACAGCTTTGGGTGTTTGGTTGTCTGCTTGAACAAGAGAAGGTCTGGCAGCGAGGACTTAATTGCCTTGCTGTCACGTGACCCTAGGACTGGCATAGGGACTTAATAGCCCTAGTGTCACGTGTCCTGGTAGAGGGTTGCCGGTAGGTGGTGACAGCCCTGCTGTGCTTAATCCTCTTTGTTCTACGGTAGATAGCCTTGATTGCCTGGTAGAAGGAATACCGGTAGGTGGTGACAGCCCTGCTGGTTACCCCCCTTGTTCCAGGTTGACATAGAGCTTAGACTTGTATGTGTTGCATGAGCAGGAATATAAGAAGTACATAAGGATCCATCTCGGCTCTCTTCTTAACCCCGCTTAGCCTAGGCTTAGTTCTAGTGTTAGATTGGATTGCTCTGGTTGTGTTGTCACACTATCCCTACCATATTATTATCCTTACCCCTGTTTAGACCTTGGTACATTATTAGTTATGTGATTATAAACTTTGCTATCTCGTAAACCACCGCCTTCCCTGTGGAAAATACGATACCCTTGAATACTCACGGGTGAAGTGCTACAACGGTATTCTCCGTGCGCTTGCGGATTTATCTGTGACCGTAAGAAATACCAACAAGAACACAAGTCATAGCAAGCAATTCATGCATCAAGCTCAAGATAGGATAGGACACTTTGCCAAGGAGCATGCTTGCGAAGATTAGGAGTTGTAGAAACAAGTCTAGCAAGCAATGCTTATGAAAGCCTAGTAGTAGACTAAGATCGCTCCATGAAAGCAGGTGATACTTGTTCAGGAAGAACCAAAGTAAAACCATTGTCTACTACTAGTAGGGTGCATAAAACTGTATGGCAAGTAGGACGGAGCATTCCTTATTACCACACAAGAAAAATCATTTCACCCTATGGCTACTCATCATTAGCAAAGTTGACATTCATACCTATCTTGTGCAGCAATTCCATGTCACATGCTCGTGTGTGAGCATAGACATGGTTCCATGACTTGTGTATGCTTGCTTCTCCTTATCGCACACCATGATGGGATTGGTGTCGAAGAGGAGTCTCGATGTATCTTTTTCATTATGGTCCACCTCCATGGGATCATCTTGAGGATCTTCATGCCAACCTTCTTAAGTTAGGCATGAGTTCAATGGAGGGGGACAAATATGTGTCACATTGAGAATGACTTGGGTTTGAGCTTGTCGCCTTCTTCGATGCATCGATGAGCATGCTTGTCGGCCTATTTCATAGCTGCACACAAGAGCAAGAACACAAGAGCAAACTCGAGAACGGGTTACGTTAGTGTAAACAAAGTGGACCATCCGTCGGTTGCTCTTGCAAAGCCTCCCTTTTTTTTCGCAACTCAAGAATGCAAATAAAATCAAAAGAAGAAAGAGGAAATCTCTTTCTTGAACTTGAGACAAAATATGATGAACATTTGGAGAAATGCGAGAGCAACAATTTTGTTGTAAGGGTGCTTGAGCGAAAATGAAATGAAATTGAAAAGTCCAAGCACCCTTGAATCTAAATACATAAATAAACCTTCAAAAAAAATTGTTCAAAGCATTTTCCAACAAAAGGTTATCTCAAATTCATTTTATTATCTCAAAATAAATAAAAGGAAGGGCTCAAAAACATTTTTTTTATGCAAAGATGCAAGGTGGTTTGAGAAATCCAAACATGAGTTTGAAAAATCCAAACATGAGTTTGAAAAATCCAAACATGAGTTTGAAAAATCCAAACATGAGTTTGAAAATTCAAACATGCAAGAATGCAAGTGAAAAACCAAATATGCACGAAATGCAATTTGGGAAAAAACAAATATGCATGTGGAGAAAAAGTTCAAATATGCAAAATATATGATGATGGAAAATTCAAAAATGATGAAAGCAAATATGAGATAACTGCCGATTATCCTGTCGGCAAGGGCATCATCATTTTAAGTCCGATGAGCAAGACATTGCTCCATTCTAATCCCTGCGATGTTAGTGCCAATATACAGCCACAAGATTTGCAATATTTATGATAAATGAACGCATCTACAATCATCCTAAATAACAAGTAACAAAACAGATAAACAAGGTGGTTGTAGGCAGCATACGTGGTTTTGGCACTAAGGGGCATGGATTCTAGAGTTTCATGATATGAGCATGCATCAAAAGGTTGTTCAAGGAAGAAGCTCTCATGCTCACTAGCAAAATTATTTTCTTCATAGTCTAGAGTCGATGCCTCAAGAACTCCCATGGCCGAAGGATGTTCTTCTAGAAGTTCTTGATCATCATCAAGAATGATGCAAGAAGTGCCAGAGGGAAAGGGCTCGAATGGTAGTGGTGAAGAGGGATGATTGGGTTGATAAGGATAAAGGGTTTCTGTGACACCCCAAAATTCCAAATTTTGGAATGTGACTCAAATTTCACTAAATTTTAAAACTTTTTGGGAATAGTTTAAAATTTAACTTTAATATTCGACTGTTGTCATTTTTCTTTAGGCAAAAGAATTATTTTCTAAATAAATTAAATAAATATAGGTTATATAAATTGTTTGTTGCATTCATGCTCGGTAGTCAGCATTAGGTGCTTCTCTGTGTGAAAAATGAATTTCAAAATTCGATAGTGATCTTGTGGATCGAATTAGTTTTTGAGTATCGATAATAGTGCAATTCCTAGCCTAGTCCTAATCTCGGCCAAGGTGTCATCCTGTTTGTTTCTCTTCTTCTCTTCTCTCCATCAATGTGCAAACAACCAAGCTATCTATGTGCCACAAAACTATGCGCTCAAAATATCTTTGCATGCCTTTTGTTTACCTCCTATGTTTCCTTTTCTTTTATCTCATCTACCATTCTTAATTTCTTTTCCTTCGATCGTGCCATGAAGATTATTTACAACCAAGCCATACTCTTTGTTGTTACTATGCCGTTCTACTCTCTGTTCATTTTTATCATTTGTTTGCAAGCAATCAAGCCACCTGCGAGCAGCTTGATTTCATTGTTCAATCATCTTTTCTTTCTCTCTCTTTCTACTAAATGTTTGTAATGAAGATAGCTGCACCACAACAAGCAGCTGATCTTTTCCCGAGGCTCTTTATCTATCTATCTAGTTATATGTCTTTCTTCCTCAATGTGCAGTCAATCCAACAGACCTTCGCTATCACCACCCAATCACCCACCTCCCTATTATTTTTCCTCCTATCATGGTCTTGCTATTTAGCTTTCCCAAAACCTTACCTCTCTTAATGCTACTCTGTCATTTTTCTTTCTGCTTATTTCTATCATTTGAGTTGCAAGCAAACGAGCTACCTGCCTGCACTTTCAATCATTTCTAATTTCTTTATATCTCTCCATCAGCTTGTGCCCCAGACGTTTCATTCCTTTGTTTATTTTCTATCTATCGTGACTTACTTTGTAATATACACACGTAGCTATATTGGGACCCAATGTTGCAGCTTGCGACACCCTTTTCCCTTTCTCTTTTGGCCATCTCTAGTTTACCTGCTAGCTACTTACATGGAAACCATTGCATCCCGATACCGATGTCCTGATATTTTGCTCCTTTCTCTCTCAATGCTACCTGCAGCTAGCGCCCACTAAAGTTTTGAGTCTAGCGACAATGTCTTTGCCTTGCTACCATCGTGTCTTTGTTTTAGTCAACCACGACCCGCAATGCCCCCATCTCCTCAATAAACACCAAAGCCCTGCTCTATCCAGTCAAGAATATCACATCGCCCTGCAAACCCTAGCACGCACAATACATGCATGCCACTGCATCGTGCAACACCCAAAGTCGCACCACCGTTGTCATTCATCCTCGTCTATCATGAAAAATCGGTCATCACATTCCTATCTCGCTTCTCCCATGGAAATCAGGCCTCACGGGTCATCTTCCTCTTTCCCTCCAAGCTCCTCAACACCGCCATTTGACTCCTCACCGATGTGTTCATCTCTTCATGCCTTGTTGCTTTGCACAACACACTCATATGAAAGGGTCCTACAAATACTATAAACTTCTTCAGTTATCTCTTTTGTTATTGTATCATAATCAAATTCAACTATATTCAATCATTCAATGATAGCATCATGTGTTCTTGTTTATCTAGTTCTTTCTCATTTATCTTACACCTCCAACCAATATGTTTATCCATTCCATAGACTCTTTACAAGTCATGCTACCTCGTGGCCTCTGTATTGGCATAACCACACAATGATATTATATTATTTTAGTTACCAAATTTATGTCGATGCAATGGCAGGTGCACATGTCATTGATGCATAACATAAAGTTGGATGTTAAAATAATAGATATCACTTGGGTGTCATATGTCTTATACCTAGTCAATCTTTTGTATCATTAATATAAATTTCTTTGATCCCTTGTCATTTTGGATCTTCGTTGAGTCGAATCAATGTTTCTCTCATAATGCATTTATATATTTGGACCTTGATCTATTCAACCATGATCTTCAGTTCCGTCTACGACTCCGTAGATTGAGTTTAGAAGTTTTCTTGTTTTCTTTATTCCTTTCTGCATCAATGTAAGTTCAGTCTTGTGCATGTTCGTTCTGACCTCATGACTTGTGATATTTCCTTTTATAACATCACCTCTCGTCATCTATACATTCATTCATGTTGACATGATGTGTCCCACATTCTACTTCCAAGATATGATTCCATCCATATTCATTCCACTTACTGTTTTCACGCAAAAGGAAATAAAAACATCATCTAACGCTCGATAATGCATTTTTTTCCTTCCTAGTCCTCATCTCTTTTCATTAGCACACTATATCGACATTGCCTATGAATGTCTAGACACCTCCCCACGTCCTCCCCTTGACCCTAAGCTCTCTTGGGCCGAACACTAAGGCAGCCCACAACCACATCTCAACTTCCCATCGATTTCCTTGCCGTTTGGGCCGAGGCCCACCTTTCCTCACCCCTCCCCACTTATGGGCCAAGCCCAAAACCTTTCCTAAACCCTAAGACACCCTTTCTATTGATATGGGAGCCCCTCCCACGTCCCCCCTGCTGTCCCCCACGCACACCCTCACCCCTCAAACCCTAACCACGCCGCCAAGCTGCCGCCACGCGTCGCCACCCTCGCGTCCAGCAGCGCAGTCACATATTGGCATCAACGTTCCCGGCGATCCGTCCATCCAAATGCAACCAAATTTTGCCAGTAGGTGCGCAATAGCGTCCTCTACAACATATCCAAAATTCAGCCCAATATCTGGCCTGGTTCGACGGAGATCTAATTCGCAATGACTACTGCTCCTGTTCTGGACCTGTCCAGCGCATCTGATGGTAATTGTTTTTCGTGTTCCAACTCAAGACCATATTGTGTTCCAGAAAGTCTACTACGTGTCCCCCAAAGGATTTGCCGAGATCATTTATGAATCTACCAGGAACGCAATGCCACCGTTAACTGTTCCAGAACAACCCCATCTAGATCCAACCATTTGGTCTCTTTTTCATGTAAAGCAGTGCCCCAATCACCTTGTGTCCAACATGTTCCACAACATTGCGCATATTCTTGTGGAAACCTTGTTCCAAAATATGTATCCAATCAACGGGAACACGCACATTTCATTTTGGTGACTGTTTCTGTTTTTCCAGATTTAGTGTTTAGTCTTTCAAACATCATAACTTTTTGCTCGTAACTCCGTTTTAAGTGATTCTTGCGCTCACGTGATCGTAGTCTTGAGTTCTATCATTTAGTACTGTTATTAGAGTAATTTGATACTGTTTGGTATACTGTTTCTTATTGTTTGTGCTTTGTGTGCTTTGCATGTTACCGTTATTTAGAAACGCGTGTTTGAGAGCTAACAAGATGAAGACAAAGAACATGAAGACTCTGAGCAGCAGCACTTCTTTTGAGGCAAGTGTCCTTGACCATTTTGAACATATTGCTTTCTCCCTCTAGTTTAGTATGCATTGCGTTTAATTTGAATCCCATGTGTCATTATCTTGTTCCTTTACTTATCCTTGTCGCCTGGTGATGGTAGTTGTTAATGATAATGTGGATGGGTATGTCATGCTTAGCTTGCTGTCTTGGGATGGATAATAATTTGACTAATAATCTTGACTAATGGTTCACTTCAACATAATCTTCACGGACCGGTTAATCTTTTTAGCAACATGGAACTTAGGTGATCTAAGCAGGAGGATGTTGATGATGGTGCGGGTATGCACATGTGCCTGTCATGGTACTGTTGGTTGTGGGTAGTACCTGATTGTGATCATAAGGACCGGTTCGTGGAGCGGCAACCCAGGACAACAGCACAAAGCACAAGGTTGATTATGGTAGACTTGGTCAAGTATTATGTTGTCTTCCTAGTTTGGCAGCATTCGAGGAAGAGGAGTGGGATGGAGTAATCTCATTCCTAAGTGATGGATGGAGTAATCCTAGCCACGGTGCAAGAGGGGGCTTCTGTCTGGATGGCGTAATCCCACAGCGGTGGAACCTTAGCATGGGATGTTTGCCGGCTGGGAAGCACTTTGAAAGACCATGTGGTGATCTCTTGGCCTCACACCTTCGGTAGTGTGAAGTGGCAACATGAAGACTTTAGTCATCGACGGATGATGAAATCACCACCTTGTGGGTAAAGTTGTGCACCTCTGCAGAGAAGTAAAACTGTCATGACAGCCGTGCTCACGGTCAGGAGCGGCCTGGATCCTCACATGATTAGTGGGAATGGTTGGGTGGATCTGGTGGGGTAACCAGGTATGGGTGGTGTAACCCATAGGAGCTGCAGGTGGAGTAACCTGTAGTTTGGTTGGGGTGGAGTAACCCTTGTCTTTACAGGTGGAGTAACCTGTATAGTTGACCTTATGTTAATAATCTTTGGAGGGTTTATTTCACTTAGTAATATATAGGTGCTTTAATAATGTCTTAAGTTAAGTTGCTTTTCTGCTATGAACCATATGTTGGCCTTTCTTGCTATAAGCTTGCATATTGCATATTTTCCCACACTTGCGGAGTACGACATGTACTCACGCTTGCTATTTCCTCTACAATCATGATATGCTGCTCAGAAAGTGAAGATGGACTACTTTGAAGATGGTGGTGAAGACTAATCTTGTGGAGCCCCTGGTCGACTGCCTGTGGCATTATGGAGTCTTCCGCTAGCGTTTGTATTCGTTTAGTCCTTTGAGACATTTATTGTAATATTTATACGATGTATTTATGACATTGGTTACTCTGTTTTACTATACTTTGTCCTATATGTGTGAAACTTGATCCTGGGCACACATATAGATGAGCATTCGGTTTTGTCCTTAAAACCGGGTGTGACAGTTTCTTTCAACTCATCCTCTTCATGGGTGGAAAACCTCGCATCCTCATACAAGGTAGCCTCGAGCGATCGGATTGTTGATATGAACATCACTTGCTCGGATGGTTCATGATTGAGATGAGGATTCACCAAAGGATTTTGAGTGGTGGTGAAAGAAGTTTTCCAATGATACTCCGTCAAATCCTCCTTGAAACATGGTTCCTTTAGAGGATCGGGTGGAGAAGGAGGTGGTTTCCTTACCCAAGTGTAGTTCGAGGTATTGCCATAATCTTCAAAAACGATTTCCTCGAACATCAGGCAGTCAAAGGGTTCATCTTCTTCTTCTTCCTCCATCAATTGTGGTTTGGGAGGTGATATAGGGGTTGGTGGTTTTTGATAGGAAGAGTTCAAGGTGTTTCCAAAACCTCCAACGATATCATCCTCAAACTTGAATGGGAACTCTAGAGGTTCTTCATCCTCTTTCATTGTTCGTGCCTTGGGTGAGGGCTCAATGGTCGAATTATATGATATAGGAGAGAAAAGCTTGGATTCGACTATTGGAAACTTCTCACGGCTCGACTTGGGTTCTTCTGGCGGTTCGAAGGAAAAGGGAGTGTTTTCTACGATTCGCTCTAATAGCTCTTTTCCTTCCGCTAAGGTCTTATGGGAAAAAGATCCGCCAGCAGCCGTCTCGAGATAAAGTGCGGTGTTTTTGCTCAACCCCGAATAAAAGTGTTGCAACAAAACGGGTTCGGGGAGCAAAAGTTCTGGGCCGGAATCGGTCAATGATTAAAACCGAACCCAAGCTGCACTAAGTGTCTCCTCCTCTTCTTGCCAAAAGTTAATTACTTCCGCTCGTAGAGAAGTGATACGAGATACGGGAAAGAATTCTAAACAAAATTTGTCTCGCAATTCTTTCCAATCGCCGTCCACCCTCTTAGCGGTGTAAGTGTACCATTGTTTTGCCTTCCCATTGAGGGAGAAGGAAAACAATTTCCACTTCAATGTTTCGTGTTCCATGCCATGATTTCGGCATGAACACAAGTGCTCAAACTCTCGCAAGTGTTGATAAGGATTTTCATTTTTAAAACCAGAGAAGGATAAACCTTTGATCATAGAAATAAAACTGGGGCGGAGATCATAGCTAGATGAAAGAATGGGTTGTGATAATGATGGTGGCTCTAAGATCTCGCCCCATGGAGTAGTGAACGATTGAATTGTAGGTTGTGACTCCATAAAATATTTTTATAAATTTTCAAAATAAGAAAGTAAAAACAAATGATAAGTAACGGATAGGTTACGAGGGCAAACCTGGTTCGTAGTAGAGTTAGCAACCGTTCCCTGGCAACGACGCCGGAAATGCTTGTTGATACTTCTTACGGTCACAGATAATTCCGCAAGCGCACGGAGTACCGTTGTAGCACTTCACCCGGGAGTATTTCAAGGTATCGTATTTGTTTTCCCCAAGGAACGGAGGTAATCTGCAACGAGGTTTGTTTTGCCCGAGGACAACAAGAATAACAAGAACCACGGGTAGAGAGGATAAACTAAGGTATGGTTTTCTCGCTAAAGCACAGATTTACTTCGGGCACTGGTTTAGGCTTGGTCTGCCAAGCCACGCCAGCCTGTAGCTCTACGACGTACCCGGACGTGGAGGATTACGAAAGGACGAACAGGGCTGTCACCACCTGCTGCCTACCTCTACAAACCGTGGAGCACGCGGCAAACACAGGTAACCTCTAGCCTAGACACCACGTCTATGCTATCGATTACTACTCTAGCCTTGTACTAAAACCAATCTGGGAGACTAGAGCACCCCTTGCAGAGTGATGATCCCGTAAGCAAGTATAGCAAGATCAAGGTACTATGAACGATACACAACCAACCTAAGAATATCACGAACACTTACTTAAGGAATAGATCTAGTGCAATGAACGAACAACGAACGATGAACGAACGACGAACGACAAGACGACGACGACGAACGATGACGACGATGAACTATTAAATAAGAAAGTATTTGCTAAGATACAAGATTGGGGCTAAGTCCTCACAAAGGGAGGACTACCCTTCTCTCCTACCCTACTCTCTCCCTACAAGTCTACAAGGGGCCTAAGGCCCTTGGGAGTTGAATGATCTTGTGTCTTGTGATGTTCCTTGAGGGGAGGGGGTACCCCTTTATTTATAGGCCTTTGAGACGGTGGAATGAGGCGGTTCCCCGGGTCGGTGGCATTCAATGCAGGCATAACCGACCTTAGAAGGTCGATAGTGAACCGCTAGAGAAAGATGGGCCCGAGTGGGCCCCACAAGGCATCGGCCGACGCGTCAGGAGGCGTCGGCCGACCTGGGCTGGGCCCCACTGGTCTTGGTCTTTTTCAGGTGCGTTCTCCACTTGATTTTACTTCCAGATGGGCCTGCGATTGGGTACCTAGGTGTCTGCCATTTGTTTGAGTTGATTTGGCACTGTTTGGAGGCCCAGAAGTCCTCGGAAATGGCCCTGATTTGTCGGGTGTGCAATCTACCCTTCTGGGTTGTGTTTTCTCTTCATTTAGGCCTTATGTCACCTGCATGCATAATTTCACCAAAGCTTGTGGAAATAGTTAGTTTATAAGTCCTATCACTATGTTTGGTGATTACTTTTATCTCTCTTATGCAGATGTTTTACGGTAAAAGATATGCTTTAAGGACCGTCAACACTCAGCTGTCCGGACTTGATTAGATTTGAGATAGTACTGTTGGAGTTAATGCCCAAGGCTCCCTGAATCATGCGAAGGGTACTTGTTACCAAGCCAAGGTTTCTGAAGATATAGCGAAGGGTGTTGAGCAAGAGCCAGTCTAAAGCCTAAACTCTAGAAGACGTAACAGAATTGCCCAATGGCATCGCTGTAATTTTGACCCTTCCTCTCCTATAAATATGGAGGGAATAGCTCCTGTAATGACATCTATTTTTCGGGCCTCGAGCCAAAGACACATCATTTATTCTGTCCACTTTTCTCTATCGTCCTTCAACCCCTTCGCTCAGCACCGCGGACGATTGAGGGCTTCGGAACGACGCATAACGTAAGACCCGAGGAACAGCCTGGGCAGTTGAACTTTGTCCAGCACCGCGGACGTTTCAGGAGGGCTTCGCCAAGAAGCTCGACGACTTCGAAGTGTTGAAAAGGCTTCGCTAGGAGCAATCTGAGCACTGAGGACACCAGGAGGGCTTCGCAGGGACGCAATCACCACACACTCATCGTTGGAGGGCTTCGCCGAGTCAATCAAGACCTTCGATCCCCCAACATTTGGCGCCGTCACGCGGGGCGAACCCACGACCACGTTTACAACTCAAGATGGCCAAAGGCAGATCATCAAAGACAATAGATGCCGAAACACAGCACGCTGAGATAGAAAGGGAAAGACAGGCTAGAGAAGAAGAAGCCAAAATCACCAGAGAACAAGAAGCACGTACCGAAGCCGCACGAGCCGAGGAAGCTGCTCGAGCCGAAGAGGCTGCAAGACAAAAGGAAGCTCTAAGGCAGGAGGAGGCTCAGAGAGGAATACAAAACAACATCGGAGACGCTTCGCAAGTAGGAAACGTCCTTCCGGAGGGTGACGAAACAGCAGACGATGAAGCAGACTCTATAGCAGAACGACTTCGTATCATAGAGCAAGAAAGGCTAGAAAGGGAAAAACGCTTGATAATCGTAGAAAAGAAGTCCAAGCTAAAGATAGACATGCTGCAGAAGATAAGGCAAACATAGAGGAAAATTGATGAAATGGATGAAAGGCTGAACCAAGTAAATGAAGATATGAACAACCTGAAGAAGATAAGTCAGAATCATCCAAAAAAGACGCAAAAGCAGAACGAAGCGAAGATGGTCTACGAAGTAAGTAGCACAAGCAGAGACGTTCAACCAACTTCAATGTTCAATGAAAATTCACCGCTAAGCGAAGAACTTCAAAACGAGCCCTGGCCTTTCAACTTCAAGATGCCAAAAATTAAAGCATATCAAGGGAAGTCTGATCCAACTGATCCAAGAGGATTCTTGATGTCCTTCGAAGCTGCAGTAGAATCCAGCGGAGGCACAAATTCCACATACGCGAAGGCACTGGTGATGGCAATCGAAGGCACTACCAAAACATGGTTCTCCACCTTAGAACCGGGATTAATCAATTCATGGTTCGAATTGAGAAAGGAGTTCATAAACAATTTTCAGGGTTTCCAAGCTGAAGAGGTGCATCAAGGAAAATTGTTCTCTTGCAAACAAAGGAGCGATGAAAGCCTCAGAGAATATATGCAGAGATTTATGGAGATCAAATCGAAGGCTAGAGGAGTAGGGGCTGCCACTGTAATTGATGCTTCGATGGAAGGACTGAGGTCTGGCCCTTTCCACTCTTCGCTGGCAAGGAAGAAGCCTACCACAATCTTTGGACTACTTGACATCTTCGAAAAGTATGCAAGGTCAGATGATGAATTCAGAAGAAAGAAGGACGATGAAAAGAAGCAAACTCAGCAACAAAGAGACGAGAAAAAAGCCAAAGAAGACAGAGAGTCAAGCCGAAATCGAAGGCATGACGAAAACAAAGAAAACACCAGGGACCACAGCAGTCGAAGGGTACACAATCTCGAAAACAGAGAGGAAAGAGGAGATGAGAAGAGAACCAGAGAGGATGAAAAAGGAAAAGGGCGAAGCAACCATGACAAAGATCATGAGGAAAGAAGCAGAGACGGTGACAACAAATCCAACTCCCGCACCATGTTTTGCGAACTCCACGGGGAAGGTAAAGGGCACACAACTAAACAATGCCGAGACTTCCTGTCATACAAGCATGGCTAGCAAACAGGGAAGCAAAGAAAGCCATTCGTCACATGGGCAACTTTCGCGAAGACTGGTCCCAAAGCAACACTCGTTCAATCTATCCTTCGCATTCTGTAAATCATGTGGTCACCTACCCAACAGAAGCCTCGCAGCAGCTACAACAGCACACTTATCATCAACCACAAAGTTTGGCCGCGCTACCACCACCTCCGGAAACGAATCATCAAAACAACGCAAGGCAATCAGAAGCCAACAGCGAGGTGCGAAGGCAAAGAATAAATGCCATTACTCGAGGATACACACAGCAGCTAGACTCAAGGAGGGCTAGAAAAGAACACATGCGAAGGGTTCAACACGTCTCTTCAGGGACTCCTTTTGTCAAGACAAGGTGGTCCCACATTGATATAACCTTCGGAGAAGAGGATGCAAGAAATCTGGATCAACCTCATTTAGACCCATTGGTGATCCAAGCAAAATCAAGGGATTCGATGTCCTCAGAATACTGATCGATGGAGGAAGCTCAGCTGACATCCTCTTCGCTTCAACTTTAAGAAGGATGGACCTGGAAAACGAAACTCTTCAACCAGCAGGAATTCCTTTGGTCGGTTTCACCGGAAAGATAATCCAGGCGATGGGGAAAATCGAACTACCAGTAACCTTCGGAGAAGGAGAAAACGCAAGAACTGAAGATGTGACCTTCGATGTGGTTGACCTCATCTACCCTTACAACACAATCTTCGGGAGAGGGTCAATTAACAAGTTTGAAGCTGTCATATATCAAGCTTATCTATGCATGAAAATTCCGGGACCAATCTCTGTGATTAGGGTCCTCGGAGATCAGCTGCAAGCAAGAGCTATTGAAGACAATGAAACTCCTGGAAGGAAGAATATCCATCTCATAAGAGAAGAGCAAGGCATACAAGCTTACAAGACCTTCGGCCTCAACAACTCTGCTAGGATACTGCAAGATTTCATGAACCGCTACTACCAAGAGTCAACCGAACGACTCTTCGGTAGAGCGAACTTCGCGTATGTGTAAAACATAAAAGACATGCGGGGGGTGCGCTCTTTTTCCTCACGAGGGTAGCCCTGCGAAGGGTATGAGGTTTTTTAACGAGGCACCCTCTAAGACTGTATCACAATTTTATAATTACTTTTTACCCTCAAAAAATTCCAGAGTAATTTGCAGAGGAGCCTTATCAAAAGGCAAAGCCATGAGCTTAACAAACAAAGTCAGGCAGAAAGCCTAGAATAAAGCGAAGGGTGCACCAAAGCAGAACTTGGTGTAACCCAACTTCGAGGCAACGTGTTATAAGAAATAACACAGATCCCTCAGATACAAAAGTATCACAAAACTTGTTATCTGGACTCAAAAAACAGAAAACCAGAACAAGCAAGCAGAGCCATGGCCTCAAAGTGAGAAGCCATCGGCTAAAAACCATCAGGCCCAAGGCCTAGAACGAAGGAAAATCAGACGAAAAAGTCTAAGAATATACGAAGGGCAAACCAATTTGGTACACCCCAAATGCGAGGGCTTATATCATAAAAAAAATGATAGCAAGCCCCCAGGTTACAAATCGAAGGCATTAAGACAAATCATTTAATTAAACTTTTCCTTTAAAGTCTTGCCTCAGAGTCTAAAATATCACAAAAAAGCTAAGACGCATAAGAGAAAAGCCCAAGTGAAGGCATAATCTCTCCCGAAGTCTGGAAAAAACTTTTTCAGCGAAGATGGCCTTCGCAGGGCATAGATCTAAACGCAAATTTCAAGCGTGAAAACTTCAGTCTTCACAAGAAAACAGAAGGTCATCACGCAAGAAGCAAAAGCTTCGCAAGGATATTAAAGAAACCTGTTCTAGAGCGAAGCAAGCCGAAGAGGATTTCTTTAAAAAATAACTCAAAAGTGTAATTCATTCAAGGAGAATCATCGTCAGGTTCTTGCTTTACAATAAGACCTAACTCTAATAGCATCTGACATAGAACGCTAAACTCATTAACGTCATATCCGCTCGAAGGCGAATAAGGCCTTTGAAAAACGGGATCTACCACCCCGGAAGAAACCATTCGCTCAACATGCGAAGCAGCGTCAAAAGGCGAAGAACGGTCTTCAATATAAACAGGAGGATCATGACGGCGAAGGCCGCTACTATTCCTCTTGGTTGTACCACGACTGCTCGAAGAACCGCCACGAGGGCGGCATCCACGAGATCCTCGCTTTTTGCAGCCTCGACGCCCTTCGAAAACATCATCATCAGGGCGGTAAACTCTACCAATACCCACAAGGCTTCCTGGAGGAAAAATAAGGGGACCTTCACCCCCTTCGACGGGAGACAAAGGGTCCGATTCACTTGATAAGTAAATCTCCGAAGGAGAACTGAAGATCTCAATTGGAGGCTCACTACGAGCCAAATTATCAGAAGAAGCCTTCGGAGTGGCAAACTCGCTCAAAGAAACGTCAGACGAAGATTCCAAAGCAGCACGCTTCCCCAACACAACGTCAGAAGAAGCCTTCGGAGTGGCAAACTCGCTCAAAGAAACGTCAGACGTAGATTCTGAAGCAGCACACTTCTCTGGCACAATGTCAGAAGAAACCTTCGGAAAGCCAAACTCGCTCAGGGAAATATCAGAAGAATCCTAAAAATATTAAAAGTACAAACAATAACAAGTTTACAACACATGTCTTCACGACATTCCCATACAAATCAAACATAAAGAGTTTATACCTCACTCTGAGGCTGATGGCCGATAGAGAGAACCCTGTTCCAGAAAGACTCGTCTATATTATTAGCAAATTTGACGAGGGCTCCGATCAAAGCAGGAGGCGTGCTGTCAGTAGTAGCAAAGGAAAAAGAGTCGTCGATAGCCTTCGCCAAGGCATCACTCTCTCCAGCTTCGAGCGAGTGAAGAACATCCCGAACTGCAAGTTGCACAGCATTCTTCGAAAAAGCTCTGCAGGCTTCAATGACATAAGGGATGTTGACAGTAAGCCAACCTTGGTAATGCTCAGTCGAAGCATCTTCAGGCAGCGGATCAGGTGCTGCCCCAACAGAAACAAGGGCATCTCGAACCTGACCACAAACGTCAGCCAGTCGAAGCTCGTCAGCCTTTACAAGGCCAGCAAGCTCTTGATTAGTAGCATCAATCTTGGCAATGATATCTTCGTTATTTTTCACAGCCTTCTGAAGGGACGCATCCAGCTCTTCCACCTGCTTGTCCAAAGAGGCCACCTTCGCCTCAAAGTCCTCGGTAGACTTAGCGAGCACCTCTTTCTCTGAACCAAGTTCAGCCAAGCGTTTCTCACTAAGAGCGAGTGCATCTTCTTTCTCCTTGACCTTCGTCTCAAGAGCAGCGAGGTCCTTGCGAAGAGTATCACGATCACTCTTCATCTTCGACAGCTCCCGATACTGGCGAAGGGAAGCATGGGTAATAGCGAGAGTCTAACAAAAAGAAGTAGAAATCAGAACAAACTAGACTATTAACGAAGCATAAAAAAAGAAGAAGAAAAAGAGAAAACTCACCTTCACTTGCGAAGACAACAAAGACTTATACAGGGCATCTCCACCCTGCGACATTAGTTCTTCCTCCACTTGGGGAAGCCGAATCCTGTTAGCAGCAGCAACAAAAGGCTCAGCAGCCAGAGCACTCATGACGAAGGTATTAGCTGGAACCTCGTCACAAGCAAGCGAAGACCCCTCGGCAGCTTTAACTGAATCAAAATTCACGTCAAAAGGGAGAAATTCCTCCTGCATCGCCTCAAAAACAGAATGTAGAAAAAGATCACCACCTGCCGAAGGGCTAAGAATACCACGGGGTTGAACATGAGGCTCTAACGGAAGCTGAACCGCAGAGCGATCTGAAAGAGTCCCCAAGTTAGCAGCCATCTGGCGAAGCTCAGGCATATTAAGTAATGAAAGGTGACAACTCGAAACAGCACCTTCACCCACAGTCTTGTCCAGAATCTGGACCTCGCCCGAAGCCTCATGAGCCCCAGCCTGGTTTTTGTCCTGGATCTTAACCTTCAATCCAGGTGCGACGGGCACAATTATACCTGCTTCGGCATCCTTGTCCTGGATCTTAGCCTTTGATCCAGCAGTACTAGGTGCGGTCGCAACAACCTTCGCACCTTTGTCCTGGGTCTTGGCCTTCTCAGAAGCCATAGATTTGCCAGCGTCAGCTGAAGAAGAAGAAGAACCCTTCGCGGGAACAGCAAGACTCTTCGAAGGAGTTTCTTTTAAAACCGACGAAATTTTAGCAGAACTCTGATTTCCACCCTTCGAAATAACATCCATCAAGTTATACACCTTAGGAGGCCGAAACGACATAGCTGGTTTATCAGAAGCCGGCCGAGTTGATGAATCCTTCGAGGAAGAAACTGGAGCCTTCGAAGGGGGCTCCGAGGCAGCGGCTGCACTGGTCATTTGAGGACGAACCTCATTGACAGCTTTATCAGAACCATCCTTGGAAGCTGACTTATGAACCTTCGCCTTCTTCCTAACATTCTCTTCACTGGATCTCCGATCATTAGGCATCTTGAAAAAGAGCGCGAGAAAGGGATCTCTAATGGTGCGAAGGTATTAGTGAAAGCGAAAGCGGTGAAGACAAGAGCTTACAATAGCAAAAACAGCGCGACAAAAGAAGGCAATCACTACAGATATATATAGAGTTAAGCAGAACATCGAAAATCGAGAAAAAAGTACATATCGAAAACGACAAGCACGTGCATGAGTCAGGAAAGCACACAACATAATATTGATTATAATAATTATTATTTCTGACCTAGGTTTTACCAAAGTACATCAACAATTGAGGGCTAATGTTGGAGTTAATGCCGAAGGCTCCCTGAATCATGCGAAGGGTACTTGTTACCAAGCGAAGGTATCTGAAGATATAGTGAAGGGTGTTGAGCAAGAGCCAGTCTAAAGCCTAACTCTAGAAGACGTAACAGAATTGCCCAATGGCATCGCTGTAATTTTGACCTTTCCTCTCCCTATAAATATGGAGGGAATAGCTCCTGTAATGACATCTATTTTTCGGGCCTCGAGCCAAAGACACATCATTTATTCTGTCCACTTTTCTCTGTCGTCCTTCAACCCCTTCGCCCAGCACTGCGGACGATTGAGGGCTTCGGAACGACGCATAACGTAAGACCCGAGGAACAGCCTGGGCAGTTGAACTTTGTCCAGCATCGCGGACATTTCAGGAGGGCTTCGCCAAGAAGCTCGAGGACTTCGAAGTGTTGAAAAGGCTTCGCTAGGAGCAATCTGAGCGCTGAGGACGCCAGGAGGTCTTCGCAGGGACGCAGTCACCACACACTCATCGTTGGAGGGCTTCGCCGAGTCAATCAAGACCTTCGATCCCCCAACAAGTACACTGTTTGTTCCCTGTGGATTTGATACCTTAGGAATACTCCTGGGTGAAATCTACATCGGTATCCGTACGCTTGCGGATTTATCTGTTAGACTTAAGGACTGCCAACACCCCCTACATTATGAAGATGATTGAGCATGTTTCGGGGAACAAGTTTCACAAGGAATGAAAGCATACACCCTATAAGATGAGGAAAGTGACAACTACCTCCACTTCATCTACACCGGCAGTTGATACTACTTCACTTGGTGCTGGCCCTTCTCAGCCCGGTCGTAGACACCGCCTAAGTGCTTCTTCATCTATTGCTAGAGCTCTCAAGGCTATCTTCAACAAGTGCACCAAGAATGCTATTCAAATTCGAGAGCACCGTGAGGAGGCAAGGGCACAATGGGCAAACTTTGCTACAAATCAACGCAACATGTGTAATGAGCTCAAAGTTGACTATGTTCCACCGCCATCACTTCCCGATCTTCCTTCCGATGATAATGAGGATGATGATGCCTTTGCAGCCGCCAAGAGGGCCACTCGTGTTGATGAGGAGAGTGATGATGAGGACACCGAGGTTGAGGAAGAGGAAGAGGATGATTATGAGGAGGAGGCAGCAGCTAGCAGTAGCTGAGATGAACTTGATCGTTGATCTACCATGTTTTTTTCTCTTTTTGGTGATGTGATGCCAAAAAGGGGGAGAAATTTGCATCGTTATCTCTCTAGTGATGGACTTGTAGGAGCATTATCTATTTGTGTTGAACTAAGTGCTTGATTGTAAGACTAAGTTTATTTATGTTCTATGCATGAGACTAAGTGGATGTAATGATGCTTGTTTGTTTTTAATTTTCTAGGTTGTGTGAAAATCTTATTGCTCGCATCTGTTGCGTTGTATATTGTGATCATGCAAGGTTTTAGGGGGAGCTCTCATGTTGTTCTCTTGAAAATGTGCATTTGGCATGTTTAGGCCAATCATGATGAATTCAATTCATGCACATATTTAGGGGGAGCTTTCTCTAACTATCAAGCTTTTATTGAATATTATTTGATCCTTGTATGTTTTGGTTGTTTTGACATCAATCACCAAAAAAGGGGACATTGAAAGTGCATGTAGGCCCCTAATCATTTGTTTTGGTTGATTGACGTCAAGACGATCAAAAGGACTAATGTTTGCATTGAGAATATATTAAGCTAGGCCCTACAATAGAGATCAAAAAGATTTGAATGATAGCAATTCCCTCATTGTGTTGAAAAGAACGGCATGAAGTGCTCAATGGACAAAAATATCACTCTTTTAATTTTCATTGAGTATAGGAATGCCGTACTATCATGGGGAATGTTAATCATGTGTCTACAGATGTCACAAGAGCTTTTGAGTGAATCCAAACCAACAAAAGACGAGTTTGAGTAGATGGGAAAACCTTGATTTCAGAAACCCCCTGCCGGACTATCCGGTCATGTATCGGAGTGTCCGGTAGCATTTAAACCGTGGTTACAGAAAACACCCACCGGACTATCCGGCTATGTGCCGGAGTGGCCGGCAGAAGCCAAAATCCGCCCACAGCCTAAGTCCCTGGAGAAGTATCCGGCTACAGATTATCAAGAGAAGTTGAATTAAGTGTTTTGACAAAACATGTAGAATTAAGAATTGTAAGCAAGCAATTTGAGAACAGTTTAAAGTATTCAGGGTACAAATATATTCATCAAGGAATGTATATTATTGGAATTAAAGGTATGACAAGAAAGAAATTAGGGACTAAAGTTTTAATAACTCTGTTAGATAAAAGATGGGACACAATTAACAAAGCTGCATTAGGATTATTAGAAGGTGATATGAATGAGAATAGTTTAATAACTTATATAGCTCCAGACTTAATTATGCCTATCAAAGAATTCATTGAAAAGATAAGTTTTGGTTTTCAGACCAAAGGATATGAAGACTTTAAAGGAACAAACTTGCTAGTAAGCATGGAATTTACTGGAAGGCTAACAAATAATAGTAGGACTAAATACAAGGTAAATGTGAATAATGTAATTGAAAGTATGCAATCAAAAGGTATAAATTTTATGAGTCCGTTAAAAATAAGTTCTGAAGAGAGGACATGAGAAGAATGGAATATGAATAATTTACTAGAGAAAAGACTCTAAAGCAACCTGAAGACTATATTAGCTATGAGAATAACAAGGGAAAAACTAGCATCAGATTTATAAATTATAAGGCAAGATTAGATGATACGGACTCTGTTATGTCAGAACAGGAAATTGAAAATAGCAGAAGACATAGTGTCTCATAATTTATAGAAAAGCCTGATATAGATACTGAAATAAGATATTTTGAAGACAAGTTAAAACAAATAACTACAGAATATAGCAACACTATATTAAGTGAATGGTAAAAAATAAGAGACAAAAAACTTTATTTTTATAGAGAATTGGAAAAACTACAAAAGTTAAAAAAGAATAAAGAAATCTCTGTAGAAAGCCCGCAAGCAATTAATCCACCTAATAATATTAAGGAAGATAAGCCTAATAAGATTAAGGAAGATAAGACAATATGCTATAATAAGGAAGAACCAGTAGCATATAACAGTAAAGATAATCCTATAGCTAATTCTAAACTGATAAGCGAAGAAGAACAGTGAGATATGAATGAGAAATTATTATTGGAAAGCTACGCAGAAGAAAAGAATTAGCAAATGAAATATACGATGAATTGCAAACCAGATATGTTGCTGAAGACTATAAGAACTTTATAGACTCATTAAATGACATCAGGCTACATAATTTAGAAAATGCTATGGAAGCTATGGACGTAGCATCAGGCTCTACTAAAAGGAAAAAGATATGGCGAAAACACTACGAAAAGTAAAGGAGAAAAGGAAAGACCCACTAGAGCATCACGAACTTGGCCACCTAAAAGAGAAAATTTCCTGTATAACTATATCCTAGGACAATATGCATACATGGGTCCTAAAAGAAGAAATTTTGAAAAAACTGTAAAATTTCAAAATGATAGAAGTGATGGAGCAACACTAAATTTGGCGGCACGTGATCCTATTGAGTGGCCAAATATTCTAAGCATTTAGAAAGTTTTAATAGTTCAAAAATACATACAAAATCGACACAACATAGGAAATAAAGTAGAAGACATGATATATTTAGAAACATTTTTAGGAGAATTAATGAAGATTTTATAGGAACAATGGGTAGAAACGTACCCTAACAAATATGAAGAACTAAAGAATGCAGGAAACAATCCATATAATTTTGCAAATGTAATATCACATATTATTATAGCAGACGACCCAGAATTGGGGAGCACTGCCCTACAAAATGAAAGGCTAAGGAAAATAGAAAAGTTAACATTGACAAAGTGGAAAGGTATAAAAGAATTATCACAGCATTATTTGTATAATGCTACCACTGCAAAACAAGGATTTAATCTAGGGGTAGTTGAAAGATATTTTAATAAGTTACCTAACCCTTTAGGCAGTATGATATTTGAGGAATATAAAAAAGAGGCACAAGGACAAGTTATTAATATATCTCAAGCTATAACATTTGTGATTAAGCAATTAAAAAAATATGGACAAATATACAAGCTCAAAGATCTATGAAGCATTCAGATTATAATTTTTGCAATAAAATAGTTCAAATGCCCTTAACATATGGAGAAGAAAGACCTAGAAATAAAAATTTCATAAACCTCAAAGAAGATATAACAATCCTAGGACAAAAAGAAGGTATTTCCTTCGAAGATCTGATAACAGACCGCCATTTTTGCATAAAAGAAATGTAAGGAGATATAATCCTAGAAAGAGTTATAATAAAACATGCAGATATTTTATATGTAATTCACCAGATCATCTAAGTAAAACTTGTCCTAATAAAGACCAAAAAAAGATACTCTAGCTATGAAGAGCAAGAGAAGGTATATATAATAGACAGTGTGAATGAGAATATATTAATGTGTGATGATGAATCAATATATTCTATCATAGAAGCAGATGAGATAGAAAATATTGAAGTTGAATATGAAACAAGTGATGATGAAATGGATTTAGTAGATGAATTGATAGGTTTAAAGATTGAGATGATGAATCAAGCAGAATGTGAGCATGATTGGCCTAGAGGAAAGGGAGATTATAATATAAAGTGTGCATTTTGCATATATTATCCAAGTCAAGATAATAGAGCAACCTGTAGTACATGTCTAAAACAAGGATGTGTTGAGTGTCTAAAGGCAAAGAAACAAAACTGGAAAAATGAAGTAGAATTTGAACCAGATGATAGAATACTCTCTAGTAGAGTGAGAATATTATAAAATAGAATTAATAAATTAGAAGAAGAATTAGAAGACCTAAGGGTTATGCTTGATAGCAAAACTAAAGAAGAAGATATGAATATAGGGAATATTGAATGTCAAGAACAAAATCTAACTATAAAAGATAATAAAAGTAGTAAAATGATTCAATTAAAAGATGCTTTAACAAGCTTCGAAAACAAATATATAGTTAAATTACCATTCAAAGAGATATTAGGAATAAGAGTTCCACTCGCGCGGCAATAAAGGAGGCTCTCGAGATCAGAAGAGGAGGCATCCATCGACCGAGCCATCCACCCGCAGCTGTCCTGAGAACGCGGGCACTCTCTCCCATCAGCAGCAGTAATCCCACTTGTAATATAGAATGTGTACAACAGCTGTAATATTCTGCCTGTAAGGTAATTAACTCTCTTGTGTTTGTTAAGTGTCTGGAGGTTCCTAAAAGGGAAAGCCATATGTAAGCTATGTTTGTGAAGATGAAGTAGTTCTGCTTTAAAAATCCTCTCTGTGCTCTTAGCCATGCTCGTATAGGGTGAGTTTCTATGCTAGGGACCCTATAGGAGAAGCCTCCGATGCGGTGTCTGGTCTAGCCCTGAGAGTGGCAGAGATACACTTGTGACTGCGGAAAAGTGTTCCCTTCAGGTGGTAACTGCCTAGGGAGACGATAGGAACACGTCCCATATGCGCTTGGTTAAGTTTATTCTTGCGAGAATTATGGTGATAACCGAGTAGGATTTTTACATTTGATTGTTTATACCTTTTGGCCGTCTGTCTGGTCTCGCCAGCTAACTTAGATGCTGTTAATTAAAACGCATACAACGAGAGTATAGTACCAAAGCATTACCCGAAAGAAGTGCATAACCCACATCGGCATAATCCATCGATCAATGAAGTTTCTTGCGGAAAATATTTTGGCAGTGGCTCACAAGTGCATAGAGCAATAGGGAATGCCCAAATTTGAACAGTAACTCAAATTTGAATAGTAACCTGAATTTGAATATTGTCGAATCCTCAAACGGACCTCTGGATATTGCTGCATAAATCTCCCTGTGTGTAGGTGCGCTGTGGGATAAATTTATCCTATGAATAGTGGCATCAAAGCCAGATATAATTGAGAAGGTAAAGTTTTTAAATTTGGAAGTGAATAGTGGAAAAATAATTAATACAAAAGAAAATATTAATATAAGGTGTAAGTTACGCTCCATTGAAGAACATAGTTGGCATACTTCTAATGGCCAATTAAATTTGCTTGTAGATTTAGTACATAATCTTTATATAACTTGGGATAAAAGACAAGATGAGCTAGACACAAAGTTTGAAAGGTTATACAAACAATATAAGCAGTTCGAAGAAGCATATTCTCTTGTGCAAAATAAATTAAATCTAGTACTGCATATACTTGAAGAAGGAAAGTCAGAGCAACACAAATATTGTCAAAATACTTATATTAAAGAAGAATTTTCTTTATTAAATAAGAAGTTAGGCTCCAAAGGAATCACAAAAGAACAAGAAGAATCACAGAAAGAAGCCTGTAAGGAAATAATAGAACAAAATAATACCATACTTGAGTTGTTAACTCAAACATTAGACAGAGTTAATATTGAAAGCACTAGAAAGGAGCTAGTGCTATCTTCAACAGGAATAGTTTCTTCTACTACAGCAATAAAGTCAGACAAATGGACCTATCTAAAGGTGTCTGCAGAAGAAACCAGTCACTCCAAATAGTTAGTAAAGATACAAAGCCCTTAACCCTAATGGATAGATTGTCTATCTTTAAGTTTGCTTCAAACTGGGAAGAAAAATATAGTGTGGAACAAGAGGTAAAGATGGCATAAATGTTTCAAGGTATGACAAAATTAGCAAATCTGCATTACGATTCTTAGGAGATCTGAACGAGAATAGTTTAATAACCTATATAGCTCCAGGCTTAATTATGCCTATCAAAGAATTCATAGAAAAGATGAGTTTTGGTTTTTAGACCAAAGGTTATGAAGACTTTAAAGGAACAAACATGCTGGTAATCAAAGAATTTATTGGAAGGCTAACAAATAATGGTAGGACTAAATACGAGGTAAATGTGAATAATGTAATCGAAAGTATGCAATCAAAAGGTATAAATTTTATGAGTCCGTTAAAAATAAGTTCTGAAGAGAGCGCAGGAGAAGAATGGAATATAAGTGATTTAATAGAGAAAAAGACTCTAAAGCAACCTAAAGATTATATTAGCTATGACAATAACAAGGGAGAAACTAGCATCAGATTCATGAATTGTAAGACAAGATCATTAGATGATACAGACTCTGTTATGTCAGAACAGGAAATTGAAAATAGCAGAAGACATAGTGTCTCAAGTATTTCCTTCATTAAACCCCATGAAGCATTAACAACCATTTAACACAACAACACAAATTTTGACTACCAAAACATCTCTTCTGGTCCTAATAATTTAATTACAGGAACCATGCCACACTAAGGTTTGTCCTTGCCAAAACCATAATTTATCACTTAGCCCAACATTTATTAAAACAGAACAATGCACACACTTGAAAGTTCATATCTCTCCACAGAACAGAGATTTGGCTAAGCCAACTTTTATATGGGCTACCGTCGGCTTTCAGAGGGTACCCACCAAAAGCCATCATTTTGCTACCTACAGAAAATGCGCAAAAAATAACTATGCATATACAAAAATAAGCATCCATACTAAATACTAGAGTCTTAGCACGATGTCCACCATTTTTCCTAGCTATCACATAGATAAAAGATCTAATAAAATTGAATTCATATTTTTCCAACGAAAAACTTAATTGCCATGAATAAACTAAATTATACAAGTAGTACACACTAAATAAATCCTAGAGCTCATAATAAAGCATGGAGAAACATGGAAAATTAACCATAGATAGAACATATCACAGAGAATATAGGAAGATTACAAGCAAACTAAAAAAATCCTAATTTGCAGCAAATGAAAAAGCATAAACAGATATCATTCCATCAATTTTAGTGCTCAAATCATCCACAATCATACACCTTAATCATGCTCATCATGTAGATCTAGTCCTAAGCATTCCATAACATGTTTAAACATCATTTTTGGACATATAAATCGTTATTTATGCATTTTCCAAAGTGCAGCAATATTCTGGACATTTATTAAACTGGGAAAGTAGGAAAAAGAAGTTGGATCCAATAAATTTCGGCCGTGTGGCAGCCACAAACTTGGCCACATGGCATGGGCCCCGCCCATCACCGACATCGACAGGTGGGCCATGGCACGGGACCCAACCGTCGGTGGCACCGACGTGTGCACAGTCCATAGGGCCCCACCTGTCGGTCTCACCGACGCGTGGTCCACGGCGCGGGGCCCTCAGTGACACCGACGCGTGACCCAGTGCACAGGGCCTGCAGTCCGTGACACCGACGCATGGGCCAGGGCACGAGGCCCACCCTTCAGTGACACTTCTTTCCATCTCTCTTCTTCTCTACCCTTATAGATTTGCTAGTTGTGAATTTTGCTACATCCACACAGATTTTTGTCCCCCGAGGTCGTTCTCTCTCCTAATCCCAAATCTGCACACACAAAATTTTGACCTCGATAAGGGGAGAGAATAATCCAAGGGCCCAGATTGCATCTCGGCCAAATCCAATGGACAGGGGTGAGACACAAACTTTGACTAACTATCGGATTTTTACACGATTCAGAGAAAATCATATTTACTGTGATTTGGACTGCAAGATTCATATCACTTGGGTGCATGAAAATTATTTCATATGATCTGGTTGCACAAAAATTCATATCACTTAGGGGCTGGTTTTTCATACCATTTGGATTTTCATATCGGTGTACCAAATTTTTTCATATGATTTGGGTACACCAAATTTTTTCATATGAGTTGGGTGCTGAAATTTACTATCATTTTGGTGCTGGAATTCACTCCAACTTGGGTGATGATTTGGGTGAGATTTTCCTACCGTGTACGAAAATTATTTATATTGATTCGAGTCTCTTTGTTATTGGCTTGCATTAACAAATATATCCGTAGTGTTGGCATGGGTATTATACTAATTTCAGTGAAAAAACTTGAGAGTGAACGATCCCCAACAAGCGTGGACTATTGACAATTGACCTCCATCGACTGCTCCCAGGTCTTCGCTGGTCTTGCCCCTCACGACAACAGAGCATCAATGGAGCCTGCACCCAGCAATGGAAGAGGGAAGACCACGACCCGCCGTGGGCAGGGTCAAGTCGCGCTGGCCCCATCGCCGAGCTGACTATAGGAGTTCCACATGAGCTCACTGTGCCATTGCCATACACTCCTCTATGAGATTGCACATGCCATTTGCAATGACGCAATGCATCAATTCCATACGTGGGAAGACGTCAAGATGCCTGCCTCTGCATCGATGCCACATCCGGCTCCAAGGACGCCTAAAATTTCCCCGTTGGGATTCCGGACATCACCTGTGCCAAATTCGAAGGCAACGTCTTTCTTGGTGGAGCATGATCTTGTTCTGTCTGCGAAACCCAGGTTGATTGCACTGTAAATCTGACACGAAGCCAGAGATCGACCGCGCCATGCATCACCCGTCCTCCTAGAAAACTCCTCGTTTCCACCGGTTTCAATATTGCCGGCGGCCGGAGCAGGTAGAAATTGCGGCGTCCTCTCGGTTTTATCCCTGAACTCGTGTCGATTAATCAGAAATTTGGGTTGCTGAATCACTGTGTCCTGACAGCAATACCCTACACGACATGCAAAAATTCTGACAATTTTCCTTGAATGGCCTACAGTTTTACCCTTCTAAGCATTTTTCTCATGAGTGGCTGACGGTTTTTAGTGAAAAATCTTGTCATTCCAAATTTTTAGTAACTTATTTCCAACAAACTTTTTCCTACCATACATATTTCCTACCGTTTTTTTTCCATCATTTGTCACACTGAATTACTGCCCATCAATATCATGTTGCTGTTCCACCAGACCCCGCAGCAGTGGCTAAATCAACCAGGCAATTATGCTTACCTTCTAGTATAATTATTTATTCCCAATCGTTTTTTCAAAGAAGCACTACAAGCGATGCCAAGAAGATGAAATGGAATCTGACAACTCCTCACGTGCTAATCAGCCACGAAGCATATTACATGCAAAAAATAGCCACCCGTCGTCACTTTGGAATACAACCCGTCAATATCTAGTGGCTGTTTTACCAGACCTCGCAACAGAGGCTAAATCAAACAAGGCAATTATTCCTGCCTTCTATTAGCATCATTTGTTTATTCCTACTTGTTTTTTAAAGAAATATTATATACGGTGACCTGAAGATGAAATGGAATCTGACAACTCTGTCCAGTACTGATCAGCCACGAATATTTCCCATAGAGCAAGCTGTGGATTCTTTCCTCTTTCCCATCCCATTTGATGCTCCTCCCTTGAGACTACAGCCCAGCGTTTCAAACTGAAGAAGATGGCTGCTGCGATTCTGAATACCGCAAAAAAAAGAAAAAAGAAAAAAATTACGGTAAGGACTACTCTATAGTACAAGCATCATGCATAATTTCGCCCCGGCTAACTCATTTTTGACTTATTTACTCGTTTCCAAACAGTAGCAAAGTCATTTATGCATAAAACATAGGCAAATCGGTGGTCATTTATGCAAATTATTTTTGCATTTCTATAATCTACGGTTCTTGGCCCCTAACTATGACTGTTGCCATGGTGCTTTTTGACGTTACTATCTTGAATTCACCAGAAGTGGTCCTGAAAGAAAATTGTCATGTGTTTTGAACGGCTGGAATTCATTTCTTTTTATTCGTGAGTTCCTTCTATAATACCTTTCTTGTACATGATGGAAAAATATGTGCGTATGAACTCTTTTGTCATCCCCACTGAAGATAGAACAATATTATTGTGAACGGGCTTTGTTTAAAGTGGAGACGATGCTAGCACTGACGTTAACAGGAGACACAAATCCAGCTTATATATATCATGTTCAGGATAGTAGTATGTTCACCTTGTGTCAAGTACACCTGTGGTAAACCAGGCCAGCGACGCAAACAAAAATGTTAGGTCAGATCAACGAAGCACAGGAAGGTCGAACCGTCAGCATTGTCGATATGGCTGCTCCAGGCGACGTGGCCCCACCGAGGACGGAGATCACTGCCACAGGGCAGCGTGGCATCCCGGTGCTCATCTCGCCATTCCAGATCCAGAGCGAAGGCCGAGCCAGTGGTGCTGCCACTGCTCCGGAGATGATGAGCACAGCGTTCCAGGGCTTCCTCCTCCTCCAAGAGGAAAAGGGCAAGGGGGAGGAGGACCCGGCGATGCTGCGCAAGAAGTGGTTCAATGAGATGCGCGGCTGGCTGATGGTGCTGGCCACTGTCGCGGCATCGGTGACCTACCAGGCCGGCCTGAACCCGCCGGGCGGGTTCTGGCAGGACAGCAAAGGCCATGTCGATGGCAACCCAGTGCTTCGCGACATGCGCTGGTCACGCTACATGGTTTTCTACTACTTCAATGCCACAGCTTTCGTGACGTCGCTGGTGATCATGATGCTGCTGATGAGCGAGCGGTTCTACTATACTGAAGCCAAGGTTATGGCACTCATGCTCATCA
The DNA here is from genome assembly GCA_007726485.1 of Eragrostis curvula. Classification (NCBI taxonomy): domain Eukaryota; kingdom Viridiplantae; phylum Streptophyta; class Magnoliopsida; order Poales; family Poaceae; genus Eragrostis; species Eragrostis curvula. Next base: position 22,527,690 of record CM017442.1, read on the forward strand.
CCATCATCGATCTGGCCAGCCTCATCGGCGCCTATATCGCTGGTACCACGCACCACTTCTCATCCTGCATCTATATCATCGCCATCGTCTGCGTCGCCTTTGTCTGCATCATCTACATCGGCGAGTATGTACTATTTATTATGTGTCTTCTCAGACGTGTACTCAGATGAATATAATAATTAATGTGATGCTCAATCTGCAGGGTGATGGCGGACATATGTATGTTCTTGCTGATCAAATTCCCTTGCATGCTCAATCTGGCGCAGCGTAAGTGGTGCCCGATGCCGTCGGAGGTGGTGAAGCGCGCGACAAAGCTGCAGCAGCAGAAGAAGCAGTGGGAACACCAGAAGCAGACTGATATGGAGGAGCGCCGTAGCCAGGCAAGGATGGCGATGGGCAAGCAGCGCGGTACCTGCTGCCCGTGCTGTGCGCCGCGCACGGAGGTGTAGCATGCTGAACCGTGACAGCCAGCTGGATCGAGGGGCGGTTACCTTATAAAGCTGTTGCATCGTTTTGGTTGCGTTGGTTTATTGTGGAATAACAAGCCTTACCGGCTGCATCCTGATATAGTTTTGGTTGCAGACATCGTTTCGGTTGCGGATATATGCATAGAATACGCAACCTTAGTGCTCCCTTAGAGTAACCGAACACTAAGGAGCTGCATCGGCGGCTTCAGCTTCGTGGCGAGGAGCAGACGTGATGCTGGCCATCGTGCCATGAGTGTATTTTTGGTTTTTACTTGTGGGCTGTGGCTGTCTAGCGGCCCTGGTGCCGTGTGTCTTCACATAGCGTCGCTGGTGTTGATGTCGGCAGCGCCCATCTTCCACTTTTTTTGTCCTATCTGCAGCGCCTGTATTCGGTCTTAGCCAACTGTTTTTTCCTTTGTGTGAGGCACTATTACATCCGGGCTTATAAAGCTATTACTCTTTCATCCGATGTCTCATGTGAATTTAAATGTTCCATCCGACGGCGCATGTGATTTCACGGTGACGTCTCCCTTATCTTCCCTTATGGCACAGCACGCTTTCAGTTATGAATTGCAACATCATTTTACATAGAATTTTGAATCACTTTTTCCTAATTTATTTGGCATATCATTTAGTCAAATTTTAAATTTAGTTCTGTAACTAATTTTACATTATAATCCACATATGGGTTCCAATTTTGTAACTTAATCACCAAGTTTCGTCCTGGAATGCATAAATAGATCTTCAGAATGCGTCTACTAATGGAGACAATTGGGGCAACTCTCCGATTTCGTCCATCCTGCAATTGGCACTGGCGGCTGTACACCTGCAGCCCAACCATAGCGCACCGACTGCCCATACACGCGCCATTTTTGGGGCGTAAGGTCCGTATTTCTGGGTACCCGCGTGCCTCTGTATCAGTCCCTGAAAAGGTATCTGATACGCACATTCACCACAAAGTTGATAAAGAAAGTCATACACACAAGTACAATAATGCCGCATAAGACATTAGTTAAGGTCTTAAAATGCTGGATGCACACCATCCGGGCCAACCGGACAAATCAACAGATTTCAACGCGGAATGGGTAAGATACAACCTATTGCCTAGGGCAACATGAGTGTGGACGGCAACCACAGCTCCTAGTCTTCGGCTCCATCGGTGAAGTTGAACTCCTAGCACTATTAACTGAATAGATGCGTAGGGAAGTAATTCAAGGATAGGCCATACGGCGTTTGAGCACAAATCTAGTTTTATGCAACTCGGTGGTTAGGGGAAGCACCGGACTAAGCATTTGAGTAAAACATCAGGTTAATTGGGGGTTGTTTGGTCCTGGGGGAGATGTCACCATCCCACCAGTGCCCAAGGTTTTATGCTGCAAATCACAAGCCCAGCAGCTTTCAACCCACGCAGTCGGATTATCACATGGCACGGACCAGGAAAAAACACACAGAGTCTTATCAATTGTGGCCATTACTTTGCTTGTCTATAACCACGGACACGGCTATTGCAATAGACTTAACCCTGCAGGGTGTACAAATTTATCCGCACGATGCGCCCCTCCATCCCTAGCCAGGGAAATGGAGTGGTGCAATGAGGCAAAATAACCATCTCCAACCCTCCTAGACCCTGCTATGTCAACTACCTATGGTCGTTCACTGACTGGGCAAGTGATGGCACGTGCAGAGCACCTGCTATTCATCGGCGTCATCTAGACTGCCCCTGCCCCACTGCAGGATCATGAGGTTGTCGAATATGGCATGAAGCCAAGCCCTTCATCATAAAACCAGGGACATGTGGTAGTACGATTGTGGTTGATCATGAAGGCACGAGAACCGGTACTTAACTAGCCAAGGTGGGCTTCTCCAAACCAATGCACACCACACAAGGCGTACAAAGCATTTACAGGCGACCAACAGATGTTCACCTGGCCCACCTCAGACACATAAAAAGGGTTTTCCCCGTTGCACTTAACTCCACGGTTTTAACACACTCACGGCACCCGGTATCCCATACCACATAAGGCACATAACACCAACATCCATCAAGCATCATGATATAACGTGACAAGTGGGTGCTCATGCAAATGAGGCACCTGACATCTCTGAAGAGAGCTTGGAACCAGCCCTAAGCATACTAGTTGAAGGTATTCATTCCAGGCATTATAATTAATGTGAGAGAACTAGCACTAATATGGTGTGTAGATAGAGTATCACAGTAAGGCAATATACTGGATAGGACATAACTAAGGAAAGCTTTAAATTAGAACTAAGCAATAATGTGTATAATCTATATTTTAGTTGGTCATTTTAGTTATGTAAAACGTAGGTTCAATATAAGCAAGGACTTGCCTTCCGCAAAGTCTTCTTCCTGCTCTTCCACGTAGTTTGGGTCCTTGCCTTCTACCGGGTCTTGATCTTCTGAGAAACAGAAATTAATGATGATAAGGTAAAGCTAAGCAAGAAGAACCAATTAATCCAAATAAGACCTATGCCAAGCAAAAGGGCTCATTCGGAAAGATCGGAAAGAAAGATGAAGGTGGACAGAAGAACCGTCAGATTCGGAGACGTGGCGTGCAAGTTACGGACGTCGAAACAGGGTTCTGGGACTGTAAGTCCCGAGAAGGAAGGGGGTAGATTATTCCTGGATAATATACGACTCAATTATATTCTAAGAAATTTAAAAATATTATGTTGGCATTTTTCCAGATTTATTTTGGGTTGAAAACAATTAATTAGCATTATTTAAAAGACCAAAACATTTTAATTAGTATTTTCAATAATTATTTAATGATCTAAATTGTTAATTAAATAAACTAAAAATAAAAAAGGATTTAATAAAATTATCTATTATGTGAATTTTTGGTATTTAAAACTATTAGATTCACATTTTTAAAACTATGAAAACCTTTAATATATTTTCTAGAATTATATAAAAAGGAAAAGGGCACTGTGCTTGATGGGCCGGCAAAGGAAAAAGTCCGGCCCATCTGCGTAAAAATGCAGAAAAAGAAATGGGCCGCACATGGGCGGGCTCAACCCGGGCTAGAGCCCGCGGGGCAAAGCCACTGGACCTGGCCCACGTGGCCGACCAGGCATAGCGCTGCGCGCACAGCGCATGCGCGTGACGTGGAGCGCACGGCGCAGGCCAGGAGCGCGGCGGCCAGGCATGGCGGCGCTCGGGAATGCAGTGTGGGGCGAGGCTCGGGTGACGATGGCGAGCGCGTGGACGGGGCTTGGTATTCACTGCGTAGGGATTTTCTAGATTGTTGTGATCTCTGTCGGATCTGGGGTTGTTGGTTGTTCCGATTGTGCTCTCCTTCTTGGGGTGCCTCTGCCCCTCCTTAGACTGACCGCTACAGTAACCTCTAATTTTCACCCTCTTAAGGAATATTCCACGTCCCTGTAAAAAGATTCCAGCCTCCAAATTGGATTTCGTTGCAACAGTGAACTCTATCGGCTCCTCCATCCCTGCCCGCCGCCGCCTCCTGCGCTCCACCATCCGCGCCGCCGCCGGACGACGAGCCCCGCGCCGGCCTCGAAGAGTCCCGTTCATGGCGTCGACGACGTGCCCCGCGCCGCCGGCCTCCACTAGCGCGCGCCGCCCGGTTGAGCAGCCCCACCACGGCAGCGGCCCCGCCACGCCGTCGTCCTGCATGCCACGGCATTGATAGGTTGGAGCAGCCCCGCCACGGCGTCATCGTGCACGCTGGCCTCCGGCGAGGACAGCAGGTGGAGCAGCCTCGTATGCTTCGACAGCTTCCGGGCCGCCTTCCTCTGCTCCTCCTGCGCGCCGCCGCAGGACAGCTTTGCGATTGGGAATGCCGGGCCCTGATTTGTCGGGTGTGCAATCTGCCCTTCTGGGTTTTGTTTTCTCTTCATTTAGGCCTTATGTCACCTGCATGCATAATTTCACCAAAGCTTGTGGAAATAGTTAGTTTATAAGTCCTATCACTATGTTTGGTGATTCCTTTTATCTCTCTTATGAAGATGTTTTACGGTAAAAGATATGCTTTAAGGACCGTCAACAAACTCCCCCACACTGAGCCTTTGCTCGTCCTCGAGTGAAGGTGGAGGACTAAGATATAACATGACTTCCTTTGGTATGATGCTAGATACAAGTTATTCCAAGCCATACCTGCACCTGTGAACTTTAGGTGGCTAACATGCCATCTTGGGCTATTGAGGAATGGAACGGTCTTGATTCAAGTCAACAATACTCATCTGTTGAGTAACTTGGGTTTTTGATAGATTTTTCAAAGTAAAAACATAGCTTGTACTCCTCGAATGATAACTCTCAAATCGCTCAAAGTGTATGATTCCTCACCTAGGCATTGGATTTGCCTCTTTTCATCCTACTTCTATGTAAGGCTTTATGTGGAGCTTGGTAGGGATGGAAAGGAGCATACTTGTATCACTTATATTGCAAAGTCAAAGAGTGGATCCACAGAGAAAACAAGCCATACAATCTGATCAAGAATGTGCAAGTGTGTGGATATGTGTATGGTAAATGGAATGAGGAGGATACTCCTTGATGCGATGATGTCTCTCTCTTGATTGATTTTTTTTTATTTGAGAGCATGGCTATCACTTTTTTTTTAATCATGCTCATCATGTTTGAGCAGCTCTTTCTTTGCTCATTCTCATGCATATGAGCATTCTTCTTCTTCTTTTTTTTCAACTTCTCTTTTTTTTCGATAGCCATGTCTCTTTTTGCAAGAATGTTTGGAGAGAGACATCAACAACAAGTGATGGAGTATTTATTTGGTGGATGGATGGAAATGGTGTTGCTAACTTCCAGTGTAGAAGTTTAGCATATGGATGTGGCATGATGAAATATTTATTTGGTGGATGAGTGGATGTGGTGTGTGTACGTGATTCTTGATCAAGAAAGTATGACAAGCAACTCACAAGGGTTACACAATTTGACAAAGCTCAAAGCAATAACAAGCAGCACTTTGTAGAGGTTTTTAATGTGACCCTTATTTGGCTCTGGTGGGAATATAAGATCATTGAGGAGTGCAAAGCTATGAATTTTAAAATTTTCAAGATCAATTCCCAAGCACTCTATACAGAAAAAGAAAGATTCCTCTCATCCAATCATATCTCATTCGCCAACAACTTAGATAAGCATGGGTTGCTCTTGCAAAGCCTCCCTTTTTTTTGGCAACTCAAGAATGCAAATAAAATCAAAAGAAGAAAGAGAAAATCTCTTTCTTGAACTTGAGACAAAATATGATGAACATTTGGAGAAATGCGAGAGCAACAATTTTGTTGTAAGGGTGCTTGAGCGAAAAAGAAATGAAATTGAAAAGTCCAAGCACCCTTGAATCTAAATACATAAATAAACCTTCAAAAAAAATTGTTCAAAGCATTTTCCAACAAAAGGTTATCTCAAATTCATTTTATTATCTCAAAATAAATAAAAGGAAGGGCTCGAAAACATTTTTTTTTATGCAAAGATGCAAGGTGGTTTGAGAAATCCAAACATGAGTTTGAAAAATCCAAACATGAGTTTGAAAATTCAAACTTGCAAGAATGCAAATGAAAAACCAAATATGCACGAAATGCAATTTGGGAAAAAACAAATATGCATGTGGAGAAAAAGTTCAAATATGCAAAATGTATGATGATGGAAAATTCAAAAATGATGAAAGCAAATATGAGATAACTGCCGATTATCCTGTCGGCAAGGGCATCATCATTTTAAGTCCGATGAGCAAGACATTGCTCCATTCCAATCCCTGAGATGTTAGTGCCAATATACAGCCACGAGATTTGCAATATTTATGATAAATGAACGCATCTACAACCATCCTAAAGAACAAGTAACAAAACAGATAAACAAGGTGGTTGTAGGCAGCATACGTGGTTTTGGCACTAAGGGGCATGGATTCTAGAGTTTCATGATATGAGCATGCATCAAAAGGTTGTTCAAGGAAGAAGCTCTCATGCTCACTAGCAAAATTCTTTTCTTCATAGTCTAGAGTCGACGCCTCAAGAAATCCCATGGCCGAAGGATGTTCTTCTAGAAGTTCTTGATCATCATCATGAATGATGCAAGAAGTGCCAGAGGGAAAGGGCTCGAATGGTAGTGGTGAAGAGGGATGATTGGGTTGATAAGGATAAAGGGTTTCTTTCAACTCATCCTCTTCATGGGTGGAAAACTTCGCATCCTCATACAAGGTAGCCTCGAGCGATCGGATTGGTGATATGAACATCACTTGCTCGGATGGTTCATGATTGAGATGAGGATTCACCAAAGGATTTTGAGTGGTGGTGAAAGAAGTTTTCCAATGATATTCCGTCATATCCTCCTTGAAACATGGTTCCTTTAGAGGATTGGGAGGAGAAGGAGGTGGTTTCCTTACCCAAGTGTAGTTTGAGGTATTGCCATAATCTTCAAAAATGATTTCCTCGAACATCGGGTAGTCAAAGGGTTCATCTTCTTATTCTTCCTCCATCAATTGTGGTTTGGGAGGTGATACAGGGGTTGGTGGTTTTTGATAGGAAGAGTTCAAGGTGTTTCCAAAACCTCCAACGATATCATCCTCAAACTTGAATGGGAACTCTAGAGGTTCTTCATCCTCTTTCGTTGTTCGTGCCTTGGGTGAGGGCTCAATGGTCGAATTATATGATATAGGAGAGAAAAACTTGGATTCGACTATTGGAAACTTCTCACGGCTCGACTTGGGTTCTTTTGGCGGTTTGAAGGAAAAGGGAGTGTTTTCTACGATTCGCTCTAATAGCTCTTTTCCTTCCGCTAAGGTCTTATGGGAAAAAGATCCGCCAGCAGCCGTGTCGAGATAAAGTGCGGTGTTTTTGCTCAACCCCGAATAAAAGTGTTGCAACAAAATGGGTTCGGGGAGCAAAAGTTCTGGGCCGGAATCGGTCAATGAATAAAACCGAACCCAAGCTGCACTAAGTGTCTCCTCCTCTTCTTGCCAAAAGTTAATTACTTCCGCTCGTAGAGAAGTGATACGAGATACGGGAAAGAATGCTAAACAAAATTTGTCTCGCAATTCTTTCCAATCGCCGTCCACCCTCTTAGCGGTGTAAGTGTACCATTGTTTCGCCTTCCCATTGAGGGAGAAGGAAAACAATTTCCACTTCAATGTTTCGTGTTCCATGCCATGGATTTTTTGGCATGAACACAAGTGCTCAAACTCTCGCAAGTGTTGATAAGGATTTTCATTTTTAAAACCAGAGAAGGGTAAACCTTTGATTATAGAAATAAAACTGGGGCGGGGATCATAGCTAGATGAAAGAATGGGTTGTGATGATGATGGTGGCTCTAAGATCTCGCCCCATGGAGTAGAGAACGATTGAATTGTAGGTTGTGACTCCATAAAATATTTTTATAAATTTTCAAAATAAGAAAGTAAAAACAAATGATAAGTAACGGATAGGTTACGAGGGCAAACCTGGTTCGTAGCAGAGTTAGCAACCGTTCCCCGGCAACGACGCCGGAAATGCTTGTTGATACTTCTTACGGTCACAGATAATTCCGCAAGCGCACGGAGTACCGTTGTAGCACTTCACCCAGAAGTATTACAAGGTATCGTATTTGTTTTCCCCAAGGAACGGACGTAATCTGCAACGAGGTTTCTTTTGCCCAAGGACAACAAGAATAACAAGAACCACGGGTAGAGAGGATAAACTAAGGTATGGTTTTCTCGCTAAAGCACAGATCAGGTTCTACTCGCTTACTTCGGGCACTGGTTTAGGCTTGGTCTGCCAAGCAACGCCAGCCTATAGCTCTACGACGTACCCGAATGTGGAGGATTATGAAAGGATGGACATGGCTGTCACCACCTGCTGCCTACCTCTACAAACCGTGGAGCACGCGGCAAACACAGGTAACCTCTAGCCTAGACACCACGTCTATGCTATCGATTACTACTCTAGCCTTGTACTAAAACCAATCTGGGAGACTAGAGCACCCCTTGCGGAGCGATGATCCCGTAAGCAAGTATAGCAAGATCTAGATACTATGAACGATGCACAACCAACCTAAGAATATCACGAACACTTACTTAAGGAATAGATCTAGTGCAATGAACGAACAACGAACGATGAACGAATGACGAACGACAAAGAACGAACGACGAACGACGAACGAACGATGAACTATTCAATAAGAAAGTATTCGCTAAGATACAAGATTGGGGCTAAGTCGTCACAAAGGGAGGACTACCCTTCTCTCCTACCCTACTCTCTCCCTACAAGTCTACAAGGGGCCTAAGGCCCTCGGGAGTGGAATGATCTTGTGTCTTGTGATGTTCCTTCAGGGGAGGGGGTACCCCTTTATTTATAGGCCTTTGAGGCGGTGGAATGAGGCGGTTCCCAGGGTCGGTGGCATTCAATGCAGGCAGAACCAACCTTAGAAGGTCGATAGTGAACCGCTAGAGAAAGATGGGCCCGAGTGGGCCCCACAAGGCATCGGCCGACGCGTCAGGAGGCGTCGGCCGACCTGGGCTGGGCCCCACTAGTCTTGGTCTTTTTCTGGTGCGTTCTCCACTTGATTTTACTTCCAGATGGGCCTGCGATTGGGTACCTAGGTGTCTGCCATTTGTTTGAGCTGATTTGGCACTGTTTGGAGGCCCATAAGTCATCGGAAATGGCCCTGATTTGTCGGGTGTGCAATCTACCCTTATGGGTTGTGTTTTCTCTTCATTTAGGCCTTATGTCACCTGCATGCATAATTTCACCAAAGCTTGTGGAAATAGTTAGTTTATAAGTCCTATCACTATGTTTGGTGATTACTTTTATCTCTCTTATGCAGATGTTTTACGGTAAAAGATATGCTTTAAGGACCGTCAACACTCAGCTGTCCGGACTTGATTAGATTTGAGATAGTACTGTTGGAGTTAATGCCGAAGGCTCCCTGAATCATGCGAAGGGTACTTGTTACCAAGCGAAGGTATCTGAAGATATAGCGAAGGTTGTTGAGCAAGAGCCAGTCTAAAGCCTAAACTCTAGAAGACGTAACAGAATTGCCCAATGGCATCGCTGTAATTTTGACCTTTCCTCTCCCTTTAAATATGGAGGGAATAGCTCCTGTAATGACATCTATTTTTCGGGCCTCGAGCCAAAGACACATCATTTATTCTGTCCATTTTTCTCCATCGTCCTTCAACCCCTTCGCTCAGCACCGCGGACGATTGAGGGCTTCGGAACGACGCATAACGTAAGACCCGAGGAACAGCCTGGGCAGTTGAACTTTGTCCAGCACCGCGGACGTTTCAGGAGGGCTTCGCCAAGAAGCTCGAGCACTTCGAAGTGTTGAAAAGGCTTCGCTAGGAGCAATCTGAGCGCTGAGGACGCCAGGAGAGCTTCGCAGGGACGCAATCACCACACACTCATCGTTGGAGGGCTTCGCCGAGTCAATCAAGACCTTCGATCCCCCAACATTTGGCGCCGTCACGCGGGGCGAACCCACGACCATGTTTACAACTCAAGACAATAGATGCCGAAACACAGCGCGCTGAGATAGAAAGGGAAAGACAGGCTAGAGAAGAAGAAGCCAAAATTGCCAGAGAACAAGAAGCACGTGCCGAAGCCGCACGAGCCGAGGAAGCTGCTCGAGCCGAAGAGGCTGCAAGAAAAGAGGAAGCTCTAAGGCAAGAGGAGGCTCAGAGAGGAATACAAAACAACATCGGAGACGCTTCGCAAGTAGGAAACGTCCTTCCGGAGGGTGATGAAACAGCAGACGATGAAGCAGACTCTATAGCAGAACGACTTCGTATCATAGAGCAAGAAAGGCTAGAAAGGGAAAAACGTTTGATAATCGTAGAAAAGAAGTCCAAGCTAAAGATAGACATGCTGCAGAAGATAAGGCAAACACAGAGGAAAATTGATGAAATGGATGAAAGGCTGAACCAAGTAAACGAAGATATGAACAACCTGAAGAAGCTAAGTCAGAATCATCCAAAAAAGACGCAAAAGCAGAACGAAGCGAAGATGGTCTACGAAGTAAGCAGCACAAGCAGAGACGTTCAACCAACTTCAATGTTCAATGAAAATTCACCGCTAAGCGAAGAACTTCAAAACGAGCCCTGGCTCTTCAACTTCAAGATGCCAAAAATTAAAGCATATTAAGGGAAGTCTGATCCAAGAGAATTCTTGATGTCCTTCGAAGCTGCAGTAGAATCCGGCGGAGGCAAAAATTCCACATACGCGAAGGCACTGGTGATGGCAATCGAAGGCACTGCCAAAACATGGTTCTCCATCTTAGAACCGGGATCAATCAATTCATAGTCCGAATTGAGAAAGGAGTTCATAAACAATTTTCAGGGTTTCCAAGCTGAAGAGGTGCATCAAGGAAAATTGTTCTCTTGCAAGAAAAGGAGTGATGAAAGCCTCAGAGAATAGATGCAGAGATTTATGGAGATCAAATCGAAGGCTAAAGGAGTAGGGGCTTCCACTGTAATTGATGCTTTGATGGAAGGACTGAGGTCTGGCCCTTTCCACTCTTCGCTGGCAAGGAAGAAGCCTACCACAATCTTTGGACTACTTGACATCTTCGAAAAGTATGCAAGGTCAGATGATGAATTCAGAAGAAAGAAGGACGATGAAAAGAAGCAAACTCAGCAACAAAGAGACGAGAAAAAAGCCAAAGAAGACAGAGAGTCAAGCCGAAATCGAAGGCATGACGAAAACAAAGAAAACACCAGGGACCACAGCAGTCGAAGGGTACACAATCTCAAAAACAGAGAGGAAAGAGGAGATGAGAAGAGAACCAGAGAGGATGAAAAAGGAAAAGGGGGAAGCAACCATGACAAAGATCATGAGGAAAGAAGCAGAGACGGTGACAACAAATCCAACTCCCGCAGCATGTTTTGCGAACTCCACGGCGAAGGTAAAGGGCACACAACTAAACAATGCCGAGACTTCCTGTCATACAAGCAGAATTGGCTAGCAAACAGGGAAGCAAAGAAAGCCATTTGTCACATGGGTAACTTTCGCGAAGACTGGTCCCAAAGCAACACTCGTTCAATCTATCCTTCGCATTCTGTAAATCATGTGGTCACCTACCCAACAGAAGCCTCGCAGCAGCTACAACAGCACACTTATCATCAACCACAAAGTTTGGCCGCGCTACCACCACCTCCGGAAACGAATCATCAAAACAACGCAAGGCAATCAGAAGCCAACAGCGAGGTGCGAAGGCAAAGAATAAATGCCATTACTCGAGGATACACACAGCAGCTAGACTCAAGGAGGGCTAGAAAAGAACACATGCGAAGGGTTCAACACGTCTCTTCAGGGACTCCTTTTGTCAAGACAAGGTGGTCCCACGTTGATATAACCTTCAGAGAAGAGGATGCAAGAAATCTGGATCAACCTCATTTAGACCCATTGGTGATCCAAGCAAAATCAAGGGATTCGATGTCCTCAGAATACTGATCGATGAGGAAGCTCAGCTAACATCATCTTCGCTTCAACTTTAAGAAGGATGGACCTGGAAAACGAAACTCTTCAACCAGCAGGAATTCCTTTGGTCGGTTTCACCGGAAAGATAATCCAGGCGATGGGGAAAATCGAACTACCAGTAACCTTCGGAGAAGGAGAAAACGCAAGAACTGAAGATGTGACCTTCGATGTGGTTGACCTCATCTACCCTTACAACGCAATCTTCGGGAGAGGGTCAATTAACAAGTTTGAAGCTGTCATATATCAAGCTTATCTATGCATGAAAATTCCGGGACCAATCTCTGTGATTAGGGTCCTCGGAGATCAGCTGCAAGCAAGAGCTATTGAAGACAATGAAACTCCTGGAAGGAAGAATATCCATCTCATAAGAGAAGAGCAAGGCATACAAGCTTACAAGACCTTCGGCCTCAACAACTCTGCAAGGATACTGCAAGATTTCATGAACCGCTACTACCAAGAGTCAACCGAACGACTCTTCGGTAGAGCGAACTTCGCTTATGTGTAAAACATAAAAGACATGCGGGGGGTGCGCTCTTTTTCCTCACGAGGGTAGCCCTGCGAAGGGTATGAGGTTTTTTAACGAGGCACCCTCTAAGACTGTATCACAATTTTATAATTACTTTTTACCCTCAAAAAATTCCAGAGTAATTTGCAGAGGAGCCTTATCAAAAGGCAAAGCCATGAGCTTAACAAACAAAGTCAGGCAGAAAGCCTAGAATAAAGCGAAGGGTGCACCAAAGCAGAACTTGGTGTAACCCAACTTCGAGGCAACGTGTTATAAGAAATAACACAGATCCCTCAGATACAAAAGTATCACAAAACTTGTTATCTGGACTCCAAAAAACGGAAAACCAGAACAAGCAAGCAGAGCCATGGCCTCAAAGTGAGAAGCCATCGGCTAAAAACCATCAGGCCCAAGGCCTAGAACGAAGGAAAATCAGACGAAAAAGTCTAAGAATATACGAAGGGCAAACCAATTTGGTACACCCCAAATGCGAGGGCTTATATCATAAAACAAATGATACCAAGCCCCCAGGTTACAAATCGAAGGCATTAAGACAAATCATGGAATTAAACTTTTCCTTTAAAGTCTTGCCTCAGAGTCAAAAATATCACAAAAAAGCTAAGACGCATAAGAGAAAAGCCCAAGCGAAGGTATAATCTCTCCCGAAGACTGGAAAAAACTTTTTCAGCAAAGATGGCCTTCGCAGGGCATAGATCCAAACGCAAATTTCAAGCGTGAAAACTTCAGTCTTCACAAGAAAACAAAAGGTCATCATGCAAGAAGCAAAAGCTTCGCAAGGATATTAAAGAAACCTGTTCTAGAGCGAGATCCTCGCTTTTTGCAGCCTCGACGCCCTTCGAAAACATCATCATCAGGGCGGTAAACTCTACCAATAGCCACAAGGCTTCCTGGAGGAAAAATAAGGGGACCTTCACCCCCTTTGACGGGAGACAAAGGGTCCGATTCACTAGATAAGTAAATCTCCGAAGGAGAACTAAAGATCTCAATTGGAGGCTCACTACGAGCCAAATTATGAGAAGAAGCCTTCGGAGTGGCAAACTCGCTCAAAGAAATGTCAGACGAAGATTCCGAGGCAGCACGCTTCCCCAACACAACGTCAGAAGAAGCCTTCGGAGTGGCAAACTCGCTCAAAGAAACGTCAGACGTAGATTCCGAAGCAGCACACTTCTCTGGCACAATGTCAGAAGAAACCTTCGGAAAGCCAAACTCGCTCAGGGAAATATCAGAAGAATCCTAAAAATCCAAAGCCAAACAAATATTAAAAGTACAAACAATAATAAGTTTACAACACATGTCTTCACGACATTCTCAGCAAATACATGTCCGAATGGGTAACATCCCATACAAATCAAACATAAAGAGTTTATACCTCACTCTGAGGCTACTGGCCGATAGAGAGAACCCTGTTCCAGAAAGACTCGTCTATATTATTAGCAAATTTGACGAGGGCTCCGATCAAAGCAGGAGGCGTGCTGTCAGTAGTAGCAAAGGAAAAAGAGTCGTCGATAGCCTTCGCCAAGGCATCACTCCCTCCAGCTTCGAGCGAGTGAAGAACATCCCGAACTGCAAGTTGCACAGCATTCTTCGAAAAAGCTCTGCAGGCTTCAATGACATATGGGATGTTGGCAGTAAGCCAACCTTGGTAATGCTCAGTCGAAGCATCTTCAGGCAGCGGATCAGGTGCTGCCCCAACAGAAACAAGGGCATCTCGAACCTGACCACAAACGTCAGCCAGTCGAAGCTCGTCAGCCTTTACAAGGCCAGCAAGCTCTTGATCAGCAGCATCAATCTTGGCAATGAGATCTTTGTTATTTTTCACAGCCTTCTCAAGGGACGCATCCAGCTCTTCCACCTGCTTGTCCAAAGAGGCCACCTTCGCCTCAATGTCCTCGGCAGACTTAGCGAGCACCTCTTTCTCTGAACCAAGTTCAGCCAAGCGTTTCTCGCTAAGAGCGAGTGCATCTTCTTTCTCCTTGACCTTCGTCTCAAGAGCAGCGAGGTCCTTGCGAAGAGTATCACAATCACTCTTCATCTTTGACAGCTCCCGATACTGGCCAAGGGAAGCCTGGGTAATAGCGAGAGTCTAACAAAAAGAAGTAGAAATCAGAACAAACTAGACTATTAACGAAGCGTAAAAAAAAAGAAGAAGAAAAAGAGAAAACTCACCTTCACTTGCGAAGACAACAAAGACTTATACCGGGCATCTCCACCCTGCGACATCAGTTCTTCCTCCACTTGGGGAAGCCAAATCCTGTTAGTAGCGGCAACAAAAGGCTCAGCAGCCAGAGCACTCATGACGAAGGTATTAGCTGGAACCTCGTCACAAGCAAGCGAAGACCCCTCGGCAGCTTCAACTGAATCAAAATTCACGTCAACAGGGAGAAATTCCTCCTGCATCGCCTCAAAAACAGAATGTAGAAAAAGATCACCACCTGCCGAAGGGCTAAGAATACAACGGGGTAGAACATGAGGCTCTAACGGAAGCTGAACCGTAGAGCGATCTGAAAGAGTCCCCAAGTTAGCAGCCATCTGGCGAAGCTCAGGCATATTAAGTAATGAAAGGTGACAACTCGAAACAGCACCTTCACCCACAGTCTTGTCCAGAATCTGGACCTCGCCCGAAGCCTCATGAGCCCCAACCTGGTTTTTGTCCTGGATCTTAACCTTCAATCCAGGTGCGACGGGCACAATTACACCTGCTTCGGCATCCTTGTCCTGGATCTTAGCCTTCGATCCAGCAGTACTAGGTGCGGTCGCAACAACCTTCGCACCTTTGTCCTGGGTCTTGGCCTTCTCAGAAGCCGTAGATTTGCCAGCGTTAGCTGAAGAAGAAGAAGAACCCTTCGCGGGAACAGCAAGACTCTTCGAAGGAGTTTCTTTTAAAACTGACGAAGTTTTAGCAGAACTCTAATTTTCACCCTTCGAAATAACATCCATCAAGTTATACACCTTAGGAGGCCGAAACGACATAGCTGGTTTATTAGAAGCCGGCCGAGTTGACGAATCCTTCGAGGAAGAAACTGGAGCCTTCGAAGGGGGCTCCGAGGCAGCGGCTGCACTAGTCATTTGAGGACGAACCTCATTGACAGCTTTATCAGAACCATCCTTCGAAGACGACTTATGAACCTTCGCCTTCTTCCTAACATTCTCTTCACTGGATCTCCGATCATTAGGCATCTTGAAAAAGAGTGCGAGAAAGGGATCTCTAATGGTGCGAAGGTATTAGTGAAAGCGAAAGCGGTGAAGACAAGAGCTTACAATAGCAAAAACAGCGCGAGGAAACAAGGCAATCACTACGGATATATATAGAGTTAAGCAGAACATCGAGAATTGAGAAAAAAGTACATATCGAAAACGACAAGCACGTGCATGAGTCAAGAAAGCACACGACATAATCTTGATTATAATAATAATTGTTTCTGACCTAGGTTTTACCAAATTACATCAACAATTGAGGGCTAATGTTGGAGTTAATGCTGAACACTCCCTGAATCATGCGAAGGGTACTTGTTACCAAGCGAAGGTATCTGAAGATATAGCGAAGGGTGTTGAGCAAGAGCCAGTCTAAAGCCTAAACTCTAGAAGACGTAACAGAATTGCCCAATGGCATCGCTGTAATTTTGACCTTTCCTCTCCCTATAAATATGGAGGGAATAGCTCCTGTAATGACATCTATTTTTCGGGCCTCGAGCCAAAGACACATCATTTATTCTGTCTACTTTTCTCTGTCATCCTTCAACCCCTCCACCCAGCACCGCGGACGATTGAGGGCTTCGGAACGACGCATAACGTAAGACCCGAGGAACAGCCTGGGCAGTTGAACTTTGTCCAGCACCGCGGACGTTTCAGGAGGGCTTCGCCAAGAAGCTCGAGGACTTCGAAGTGTTGAAAAGGCTTCGCTAGGAGCAATCTCAGCGCTGAGGACGCCAGGAGGGCTTCGTAGGGACGCAATCACCACACACTCATCGTTAGAGGGCTTCGCCGAGTCAATCAAGACCTTCGATCCCCCAACAAGTACACTGTTTGTTCCCTATGGATTTGATACCTTAGGAATACTCCTGGGTGAAAGCTACATCGGTATCCGTACGCTTGCGGATTTATCTGTTAGGCTTAAGGACTGCCAACACCCCCTACATTATGAAGATGATTGAGCATGTTTCGGGGAACAAGTTTCACAAGGAATGAAAGCATACTCCCTATAAGATGAGGAAAGTGACAACTACCTCCACTTCATCTACACGGACAGTTGATACTACTTCACTTGATGCTGGCCCTTCTTAGCCCGGTCGTAGACGCCGCCTAAGTGCTTCTTCATCTATTGCTAGAGCTCTCAAGGCTATCTTCAACAAGTGCACCAAGAATGCTATTCAAATTCGAGAGCACCGTGAGGAGGCAAGGGTACAATGGGCAAACTTTGCTAGAAATCAACGCAACATGTGTAATGAGCTCAAAGTTGACTATGTTCCACCGCCATCACTTCCCGATCTTCCTTCCGATGATAATGAGGATGATGATGCCTTTGCAGCCGCCAAGAGGGCCACTCGTGTTGATGAGGAGAGTGATGATGAGGACACCAAGGTTGAGGAAGAGGAAGAGGATGATTATGAGGAGGAGGCATAGCTAGCAGTAGCTGAGATGAACTTGATCGTTGATCTACCATGTTTTTTTTCTCTTTTTGGTGATGTGGTGCCAAAAAGGGGGAGAAATTTGCATTGTTATCTCTCTAGTGATGGACTTGTAGGAGCATTATCTATTTGTGTTGAACTAAGTGCTTGATTGTAAGACTAAGTTGTTATGTTCTATGCATGAGACTAAGTGGATGTAATGATGCTTGTTTGTTTTTAATTTTCTAGGTTGTGTGAAAATCTTATTGCTCGCATGTGTTGCATTGTATATTGTGATCATGCAAGGTTTTAGGGGGAGCTCTCATGTTGTTCTCTTGAAAATGTGCATTTGGCATGTTTAGGCCAATCATGATGAATTCAATTCATGCACATATTTAGGGGGAGCTTTCTCTAACTATCAAGCTTTTATTGAATATTATTTGATCCTTGTATGTTTTGGTTGTTTTGACGTCAATCACCAAAAAAGGGGACATTGAAAGTGCATGTAGCCCCTAATCAGTTGTTTTGATTGATTGACGTCAAGACGATCAAAAGGACTAATGTTTGCATTGAGAATATATTCAGCTAGGTCCTACAATAGAGATCAAAAAGATTTGAATGATAGCAATTCCCTCATTGTGTTGAAAAGAACGGCATGAAGTGCTCAATGGACAAAAATATCACTCTTTTAATTTTCATTGAGTATAGGAATGCCGTACTATCAAGGGGAATGTTAATCATGTGTCTACAGATGTCACAAGAGCTTTTGAGTGAATCAAAACCAACAAAAGATGAGTTTGAGTGGATGGGAAAACCCTTATTTCAGAAACCCCCCGCCGGACTATCCGGTCATGTATCGGAGTGTCCGGTAGCATTTAAACCGTGGTTACAGAAAACACCCACCGGACTATCCGGCTATGTGCCGGAGTGTCCGGCAGAAGCCAAAATCCGCCCACAGCCTAAGTCCCTGGAGAAGTATCCGGCTACAGATTATCAAGAGAAGTTGAATTAAGTGTTTTGACAAAACCTGTAGAATTAAGAATTGTAAACAAGAAATTTGAGAACAGTTTAAAGTATTCAGGGTACAAATATATTCATCAAGGAATGTATATTATTGGAATTAAAGGTATGATAAGAAAGAAATTAGGGACTAAAGTTTTAATAACTCTGTTACATAAAAGATGGGACACAATTAACAAAGCTGCATTAGGATTATTAGAAGGTGATATGAATGAGAATAGTTTAATAACTTATATAGCTCCAGACTTAATTATGCCTATCAAAGAATTCATAGAAAAGATAAGTTTTGGTTTTAAGACCAAAGGATATGAAGACTTTAAAGGAACAAACTTGCTAGTAAGCATGGAATTTACTGGAAGGCTAACAAATAATAGTAGGACTAAATACAAGGTAAATGTGAATAATGTAATTGAAAGTATGGAATCAAAAGGTATAAATTTTATGAGTCCGTTAAAAATAAGTTCTGAAGAGAGGACAGGAGAAGAATGGAATATGAATAATTTACTGGAGAAAAGACTCTAAAGCAACCTGAAGACTATATTAGCTATGAGAATAACAAGGGAAAAACTAGCATCAGATTTATAAATTATATGGCAAGATTAGATGATACGGACTCTGTTATGTCTGAATAGGAAATTGAAAATAGCAGAAGACATAGTGTCTCATAATTTATAGAAAAGCCTGATATAGATACTGAAACAAGATATTTTGAAGACAAGTTAAAACAAATAACTACAGAATATAGCAACACTATATTAAGTGAATGGTCAAAAGTAAGAGACAAAAAACTTTATTTTTATAGAGAATTGGCAAGACTACAAAAGTTAAAAAAGAATAAAGAAATCTCTGTAGAAAGCCCGCAAGCAATTAATCCACCTAATAAGATTAAGGAAGATAAGCCTAATAAGATTAAGGAAGATAAGATAGTATGCTATAATAAGGAAGAACCAGTAGCATATAACAGTAAAGATAATCCTATAGCTAATTCTAAATTGATAAGCGAAGAAGAACAGTGGGATATGAATGAGAAATTATTATTGGAAAGCTACGCAGAAGAAAAGAATTAGCAAATGAAATATACGATGAATTGCAAACCAGATATGATGCTGAAGACTATAAGAACTTTATAGACTCATTAAATGACATCAGGCTACATAATTTAGAAAATGCTATGGAAGCTATGGACGTAGCATCAGGCTCTACTAAAAGAAAAAAGATATGGCGAAAACACTACGAAAAGTGAAGGAGAAAAGGAAAGACCCACTAGAGCATCAGGAACTTGGCCACCTAAAAGAGAAAATTTCCTGTATAACTATATCCTAGGACAATATGCATACATGGGTCCTAAAAGAAGAAATTTTGAAAAAACTGTAAAATTTCAAAATGATAGAAGTGATGGAGCAACACTAAATTTGACGGCACGTGATCCTATTGAGTGGCCAAATATTCTAAGCATTTAGAAAGTTTTAATAGTTCAAAAATACATACAAAATCGACACAACATAGGAAATAAAGTAGAAGACATGATAACATATTTAGAAACATTTTTAGGAGAATTAATGAAGATTTTATAGGAACAATGGGTAGAAACGTACCCTAACAAATATGAAGAACTAAAGAATGCAGGAAACAATCCATATAATTTTATAAATGTAATATCACATATTATTATAGCAGACGACCCAGAATTGGGGAGCACTGCCCTACAAAATGAAAGGCTAAGGAAAATAGAAAAGTTAACATTGACAAAGTGGAAAGGTATAAAAGAATTTTCACAGCATTATTTGTATAACGCTACCACTGCAAAACAAGGATTTAATCTAGGGGTAGTTGAAAGATATTTTAATAAGTTACCTAACCCTTTAGGCAGTATGATATTTGAGGAATATAAAAAAGAGGCACAAGGACAAGTTATTAATATATCTCAAGCTATAACATTTGTGATTAAGCAATTAAAAAAATATGCACAAATATTCAAGCTCAAAGATCTATGAAGCATTCAGATTATAATTTTTGCAATAAAATAGTTCAAATGCCCTTAAACATATGGAGAAGAAAGACCTAGAAATAAAAAATTTCATAAACCTCAAAGAAGATACAACAATCCTAGGACAAAAAGAAGGTATTTCCTTCGAAGATCTGATAACAGACCGCCATTTTTGCATAAAAGAAATGTAAGGAGATATAATCCTTGAAAGAGTTATAATAAAACATGCAGATATTTTATATGTAATTCACCAGATCATCTAAGTAAAACTTGTCCTAAAAAAGACCAAAAAAAGATACTCTAGCTATGAAGAGCAAGAGAAGGTATATATAATAGACAGTGTGAATGAGAATATATTAATGTGTGGTGATGAATCAATATATTCTATCATAGAAGCAGATGAGATAGAAAATATTGAAGTTGAATATGAAACAAGTGATGATGAAATGGATTTAGTAGATGAATTGATAGGTTTAAAGATTGAGATGATGAATCAAGCAGAATGTGAGCATGATTGGCCTAGAGGAAAGGGAGATTATAATATAAAGTGTGCATTTTGCATATATTATCCAAGTCAAGATAATAGAGCAACCTATAGTACATGTCTGAAACAAGGATGTGTTGAGTGTCTAAAGGCAAAGAAACAAAACTGGAAAAATGAAGTAGAATTTGAACCAGCTGATAGAATACTCTCTAGTAGAGTGAGAATATTATAAAATAGAATTAATAAATTAGAAGAAGAATTAGAAGACCTAAGGGTTATGCTTGATAGCAAAACTAAAGAAGAAGATATGAATATAGGGAATATTGAATGTCAAGAACAAAATCTAACTATAAAAGATAATAAGAGTAGTAAAATGATTCAATTAAAAGATGCTTTAACAAGCTTCGGAAACAAATATATAGTTAAATTACCATTCAAAGAGATATTAGGAATAAGAGTTCCACTCGCGCGGCAATAAAGGAGGCTCTCGAGATCAGAAGAGGAGGCATCCATCGACCGAGCCATCCACCCGCAGCTGTCCTGAGAACGCGGGCACTCTCTCCCATCAGCAGCAGTAATCCCACTTGTAATATAGAATGTGTACAACAGCTGTAATATTCTGCCTGTAAGGTAATTAACTCTCTTATGTTTGTTAAGTGTCTGGAGGTTCCTAAAAGGGAAAGCCATATGTAAGCTATGTTTGTGAAAATGAAGTAGTTCTGCTTTAAAAATCCTCTCTGTGCTCTTAGCCATGCTCGTACAGGGTGAGTTTCTATGCTAGGGACCCTATAGGAGAAGCCTCCGATGCGGTGTCTGGTCTAGCCCTGAGAGTGGCAGAGATACACTTGTGACTGCGGAAAAGTGTTCCCTTCAGGTGGTAACTGCCTAGGGAGACGATAGGAACACGTACCATATGCGCTTGGTTAAGTTTATTCTTGCGAGAAGTATGGTGATAACCGAGTAGGATTTTTACATTTGATTGTTTATACCTTTTGGCCATCTGTCTGGTCTCGCCAGCTAACTTAGATGCTGTTAATTAAAACGCATACAACGTGAGTATAGTACCAAAGCATTACCCGAAAGAAGTGCATAACCCACATCGGCATAATCCATCGATCAATGAAGTTTCTTGCGGAAAATATTTTGGCAGTGGCTCACAAGTGCATAGAGCAATAGGGAATGCCCAAATTTGAACAGTAACTCAAATTTGAATAGTAACCTGAATTTGAATATTGTCGAATCCTCAAACGGACCTCTGGATATTGCTGCATAAATCTCCCTGTGTGCAGGTGCGCTGTGGGATAAATTTATCCTATGAATAGTGGCATCAAAGCCGGTTATAATTGAGAAGGTAAAGTTTTTAAATTTGGAAGTGAATAGTGGAAAAATAATTAATACAAAAGAAAATATTAATATAAGGTGTAAGTTACGCTCCATTGAAGAACATAGTTGGCATACTTCTAATAGGGTCACACCCGATTTTTATATAGCATAAATCGAATGCATTCTACATGTATGCCAGGATCTGTTTTATCATACATGTAGCGACATTATAGTGATATACAGTTCTATAGCGAATAAAACAACATAAGTAAAACAAACCAGAGTTCTAAGCACAACAGCGGAAGAAAGCTCCAGGGCGCTCCACAGGCAATCGACTGGCGGCAACGCGACCTTCTATGCACCATCTTCAATATAGTCTTTGGCTTCCTCACTGAGCAACAATAATATATGGAAAAGCAAGCGCATGAGTACATATCGTACTCAGCAAGTGGGGGAAAGTATGACATGCAAGGCTAAATCAAGAAAGGCTTAACTCAATGGTTGCATCTATGCAATCCTAATATAAACTCCTATATCAAAGCATCCTAATTACTAAGTGTGATGATCACCCCCAAAACCAACATACAACCGCTCACCAGGTTCCCACCACCTGGCTACCAACTAATCGGGTTCCCACCACCCGACTAGCAACCAACCAAACCATCCAACTAATCATGAATAAGTCCAGGCTTGCTCGTGACCGTGAGCACGGCTGTCAAGACAGTTTTACACTCAGCAGAGGTTGCACCACTTTACCCACAAGTCGTGATTTCATCACCCGTCGGTGACTAAAACCTCCATTATGCCACTGCACACTTCCTATGGTGTGCTGCCAGGAGATCACTATGAGGCCTTTACAAAGCATCTCCAAACCTGTATGCACCCGCTAAGGTTCCACCGCTAACAGCATATTGGAGTCCATTTTACCTCCGCTGCAGAAGCCCCCTCTTGCGCCACAAAATATCCGAACGGTGCACACAAGGTAAGGAGACATCTAATTAATTGGCCAAGCTGCTCCCATCGCAGTCTTGTGATGGCGCGGATATGCCGGGTTACATGCGCCATGAACCGGTCCTTAGAATCTAAAGCAGGTACAAGCACCAACCAAAGTCTCGTGCACGACAGCACCATACCAAACAAACCATCCTGCTCAGATTCCTAATCACCATGTTTCTAACCATTACCATCCCACTTTAGTTGCATAGATCATTAGTCAAAATTAAGGACACTTCCCACCCAAACATACAGCAAGGCTAAGCATGAAAACTACCCATAACCAAGAAACCCCCCAACAGGCGACAAGGAATAATGTGGAATATCTAGTAAACCATAGCATAGGATTCATATTTAGACAAGCATGCATTCAAGGAATGTACTACCAACTACACTAATAGGAGCAAGATGTTCAAGGACACTTGCATGTTCATATAATGTTGCTCAGTGCTCTTGTCTTGCTCTTCATATTCTCATACCGCTTCTCGACGTCATCATCCATTCGAACTAACTATCGAAAAAAAGAAAAGGCACAAACAAATAAATACAGTACACCAAACAGAACAAACATATCATAAAAACACTATGGTTGGATAGGTTACAATGAGACGAAGATTTAGGCGCAAGAATCACCTAAATCGGAGTTACAAACAAAAAGATATGATCAATTCAATTGACAAGGTTTTTTCTGAAAACTGTACAAAATGCTGTGTACAGACAATGAAAGAATCGCGCGTTCCCGTCAATTGGCTACACTTTTCGGGACAAGAATTTCACAGTAATGTGTCTAAGGGTGTGGAACACGACAGAGACATGATGATTTGTCCATGGGCTCACCTGAAAAGGAGATCGATTGGTCGGATCGTGATGAGGTCGTTCTATGACAGTTGAGAGTGGCATTGCGTTCCTGGAGGCAGGGGAACAAATCAAGGAGAGATATTCATGGGAATGAAAGAAAACCTGCTGGAACACAATTTGGTATGGTTGATGAAACAAATAAGCGAATCAAGTGGCTGGAACATGGATGTAATTACCATTATGCGCGCTGGACAGATCCAGATCAGGGAGGGACGGTTGTTGAGATGCAGATCCTGGAGGATTCAGAGCTCCTCTGGCCACCAAATTTGGATATGATGTAGAGGATGTATAGGCGCACCCTTTGGTGAAATTTGGCTTCAATCCGTTGGGTAGATCAGCGGGAACGCCAATGGCAACTTGCAGTGCTGGTGCTGGACGCGAGGATGACGAGTAGCGGCGGCAGCCTGGCGGCATGGGGAGGGTTTGTGGGTGTGGGGAGGACGTGGGGAGGTGCTGGTACTTGTAGGGAGGCATGGGGTTGGTGGGAGAATGGAAGGAAAGAGAGGGAAATAAAGGAAATGCATTAATTTGACGTTTAATGCTCAATTTCTTTCCTTTTGACTGCACGTGGTAGATACAATGAATGTAGACGGTTTCTTGATCTGGAGGATGACAAAGAGATGAAATAGAGCGATGCGGGATGAACAATGGCAATGACAATTGTGAAAATTGAACAAGGATATATCCAACCATAAAAATCCTTAACCTATTCTGTAATTTTATAAATTCATTTTTCATTGCATAAACCAAATTCATTTGATTTTCAACAAAAGCTTTAAAAACTAAAGAAAAAGACTTCACATCCCAAAATAGAAGTTTTGGGGTGTGACAAATAGCTGTGACAAATAGCCAATTAAATTTGCTTGCAGATTTAGTACATAATCTTTATATAACTTGGGATAAAAGACAAGATGAGCTAGACACAAAGTTTGAAAGGTTATACAAACAATATAAGCAGTTCGAACAAGCATATTCTCTTGTGCAAAATAAATTAAATCTAGTACTGCATATACTTGAAGAAGGAAAGTCAGAGCAACACAAATATTGTCAAAATACTTATTATATTAAAGAAGAATTTTCTTTATTAAATAAGAAGTTAGCCTCCAAAGGAATCACAAAAGAACAAGAAGAGTCACAGAAAGAAGCCTGTAAGGAAACAATAGAACAAAATAATACCATACTTGAGCTGTTAACTCAAACATTAGACAGAGTTAATATTGAAAGCACCAGAAAGGAGCTAGTGCTATCATCAACAGGAATAGTTTCTTCTACTACAACAATAAAGTCAGACAAATGGACCTATCTAAAGGTGTCTGCAGAAGAAACCAGTCACTCCAAATAGTTAGTAAAGATACAAAGCCCTTAACCCTAATGGATAGATTGTCTATCTTTAAGTTTGCTTCAAACTGGGAAGAAAAATATAGTGTGGAACAAGAGGTAAAGACGGCATAAATGTTTCAAGGTATGACAAAATTAGCAAAGCTGCATTAGGATTCTTAGGAGATATGAACGAGAATAGTTTAATAACCTATATAGCTCCAGGCTTAATTATGCCTATCAAAGAATTCATAGAAAAGATGAGTTTTGGTTTTTAGACCAAAGGTTATGAAGACTTTAAAGGAACAAACATGCTGGTAATCAAAGAATTTATTGGAAGGCTAACAAATAATGGCAGGACTAAATACAAGGTAAATGTGAATAATGTAATCGAAAGTATGCAATCAAAAGGTATAAATTTTATGAGTCCGTTAAAAATAAGTTCTGAAGAGAGCGCAGGAGAAGAATGGAATATAAGTGATTTAATAGAGAAAAAGACTCTGAAGCAACCTAAAGATTATATTAGCTATGACAATAACAAGGGAGAAACTAGCATCAGATTCATGAATTGTAAGACAAGATCATTAGATGATACATACTCTGTTATGTCAGAACAGGAAATTGAAAATAGCAGAAGACATAGTGTCTCAGAATTTATGGAGAAGCCTGATATAGACACAACAATAAGATATTACGAAGATAAGTTGAAACAAATAAATGCAGAATATAGCACATCTATGTTAAGTGAATGGTCAAAAATAAGAGACAAAGAACTTTATTTTTATAGAGAGCTAGCAAGGTTACAAAAGTTGACAAAAATAAAGAAATCCCTGCAGAAAGCCCACAAGTAATTAATCTACCTAATAAGATTAAAGAAGAAAAGACAAATTGCTCTAAGAAACAGCTAGTAGCCTATAATAGCAAAGATAAGTCTATATCTAATTCTAAGCAAGATAAGCGAAGAAGGGCAATGGGATATGAATGAGAAATTATTATTAGAAAACTACGAAGAAGAAGAAGAAGAATTAGCAAATAAATTATATGATGAACTACAAACCAAAAATGATGCTGAAGACTATAATAACTTTATAGACTCATTAGATGACATTGGGCTACATAATTTAAAAAATGCTATGGAAGATATGGACGTAGCTTCAGGCTCCACCAAAAGAAAAAGATATGGTGAAGACACTATGAAAAGTGAAGGAGAAAGGACCCACTAGAGCCTCAGGAGCATGGCCACCTGAAAGAGAAGATTTCTCGTATAGCTATATCCTAGGACAATATGCATACATGGGTCCTAAAAGAAGAAATTTTGAACAAACTATAAAATTCAAAATGATAAAAGTGATGGAGCAATACTAAATTTGGTTGCGCATGATCCTATTGATTGGCCAAATATTCTAAGCATTTGGAAAGGTTTAATAGTTCAAAAACACATACTAAATAGATACGAAGAGGGGGCAGCCCTCGGCCCGATCATCCAATTCGCTCCGACGATCCAGGCATGGTTCAGTAGTCAAAGCAACTTCATAACTTTCGTGTACCAGCAAGGGAATTGGCAGGAACCAAACCAACCTTAGTTGCCCCTCGGTAGAGTGAGTACTACTTAGCGAAAGAATTGGATTGGTACGATAGGATTGACCCGAGCGGAAAAGTGAGGGGACGGGTTGCCGAGCCTTAGAAGACATGATAACATATTTAGAAACATTTTTAGGAGAATCAGTAAAGATTTTATGGGAACAATGGGTAGAAACGTACCCTAATAAATATGAAGAACTAAAGAAAGCAGGAAATAATCTGTATAACTTTGCAAACATAATATCACATATTATTATAGCAGAAGACCAAGAATTGGGGAGCACTGCCCTACAAAATGAAAGGCTAAGGGAAATAGAAAAGCTAACTTTGACAAACTGGAAAGGTATAAAATAATTCTCACAACATTATCTATACAATGCTACCACTGCAACGCAAGGATTTAATCCAGGGGTTGTAGAAAGATATTTTAATAGGTTACCTGATCCCTTAGGAAGCATGATATTTGAAGAATATAAATGAGACACTGCAGGGACAAACAATTAATATATCCCAAGCTATAACTTTTGTCATTAAACAATTAAAGAAAATATGCACGAATATACAAGCTCAACGATCTATGAAGCATTCAGATTATAATTCTTGCAATAAAATAGTTCAAATACCTTTAACATATGGAGAAGAAAGACTTAGAAATAAAAAAAATTCATAAACCAGAAGATATAACAATCCTAGGACAAAAAGAATGTATTTCCTTCGAAGATCTAATAACAGACCGCCATTTTTGCATAAAAGAAATGTAAGGAGATATAATCCTAGAAAGAATTATGATAAAACATGCAGATATTTTATATGTAATTCACCAGATCATCTAAGTAAAACTTGTCTAATAATGACCAAAAAAGATACTCTAGCAAATATGAAGAGCAAGAGAAGGTATTTATAGTAGACAGTGTGAATGAGAATATATTAATGTGTAATGATGAAATAAAAGATTATTGATCAATATATTCTATCACAGAAACAGATGAGATAGAAAATATTGAACTCGAATACGAAATAAGTGATGATGAAATGGACTTAGTAGATGAATTAGTAGGTTTAAAAATTGAGATGATGAATCAATCAGTTTGTGAACATGATTGGATTAGGCGAAAAGAGGACTATAATATAAAATGCGTCTTTTGCATATATTATCCAAGTCAAGACAATAGAGCAACCTGTAGCGCATGTCTGAGACAAGCATGTGGTGAATGTCTAAAGGCAAAGAAACAAAATTGGAAAAATGAAGTAGAATTTGAACCAGATGATAGAATACACTCTTGTAGAGTGAGAATACCGCTCCTTGCTTATGTCTCTGTATTGTACAGATGTCTGAAAGCAGTAGTGAAGACTCTAGTGATGAGGATGAAAACATTTTTAAACTGCTGCAAGCAGGAGCTGAAATTGCTCAAAAATATTTTGACCTGTACCTACATAAAGCAGAGCCAAGGACATGACAACTAAGTAGCATAGGGTAGCTGAATGAGACATTGAGTACTGGCAGAAACAGCCTTTAATTTGGTTGGTGGGACGTGGTCCGTCAGCAGCTGCATCGACCTAACTCATTGCTTGGAACAAATGCTACCTGTTGCCGCTTCAGTATTCGACGACATAGTGATGGGACAATGATTGATTCACAAGCAATAATGCACACTGCCCAACCCATGGACTGGGACCCAAGACCATTAAGGTGTGGGCTCCCCATCGCCTGACCCCTCGAGGGGCTTCCACGTCTCGCCCGACCCCACGGAGGGGGACCCGGGATAGTTACAATTCGCCTGACCCCCGCGATGGGGTCCCGGGCCGGTCGAACCTCGCCCGACCCCTCGGGCTATAGGCGCGGTTCACCCGAGAGCTGTCCTTGACCATGGGACCCACAGCGCACTCAGGCGCACCCGATCAGATCCAACGCTCACCCAACCAAAGGGGAGTGGTTGCTTGCAGTTATTGCGGGCCGCGTGGGCCTGCGCACATTGACAAATGACGACGGTCCTCACATCGCCGATCAATCAACTCTACAGCCATCTCCTCCTGCACGGAACAGGAGTAGGACATGCTGCAATGACACTTCGAGTGGACATTCCACACTGCCATCTTCCACAGTGCCACGCAAGACCATGGAGGACGTTATTAGTCACCGTTTTCCGTGTTTTCCCTCCCTCACCTCACGTGTGAGCCATCTTTTGCCCTTGGACTATAAAAGGGCAGAGTGGACGATGAGGACCGGGGGGTGGGGATCGATCTCACCCTTTTCTACAAGCACACACATGCTCAAGAACATATAGACTTGGGATCTTCATCCCTCTCTTGCCCACTTGTAGCCCCTACTACATGTCGATTCAGTACAACCACGCATGAACTGGACGTAGGGTTTCTTATGACCAAACCAATATAGATCCTTATGTTCTTACTCCCACCATCAGAAGCTTATCGTGCAATTAGAAAGACCCACTAGTACTCGGATGGTTTCTTAACACCGACACTATCTGTTGGGGAAATAGCTGCGACTACAAACAGCGAAGGACCAGGCGACACGAGAAGGGTAAAGCCTAATAGAAGACGAAGCAAGAGCCCGACGCGAAGATAACGAGAGCAGTGCCGAAGGCTCCATGACGCGAGCGAAGGGCATGTGATACCTCGCGAAGGTCACCAAGGAAGTAGCGAAGGTTGACAGGCAGAGGCAAAGCTGAGCCCACTATAAAAGAGTGTAACAGAATTGCCTAATGGCATAGTTGTAATTATGGTCTTCTCTCCCCCTATAAATATGGAGGGAAGACCCCCTGTAAGGACAGCTGTTTTTTGGGCCTCGAGCCAAAGACACATCATTTACTCTGTCCACTTTTCTTTGTCGTCCCTCAACCCCTTCGCCCAGCACCGCGGACGACTGAGGGCTTCGGAACAACGCATAACGTAAGACCCGAGGAACAGCCTGGGCAGTTGAACCTAATCCAGCATCGCGGACATTTCAGGAGGGCTTCGCCAAGGAGCTCGAGGAGTACGAGGTGTTGAAAAGGCCTCATTAGGAACTATCCAAGCGCCGTAAACGCCAGGAGGGCTTCGCAAGGACGTAATCATTTCATATATTTCGTTGGAGGGCTTCGCCAAGTCCAATAAAGACCTTCGATCCCCCAACATTTGGCGCCGTCACGCGGGGCGAACCCACGACCACATTTACAATTCAAGATGGCTAAATACAACGCACTGAAGATTGAAGAAAAAAGATCGGCTGACAAGACAAGAGAAGGCTAGTATCGCGAAGGAACAAGAATCACGGGCCGAACCCACGAGGAAAGGGAAACAAAAAAGACTGCAAGAGCAAAGCTAAAGGCACAGGAGCAAACATCACCAATCGCCAAAAAGAAGAATACCTTCAAAGACCAACAGGCAGCGAAAGAAATTTGATATGAACAAGCAAACATCCAGGGCAACCAATCAGCGAAGGCGGGACAACAATAGAAGACAAAGCATATGAGGACACCAAAAACATCGCCAGAAGAAGCTGAGTTACTCAGGAAACTAGATTTACAAGCAACCAGCCAAGTAACGAAGGCCGAAAAAAGTCATACAAACAATAATACAAATCAAAGAAGAACACCAGGCTACAAGCTACTTCTTAGTCTTACTACGAGTACGACTAGCAACTCCGGAACATCGCGAAGGCCTAGCCGGTGGTTCGTCAGTACCTTCGTCATCACTGATGATAATTACACCTGGAGGAACAACAGCAAGAGGAACCGGCTGCGCAGGAACCTCAACAAGAGCATTCCTCCTTGTTAGTCGATCAAGCTCCTCGAAGTGATCCACAAGATCTTGAGGAAGAGCATCTCCACGCTTGAAGCCGCCTCGTGTAAGCTCCTTCACAATGCCACAAGGAAGTAGATCCCATAAAGACTCCATAGTCAAGAAAAGCGGCGAAAAACAAGCCAGGCAATCAGGAGCAGCTATGTATATATATATAGCAAGGAGGAACATTCTGGAAGAAAATACAAAATGATATTTTATATATCTCAAAAGAAATGAAGCCTTGTCGTATCCAAAGACAAGATGATAAAGTTCGCCTAAAAAGGCAGAGAAAGGTGTAGCCTTCGATAAGAAGAACCGAAGGCTTCACCCGAAAAAACGCTGACGAAGACTTCACCCAATCAAGGCTGCAAAGCCACATACAAAAAGGAAAAATAGTAATCTTCGAAAAAAGATTACGAATGTACTATGACCGGCAAAACCAAAATCTCGAACAAAAAAAAAGAAAGACCTTCGCCAAGTCTATGCGAAGCTTCTTCTTGAAATTAGAAGGATAGCATTCTCAATAACCAATCGCCAGGAGAACAAGACTGACAGAGTCAAGATGATAAAAGTTCGCCTCCAACAGGCAGAAATAAAGCTTCACCAAAAAGTCAGGTGAAGCAAAAAGAAAACAGCGGTAAAACTTCCGCGAAAAGATCGCGAAGATATCAACCGTTGAAGGCACCAAAGCCAATAAAAATATGTAGTATCCTTCGTTCAAGAATACGAAGTAACTATAGAGGCCTTTGCTGAGAAACGCGAAGTCGTATACCTTCAAACAAAAACAACACACAACTACCTTCGCTAAAGAACTGCGGAGCAGCTGACACAGGCCCTTGATAAAGAAATCAAGGTTAAATACAGATAGTATTCTCCCGTAAACATTACGAGGAAAACTATCTACAATATGTACGTCATCGCCCTTCGCAAGAGAAGGGGTAGAAAAATAAGAGTTCTTCGATTGAGAACTGTAGAGACGCCTTCAAAAAGCCCAGGTTCTAATAACCTGGAGCAAGTCAAAAGCATCGACTCGGGAGGGCCCGAAGTGACAACCTGAAGAAGACGACAACCCTAGTAAGGGTGGTTCACGGAGTACCTGTTTTAAACAAGGGTCCCAGAAACAATCTGAGATTGCAGCCTGCTGATGCTAAAGCCAAAATAGCACTCATCGCGAACGCAAAGGATGTCAAAGAAAATAACAGCCTTCGCATGAATTAGCGAATCTAGTTTCTCACGAACAGATCTGAAAAAATCATGGTAATGATACAACCACGACATTAATGCTTCACACACAGAAAAGCATACAGATAGATGACAAAAAGAGCGCATAAGACGCCCTTCGGACTATAAGCGCGAAGGCACATCATGCAAGGCTACGAAAATTCGAAACCTCAATACAGAGTTCGAAGTCATCGTAAAATAAGACATAAAAATGATATTTGATGCGAAATGGATCACGAAGGTGATTTACAAAGCATCCGTTTCGCAACAAAAAAGTATCTACTCAGATACAAGTTGAACAACCAAAAGTAATATCTACACGCCAACATGGTGAAAATAATCAGGAAGGCCCTTCGGGGAGGTTAGGAACAACCATTTTGACTCTCTTCCATTAGAACTCATCAATCAGACTAAGGCACCTAGCTTCAACTGTGCCGTAACCGCTGCCAGGATCAGAGACCTTCGCTGAGAATCTTGGTTGAGCAACGACCTCAATAGCGTCACTACCATTGCAAAGGAAGCTATGAAGAAGGTCCCGGATCATAAGTATCACGGCATCATAAGAGTAATCAAGACAAACTCCTATAAGTCCCTTCAGGTTGACGCGAAGCCACTCTCTAACATCCTCTGGCGATGCATCTTTCGAAAGGTTATCATAACCCGCTCCAACAGCATGAAGTAATTCTTTAAGAAGACCGCAGAAGCTAAGAGATGCAACATAGCTAGCATCCGAGAGTTTCACCTTCGACTCAGCGAGGTCAGATAGGCGTGAGGAAAGGAACTTACGGAAAAGTTCCTCTTTCTCAAGCAACAACTTCTTACGACGAATGGTCTTCTCCATAAGAGATATATATCCCTCATGTCCCGATTCAGTGCTGCGAAGGGATGCAGTCTCACGTTCCAATCTTGAAACAGCAGAAGACGAAACCCTTAATGCTTCATCTGCCTTAGCAAGAGAAGCCTCAAGAGAGGATATTTTGGAAATCTCGTCTTCTGAAGGCAAGCTCTGACGGGCACAAGCCTGAGTAAGGGTGATAGACTGTAGAAACAAAGGAAAAGCATAAGAGCAAGAAAATACTCGAAGCATCGCATAAAAAAAACACAGAAGATTCTTAGTCTAACCTTGACTTGATGAGCAATCAAAGAGCGAAGAAGGACTCCGGAGTCAAGATTTGAAAGACCAAGTTCCACTTTTGGAAGCCGAAGCTTCTGAGCAAAAGAGCTAAGAGGGCCCGCATCTTGAAGGTCCACTTTCAGAGAAGACAAGATAGTCTGGATGTCTATTTCTTCAACCCCAGAATCCGAAGATCCTAAACAAAAGAAAAACAAACAGGCGAAGGTAAGGCTCGAAGGAAGCCAAATTCACATAAAAGAAAAAAAAGAGAAGAAGAAGAGTGATAATAGATGAAGGAATACATACCACGGGAACAGCCAAGAGGATGCGAAGCATGTTCTATATCACTCGAAGGTAGTAAAGAAGAAACATCTTCGCTGGGAACGACATCTGTCACCACAAGCTCACCAAATTTGCGTTTGCCAAGAAGACTACTGAACGAAGCCTTTTTTGATAAAGCAAAGCTGCTTTTCACTCCAGAGCAAGAAGCCAAAGAACCCGCGAAGGGGTTTTGACAAGCGTTCTCAGAATCAACAACCTTTCCAGTTTGAGCATGAATTGATAAACCGAAATGGGCAAGCGAGAAGCTACATAAATCCGTCGAAGGCATAACAGAAGAAGCATCTTGACAAATAACGGGATCTTCAGCCAAAGGGGCAGAACCCGGAGCAATAGCAGGCGAAGGCTCTTCAAAGATCGTGGAATACGAAGGGGTCAAAAGACAACCTCTGGCAGGGGATGGAATCTCAACATCCCTCGGAGCAGAATGAATTTCCGGAGTCTCAATGTGGGTAGTGGAAGAGCCCATTTCAATAGTCGAAGCTGGCGAAACACTGAAATAAGGATGACCACTCACAACTGGCTCCAGAGAAGCTGAAGCAAAAGCAAAAGCAGAAATAGTTGCAACAGCAACTGGTGTAAGATGATGAAGTTGCAGATGGTACAAAGAGAGAACAGGAGAAAAAAAGCGCGAAGGTGGGAATGACAAACCGGCATCTAAGAAAGATGAAAATACTACGACTTCGTCAGGATTTGGGTTCAGGAAGTTATCAGGCTTCTGCTTCGGACCAAAGAAGGGAAGTCGATATAAATCAAGGGCATAGATACACGCATATTTGGCATTATCAAGGGTAATGGTTCATGGTTCGTTTCAGCGGAAAGCAAACTTTATGCATGACTTAGAATAAATTCAAGGAATTGTAGAGAAGTAAAACCATAGTTGATGTAGTCAATATTTTAGTTGGTTGGCCCTGGGGGAGTATGAACATTCTCGCCAGTTCCCATGTTTTAGTTGGGCCTTCTGACCTCAATGGTCATATCGACCCAGCACACTTGCCAACACTTCCAAGACACGGGTCGACTACAACCCACTCACTCGTCAAGGGATCATAGAGGTGGCTAATCAATGTGATGCACAAGAATGTATCATATGCTGTGACAACGTCCATCCGGATGAATTTTACACTCTGCAGAGGTTGTACACTTTACCCATGAGCTACGCATCTGTTGCAAGCGGATACGTAACGCTTAGTCCATCTTCTCCGAGTAGTCCCACAAGTTCACCACGGAAGCACCAGAGACCCTGACACTTACTATAAGTCTGTCACATGAGTGGTCATATAATTGGCTGTAACTCCCTGCACCAACTCATAGGGCATTACTCCCCGAGGCCCTATCTTCCGCTTGCCACTACCAGCCTCCAGGTGAAACTTACTTGCAGGAGTACCAAGAAGGTAGGATAAGTCCTGCCCATTCTGGTTCCATGGTTGTATGAGAATCATCTTGTATACAGTCACAAGAACCGGTCCTTATATGGCCGAGCAAGCACCAAATCCCACACTAGGGGACATCCATATAATCATCACTTTCATTTGTGGCCTTGCTCGCGATCCAACCCATCCCATCATCACTATCACCATCAACATTATCACCCTAGCTTGTTGCTACTCCCAACCCATATATTACACACACACCACCAAACTCATTTAACACAGTTGTAAAGCATATGTGTGATACGCGAGATGTGGCAATGTAGAAACATTGCGGGATCCTAAGCAGTTCTAGTAGCAAGGTAATCATGTGCCACCATAGAAATGATGGAACCATCCTAGGGTTATCAAGGTGACAGGTAATCAAGGGTAAATCAAGGATCATTATTTATGCCTACATACTTTGCATAAATAATACTAAGCAAGTAGGGTAATAACTATTCAATCAGTAAAATAACAAGTAATGCATAATACTAGAGCAGGCCATTAGGTGCATTGCAAAACAATAGGATCAATCATGATCAAGGAAGGTAGAGCTTGCCTTCATGGTTAGGGTCTGAATCCTCCTCGTATCCCTCGTTCTTGGAGTCGTTCTCGTGTTCCCCGTAGTCTACACGTAAAAACGCTAAAATAAATACTACGTGTAAACAAAATAAATCCAATAAGACCAAATAAGAATCAAATGAAATACAAAAGATATATCTGAGGGCATGATTGGGTTCTGGAAAATGAACAAGGATGAATGGAACGAGAATCGTTGGATTCGGAGATAGAACGGTGAAGATATGCTTAAGGAAGATTAGGGGTAAGTAACTATTGCGGATGAGTGCATAAAAGATGTTCAGATGGGTTTCTGGAGTAACTAAGAGTATATTTAGGTTCTACAGGACATATACATCGCCTATCACTGAAAAAATAATTAGCCAAGTTGAGGACTTGAACCCTAGTGAGTAGGTTCCACCATAAGAAACCTAATCAACAATTAAACTCAGTTCGCAATGGTAGCTAGGATGTATAATTAACTACAGTAG
This sequence comes from Eragrostis curvula, assembly GCA_007726485.1. Classification (NCBI taxonomy): domain Eukaryota; kingdom Viridiplantae; phylum Streptophyta; class Magnoliopsida; order Poales; family Poaceae; genus Eragrostis; species Eragrostis curvula. Next base: position 22,563,201 of record CM017442.1, read on the forward strand.
AATTCGTTTTTAGATCCCACTGACTGAAAAACCTAGAAGATGAAACGTCATTTTGGGAAGACATTACTGACTGACATGCCATCTGAATGTTTCGATAGATTCCCTTCTCGCTCGGTTGTGCCTATATAATGAGCTTGCTGCATGCATGAATACACGCACTCGCCAATTCAATCAAGCAGCGACATAGTGCTATATTTCGTCACTGCTACAGCCAGCTCTAGTATACTAGCTAAAGATGCACAACCCCAGCAGCTGCAGTGACACGCTACAACACTATGTTTACAACCTCACCACCTACGCCGAGAAGAGCAATGAGGGAACCATGGCCACCTCCATTGTCATGTTCCTCCTCGCTGCGCTCCTCTTCAACCTCAACCTCTTCAGCCATTTCTCAGCCAGCAGCTCCATACTCAACCCCAGCGTCCGCCTATTCCTCTCCACCTTTCTCCCTCTTCCTCCCCATCATGTCCTACCTCTTCTCCGAGGCCAAGAATGAAGCAAGCAACGGTCAGATGACCAAGCCTCACTGCGGGCTAGGGTGATCCCCATGTGCATGCTCCTGGTGGAGCTCCTCCGCACGAAGGTGGATGAGATCCTGGTCAACGCAAGCGTGCAAGGATATCCGGGCACCATTAAGCGTGCCGCCCGGATAGCCTGGCTGGGCTACCTCGTCTTCTGCAACCTCAAAAGCATAGGAAGGAAAGCACTTTATGGCATCCTATAGGTCCTTGCGGCTGCCAAGCTGGTTCAGTGGTTCGTCACCACGGAGCTGGCCAAGTGTTCCTTCGCCTATGGCAAGAACCCTCAGCTCCTCACCTCCTACAAGACCAAGATGCTAAAGTCACAGGAGCTGCGAGGGCCGGAGATCTTGAAGTTGAAGGACTGCATCTACGTCGTGATGGGCGAGGAGGAACTATTGGAGAAGAAGGCCAGCGGCTACCATCTCGAGCTGACAGAGGTCAGCAGCTTGCTGGACGCCAACCCCGCCATCATCACGGTCGGCAATGTCTGGAAGCACGCGGAGACTGACAAGCTGATCCGGAGGGACCCCAAGCTCAAGAGGCTGTGCCTCTCCTTCGCGCTCTACAAGCTGCTTCGCTGGAGGCTGGAGGACTTCCCCATCACTGACGCAGAAGCCCGCAACTGCCATGAGCCCATGACCTCATCTTCAAAGACCTGTGCAAAGATGGCAGGGACGAGGACGCTACCGCCATTGCCCTGTTCCACGTCTTCAACGACGAGGTCCAATTTCTTTGCGAGAACTACCACTCCGTCCATCCCGTTGTGCTGACCAGCCCCTACTTCTTCCTTGTCAACTACATCCTTAGCCCCATCGTGGTATGGTCCTTTTGCACCCTCATCATCATCATCTTGTGAGCTACGCCTTTGATAGCTTCAGCAAGGACAACTACGCCGCATCGTTCGGCATAATGAGGATGACCGGATGCATCCTGCAGGGAAGAGTCACCGAGTCACCCCCAGGATCTCTACGCCACCGTCCTGCTCCTCCTCGCCTTCGTCTACAAGGAGGTCTGGGAGTTCCTCGACTTCCTGCTCTCCAACTGGTTCATGGTGTCGCTGCTCTGCAGCTACACCTCCCTCCCGTGGTGCCGGAGCCTGTTTCTGAGCGGTGTCATCCGCCCCATCCGGTGAGTGCGGAGCAGGCTGAGCCTAGCGCGGCAAGCGGCGTGGGCCTGGCTGCAATGTCTATGGGCCGGCCCGTGCCGCAATCCCGCACACAGGATTTCCTATATGTAGATTGTCTTACAAGAGTCAACCTGTAGATCAATGTGTAAGATTCGTGCAATGGTTCAGATCTGAGTGGGTGGAGAAAGGGAAGGATGAGAATGTGCTACGTGTTGCATTGCGACTGGTTGGAGGGAGAGAAAAAGAATTGGTTTTAAAATTTCAAACGCATTTTTCTCCCAAACCGTAAGTCTATTTTCGAATCAGTTTGAACCATCTTGCTATTTATAATTGACACTACAAAATGAGATCTAATATGAATATTTTTGAACTTTTAGAAATTCAAATTTTTTGTCAGTATTTTGACTGTACTGTGCCAACATTTTGTTTATACTATGTCATCTTTTTTCTGTTACTGGATCAACATTTTTTTCAACAAAATGTTGACCGCATGTTCTAAAAAAGTTAAAATAGGTTTACAGAAATGTTGATTATTTAGTTTCAAAATGTTGACATCTAAGTTGGGCAGGGTTGTTCAGATTTGTTGGGCTATCGGGGCAGTCTATAGCTTGCTAATCTTAGATTGATCTGCATATAGGAGATCCGGCCTGTTTAGAAGCCCGCATCATCGAAGCGGGACGATGGGAGCGGATCGCGGGACCCGGCGGTGCCGCAACCCGCAAGCTAGCGGAAGCTGGGGGAGCTCGCGGCGCTCCGCTCCTCCTTCTCCTCCGACGGCGGTGGGAGGGGCCGCTTCCTTCCCGCCTTCTGCATCGCCATCACGCCGCTTGTGACACCCCATGTCACTGAAGATCAGCATCATGAACATCGCAAAAGCAAACTGAACTGAAATGCAAATCAAGTACAAATTTCAAAATCAAATAATTCAAACAATTGTCAAATCAAGCTTCTAAGGAAACTCAAACTTTTCAATAACAACTCGATAAAACAAAAATACCAGTGGATGCAGGTCAGAGAGAAAGAATTTTGGAGATTTTCTCAAGATTTTTGGAATTCGTTTGGATGGCCAAATAAATCCTCAAAGCTTACAAAGGACCCAACTTTGACCAGCTGCCATTTGAAATCTACTAGGAATCCTGATGTGCATGTTGGCCAGATTGAAGTGCAGATCAAGTCCTTTCCAAATCAACCAAAGTTGTGAATTTTGGAGCCAATTTGCTAGTCCATTTCGTGTGCCAAAGTTTGGGTAAAATCCTGAGTTTGAATAATTCGCGAAAATGAAAAGATGCCGTGGAGCCCGCTTGTCAGCCTCACCACTCTCACTGCGCGCGCGCGGAAGAACGACGCCACATCGCCGACGGCGTACGGCTTCGCCGCGCCGCCCCTGGCCCGCTCCCGACTGCGTCGCGACATCAAGAACGCGTCCTGCTGCTCTCCCTGGCTCTCTCTCACTCTCTCCCGTCGCCCTCAAGCTCCCAAACCCTAGCCGCCGCATCGCCATCGCTATTGCCGAGCCGAGCTCGACTTGCTGGCCGCGGGCAAGCTGTACCCGGCCAAGACACGTCCACCCAAGCTTCGCAGAGACCCCCTCCAACTTTCCATGGCCGCCATTTCCTCTCCTCCGACGTGAATCGCACGAATCGAGACCTCTCCTTCAAGTCCGGCCACCCCGAGCTCCGTCGCGCCGCCGCCAAATTCGTCGCTTCCGGTGAGCCCCTCCGTAATACCTTTCATCCAGAGCTGCGCTTCGAGGTCACGAACGTCCCTAACCCCTGAACTCTGCGTTTCCCAGTCGCGCGAAGCCGCCAAGGAAGTTTTCCCCTCCGCCACCGTTCACAGCCGCCGTGACCACCGTCCTCGTCAAGCATCGCCTTCCTGGCCTCCTCGTCGTCATTGGTGTATGCGCCGAGCTCCACAGCGTCGTCTTGAAGCTTCTCAAACAGATCCTCCACGTCTCCGACCCCTCTGTCGACCTCGTCGCCGTGCCGACGCTCCGCCAACCGCTGCAGCTCGTGCGTTCCCGCACGTGACTGGGCAGATCCGGTGTGCCCAACCCAGATCCGGTGCGGCCTAAGTCGTGTGGCCCTCTGTGTGGCCCCTATTTGATTGGCTCGCCCCAAATTCAATTCATTTCTCGGTTTAGATAATTTCTAAAAAATCGCAGAAACTTGTAAAATGCACAATAAATTGAATACAACTCAGAAAATTATGAAACCAATTTTGTTAGCTTCCTTATGCTCAGATCTTACAACTCATTTTCCTGTTTTCTGTAAAATTATAATTGTCGCAAGCATTGTTTAATTCCTAGAAAATTTTCTGTTGCTCATTAAAATCATGAACTGTTGCATGCTTATTAAGCTTCTGATTACACACTTACAGAGTATTTTTCCACTGCAATATGCTGCATAATTAGTTTCTTATGATTTAAATCGTTCTTTGCATTGTTTAAATTATTGTAAATAATTCATATTACAATAAATCGTCAAACTTCACCATAAATCACTTCCTGTGGTGGCTTTCACCAGAAAAATGCCACTGGACATAACTTAATTTTTGAAATCGAATTACTTATTTAATCGACTCACGTTTGATTAAATGCTTAACTTAATTGAAAGTCAATGAAGGAAATACTCCAGACGAAAATAATTAACAAAGTTAATCGTTTGCACTTACAGTGTAAATGACTGTCCTATCAAGTAATTAAATCATTAATTGCATCATACTCTTGCATCTAACTTTGCATTAATCCTTGTCATAACGTGTAGTGACAGAGACGACTCCGGAGCCGCTCGACTTCCAGCTGCCGGAGGAGCAGGCCCAGGAGGTGCAGGAGGAGCAGCCGCAGCAGGACACTGACCCCGCTGACCCAGTTAGCTACACCCCTGAGCCAGGCAAGCCCCGGTGCATGCCTCCATATTTAGGATTTTATTTTCGTACTTGATTGGGGCTAGTAATTGATTGTGCATTAGGTTTATTAGGAGTTGATGTGAAACCATTAGAAGTGCATTAGGACTACCCTTCCATATCCTACCTTTGTGTCCTATTTTTGTAGAGGTGGTCTAGGTTACGTTAGAACTTGCTATGCTTAGGGATTAGCGAACGGTAGAAGACGAGTGGTAGGTCCCACTCGCATGATAGGAATCACCCTGGATTGTACTAGATGGATTTAGGAATTGTTGAGACCGGACGGGAATTGTTTGTATAGGATGGTTGGAGAAGGCTGGGCCTTCACGGTGGTGTAGCCCCGTCTGTGTCGATTAAGGACCGTTCGTTGTTGGCCCTGTTGAGCAAGTTCGAACGTACTGATCACATGCTAGTGTTTTTATGGGCCTAGTAGCTTAGGTTGCCCTGGTGTCTTGCGGATACACTTTCTATCATGGTATTCGGGAGAGAAAGGATGCTTTCCAATCGGGGCATACGTCTGGGACGGGGACCGTGCGGGAAGGCCTTTCTCGGGAGGTGTGAGACCCAGCCAGCTCTAGGGGGACCTTTGCGAATAGTTGCCACATGCGACTTTACGCGTGTGTGGCGTGTGGTCAGGTTTTCTCCTGCAGGATGTACATCGATGCCGCCGCTCTCGGTCAAGAGCAACCTTGTTCAGTGCGCCACATCGTAGTGTGATATGATTGATGAGATGATGATGCTAGTCTATTACATTACTGTTATTTACATATTTTGCTATATATACTGTCACCATTGATGTATTGTTACTTATACCTGTTCTACATATATGAACACTGCTTTATTGGTTAAGTACTTAATTGGAATTAAAACTTGAAAGTAATGATCAAGTAATTAGTGCGCTTTTATGCAAGTGAGTCAGCCTAACCCTTTGTAGTCTTTGCATTCTAGGAGTCGGCTGTAGTTAGCCACGTTGACGGGTAAGTCTTGCTGAGTAACTAGTACTCAGGGTTTGGCTCTTTATGTTTTTGTGCAGGTATAGATTTTTGCTTCCGCTGTTGCTTGGTGGAGTTCATCAGCGGGTCCACATCGCAGGGCTTCGATGTGCGGCCACTTATCGTTGAGTGTTGTAGATTTGGTATAGTTGAGACTTCCGCTGTGCTACTCTCGTGTTTTAAATCATTTAAGACTTGTAATAACTTAAATATGCAAATTTGTGCTTTTTATGTGATGTACTGTTGCGTCTGTTCATCAGCGCTTTACCGACTCGATCCTGTGAAAAGCGGAGACGCTTCACCGCTCTTCGACCTAGCCCGCCGATCCGTGGGCTCCGACCGCGCCGCCGCTTCGTCGTCGCCTTCACGTCCGCGTCGCCCTCGGCGGTGACGGCCATGTCCTTGAGCCCCTGCAGCCGCTCGAGCACCTCGATGACGGCAGCCATCTGCGGCCGGTCATGCGGCTGTGCGGCGGTTCCCTTGGTAGATCTTGAGCTGGATTCTACTGGTCAAATTGTGTTCAGGCAGTGCACACGAAGAAGTCATGTTGCACTCTTTCTCCCCGAGTCCAAGCACACACACCATATAGTGTACTGCTCATCTTCAGCAACTGGTAGCAGGGTAGTATGTCGCTTCCTAAGGATTCATCTGCCAGTGTGAACCTGAAGAAATGTAGCAGGGTAGCAGCTCTGATTTTCATCCGCCTGTATGCAAATTCCTTCCCCAAGCTAATGGATGACCTGGAGTAGTATACCTGGTTTCTTTTTTCTTATTGGAAGAGGATTCACATGTACTTCTTTTTGACTGCACGAAGAGCTTTGTATTTGATCACTAGTACTTCAAGAAAATCTGTACGTTATGAATGATATCCAAGTTTCTTATCTCTAGCAATTTGAACCAAATATTAAATACATGATCAACATTGAGTCCTATAAAGAAGTTACTGAATATATATCAAGTTTCATGTATGCTAGGTAAGCACCTAGCAGCTAGCTGCAGCCCTTATATATTGTTGTTTTGATGCTCACCATCAACAACCTACCTTGTGAGTAGTGAACAGGAAGCAGACGCACATCTGTTGCAGGTGCCATTGTGCTACATGTTGGAATTATAGTGCTAAGTGGGCTGCACTTACTAGGCCCATTAGGAAATTCTGAATAATTCTTGAAAAATCTCAAAGGCCCATCCATGAGTGATGGGAGTGCAACTTTTTAGTCCCACATTGCTAGTTTAGGTGGACGAGGACCAACTTAAATAGAAGGTTGCTTTACTCGTTCTTGCAAGTGTGTGGATGAGAGGAATAAAGGAAAAACACACCTGCGTGAATGGTCTGTCGAAATCCGGCCCGATGCCAAGCGGGTGTGCGGCTTCCTTTTGCAGTTTTCTTTTTACATGTCCAACGACTCAGTTCTGGGACGCCTTAAACCTAGCGGTTCTCTCTCTATAAATACGTACGGGCCGTCGCCACCAAAAGACGCCTCAACAACACGAGTTAGGGTTTTGCCTCTTCCTCCTGCTGCACCGCTGCTTTTAGTCTGCCCTGTGCCAATCATTGACGTGAACCGGCGAACGGGAGAGCAAGTCTCCGGAACCGTTGTCCTCTGAGCTTATGCACCGGGAGAGGGCGAATAAGGTTTTTTGGAAGCGCTCTGCGCGACTGCTTGATCGCTTCAACCACGGCTCATCTTCCTCAACGTTCGGGTTGGGGGGCTGCTGCTCGTCATCGCCTTCGTCGACGTCTCCTCCGCTGCCCCGGTTTGTCTGCATCGCCGATCGCTACGGCTTCCTCGTCTCCTCTGAACGATCAATACGTACTCTCTGAAACTATGTCTCTTCTCGTATATGACTATTTGATCCATGCTTGTACTGTAGTACTATGAAGTATGGTAGACCTTGCTATGTTTACTATGATTTTAGACTTGTCTAGATCTTGCGTAGACTTGTGTAGTTTAATATGGTAGACCTTGCTCTGTTTACTATGGTTTTAGACTTGTCTAGATCTTGTATAGACTTGTGTAGTTTAATCTGCAATCTGTTCATCATGTTCATGTTTTATTTCTGTAATAAATTAAACCTAAAAATGCTCATATATCCAACACTACAGTGTTGAAACAAGTGGAAACTTGTAATGATGTGGAGACTTCAGTTACAGAGCAGGGTCATCAGTAGATGTTGAGACTTTTGTTACAGAACAGGGTCGTCAGTAGATGCTTTGGATTTTCCATACATTTTTGTAACAGCTGTATGTATGTGATTGAAAAATAAAACCTGTTATTTTGATTGGGCATAAGCAGCCCGGTAACAGTTGTATGTAAGCAAGGAAATCTGGCCAACAGTAAATCAGAATGGTAATAGTGGGTGCAGGACAAAACAGATTGTTTGTTGTCCAAACCATCAGATTAGAGAGAGATCAAATGCACACGCATATACGGATGGCCACATTTTTTATCCAAAAACTACTAGACGGGCACACACATTCAGTGAGATGGAGAAAAGCAAATCCCCTCCTACTCCCCAGCCCATCTTCTATTTTCCTTTTTCCTTTTCTTTACTTCCCTCTCAGGCCGGCCTGTTTTCTTTTCCTTTTCCCGCAGCCCAACTCCACTTCCGGCCCAGCGCAGCCCGCCCAGCCTTCCCCTTCTCTCTCTCACCGACACAAGGGCCCCGCACCTTTCCTTCTTCCCCGAGACGTCGCCGCGCCGGACTCCACCGCTGCCTCCGATTCTTCCGCGCCTGCCTCCGATTTTTCACGGCATGCTTCGTCTAGAGTCCGACTCCGTGCCCCGCACGCCACCGGGCCCTATAAAACAAGCCGCCCCGCACCCTCGAGTCGTCTTTCGCCTAAACCCTAAGCGCCGTCGCCCGCCATTGAAGCCGACGGATGGAGCTCGACGCGAAGCCGCCAGTAGCCGCCTCTGACGTCGTCGAGTCGCCGCGAAGCTTCGCGTGCCGCCGAGAAGCCGTTCCCGACAGTCCCCGACGCGAACCCGACGCCGTAGCCATCTCCTCGACAATGCCGACGACCCGCCGCCGCTCTCCTCCGTCGCACGCCCTCTACACGACGTCGCATTGCAATTCGCAGCCCTAGGTGGGCTTGCGATTCTCTCCTCTTTCTTCCCGTGCAATCGCGACAAGTTTTAGCTCACCGGAGCGCCGTTTCGGCCAACTCCGGCGAATCGCCGCCGTCTACCTCGCCGCCAGTCGCCGGCGGCCGTCGCCATCTAATCCCAATCAAACCCAGCCCTCCAATGCCAAATTTGCGGCCCAGATTAGATACCCCTTCGGGGTATGTAATCGGTCCACCGTGGACTCATGGACCGAGTCCATGAACCCGGTCCACGGATTTTCCTCATTTAATACAATAATTTTGGATTTATTTTAAATAGATTTAATTTACAGAAAAGGGTACTTTTATAGTTAAGCCCTCTGTCTTTTATAAATTTACATTTAGGTCCTGTATTTTTACAAAAACCACCCTGAGTTTTTCGTAAATTATGTTGTAGTACTACACTTTTACATTTCAGTCCTTCAACTATTTTATTTTTACAATTTAGTCCTTTTTGTTTCTGTACTTGCAAATAAAACCATAAACATTTCTGTTTTTCTATTTTAATCCCTAAAACTTCAAAGTATCATAACTTTTTTACTCCTAACTCCGTTTTTAGCGATTCTTGCGCTCACGTGATCGTAGGAATGTGTACTCTCTGATGGTACTGTTTTTGTTTAGTTTTAGTACGGTTTGATGTACTGTTTCTTATTTTGTTGGTTTGTGTGCTTTCCTTTTTGGGTGCGATAAGTAGGAGACGAGTATGTGAACTTCCAAGATCAAGATTTTGAGGTCACCACTGAGCAGCAAGAAGGAGGCAAGTGTCCTTGACCATATTGATCCTATGTTTGAAATGTTTTGTTTGCAACCATGCATGCTTGTTTAATATTGAATCCCATGAGTCTATACCCTTTTCCATATCATTCCTTGTCGCCTTGTTGTAGTGTCTTGGTTTATGGGTTGGTAGTGAATGCTTAGCCATGCTTTTGGGGTCACAAATCTAATCATACTAATGTTGACTAATGGTTCACTTTAACCAAGGGGTCGGTGGTTCTCCGTGAGCATCAACCTTGATTGGTTATTGTTTGATACTTGACTAGTGGGTCTCCGTGAGTACTAGTGTTGGTGGTTTTCCGTGCGTATCAACCTTGATTGATTATTGTTTAATACTTGACTAGTGGATCTCTGTGAGCACTAATGTTGGTAGCTCTTCGTGAATACCAATGCATGATAGGTCTTTGTGAGTATCGGGGAACTGATGGGTCTCCGTGAGCATCAGTTGTTTTGTGTGAGCATTACTTATTTCGTCTTGTTAATGGTTCTTCGTGAGCATTAATCATTTTGTGATCACTTGTTAATGGTTCTCTGTGAGCATTAAGCTATGATGAATATGGTTACTTGTTCCTAATATGTAAGTCATATCACCTAGTAATATAGGTTACTTTTAAAAATGTGTTTAAAGAACAACTTGGCATTTGTGCAATTAAGCCCATGTTTAGCCTTTCTTGTTATAAGCTTTCATGTCATTATTTTCCCCCACTTGCGGAGTACGACATGTACTCACTCTTGCTATTCCCCCACAATGTTTTGTCATGCTGCTCATAGGATGGTGGTGATTTTTTCTATGATGGTTATGACAACTACATCTAGTTTGTGGAGCCCCGGCCGACGTCCGTGTGGAGTTCTAGAGCTTTGAAGTCTTCCGCTAGCATTTTGAGTCATCGAGTCATTTCAGAACTTTAATTTATTCGTTTAAATTAGGGTGTAATAAACATTATACACTATTTCTGTTATTCACTTGAGTCACTACATGTATGAGACTTGATCCTAGAATACATGTGCGGTTTTATTAAAAACCGGGTGTGACATTTCTTGCCTCAACATTCTGCAGAGATCTTTTTTGCTTTTAGTGTGCTTTCTGGTTTTGGTTTGATTTTCCAAGTTGCACTTCTTCGCCTGACGGTTTCGATCGATTGTTTTCACTCACATAACCTGTTCGGAGTTCTTGCTCTTGTGTTCTTGTGCCCTTGCTCTTGTAGCGATGAAGAAGTTGCTCGGGTTTGGGAGGTCCAGGAGTTCAAGCTCAAGTTCCTCACGTCCACGCACCCGCGCGTGCACCGCCAACACCAAGCCAGCACCGAGTCCGCCACATACTGCCCCGGCGGAAGAACAAGGCAACATCAACATGGAACAAGGCAACACCAACATGCGATGTCTCCTCGTCGACACCGACCTCGTCTTGGTGGGCGAATACAAGACCAGTGCCTACGGGATTCTCTGTCACCATACCTTTGCTCCTACGCGAGCATTTGATACGGAGCTGCTGCAAAAGATAGGTATGGATGTCGAATTTGCTCGAGTATTTAAGGCAATAGGGTGGAGTAATTTTGCATGTATAGACCAGCTTTTATGCACCCTACAAACTGAGGACGGTATTTCCTTTCGGTTTTTCCGTGAAGAATATCGTTTACGTTGGAAAGATCTTAGTCTCTTATTTGGCTTTAATACTCGCTGCAATATTGATATTGAAAATTCAGTTCCGGGGTATTCACGACTTGTATTTTGGAATAGAATTACTGCATTTTCAACTTGTGATCTACCCCGAACTAATCACATTCACCATCATACCTTGCGTTTCTTGCATATGTGGCTCAGAATTACTTTGTTTCCTAGAAATGATGTTAGGATTGTGCGTGAGGATGACCTGAAAATTCTTTATGCTATGGTTGAGAAAATAAAATTTCTCCTGTTAAATGCATTTTGGAATGGTTAGAACATTTTGGAATGACTGGACCGATTGAGTGCACCTCGTTAATTACACGTATAGCTGCGGGTGTAGGCGCTTTAGGAAATTCACTTGTTGAATATTTTAATGTACCCCGCGCTCTTATTACCGAGGATTATCTTATTCATGGTCATGCACTCAAAAAGGGTCCAGATAATTATATCATATTTTATTATGTTGGCTATACAAACGAGTTTCAGTTACCTAACCCGAATCCTCGCTTGTATGGTCGTCAAAGTCTAAACATAACCCTCCAGAAAGAGGAAAGTGCACGCAGGAGTACATCTTCTCGCAGGAGGACACGCTAACTGGAGCCATCTGAGGTACTCACGCCGCAGCCCATGGCCTATGCACCGGGGGCGGGATACGGCCACACCGGGTATTTCCCGGTGGATACCCAACTCCGCCACCATTTGAGGCCGGAGGCTCGGCACAGCAGGGTGCAGGCCATGGTACATGGACACACTCTCCGCGGCAGCGTTGGGAAGAACAATCGCACTCCTCCGGCTCCAGGTCGTCGCATATGGCCGATGGGCGCCGTTCGTTCCATACTCGAGGTTACCAGTTCGAGCAAGAAATGAACGACCTCTCCAACCGAATGGGGCGCCTCAAGAGCAAGACAGAAGACATCCAGTACACCCTCGACCAGCACGCGCTACAGACCCACCAGTGGCAGCAAAACACCGACGTCCAGCTCACCAATCTAACCAACATGACGGAGAGGGGACAAGCCGATCTTGCGGCTTACTTTTGCCACATGGGGTTCAATCCTCAGCTGGACCCGTGAGCAAGAACAAGCTTGGGGGGGGGGGGTGCCATACCCCCACTAAAGTATCATGTATCGCAACATGTTTCTTTTATTTATTTTTGCATCTCTTATAAAAAGACAAAAAAATGATAAAACTGAAAACAAAATAAAAAGGACAAAACTAAAAAGAACAAAAATAGTCTTGTAGTTTAGTTTTTCATATGTGAATAAGAGTGTCTAGTTTTTCCTATGTTGAGATGATGAATAGTTGCTCTGTTTTATCTCTCGTTTGTAAATAGTCACAACTTAGTACTCTCCCGAGTTTTGAGACTTTTGTCTTACATACTCACCTAGAACTTGAAACTTGTGGGTTGCATAGTGCTTGATCTAAGTCTAAGTTATTGTGAGATATGATATGATACAAATAGGGCTGCTATGATATTGTTCAAAGTAAGACTTGACTTCTGGAAGTTTATTTACAATATGCTAAAAAGAATAAAGTTTCTCAATGATCAAAATTCCTACCAAAGCCATATGTTGTTCTTACATTGCAAAACCTTACACATATGCTGCTTGTCATTACATTGATATTTATCAAAATTGTGTGACCCTAGTGAGAAGCTTGTCATAATTTCATGATCAAGATCACGTACACTTGTGACATCCCGGCCCATTTGAGATTAGGCCTGAGTGGCCCATGTGCATGAGAGGGTGGGATTTAGTCCCACCTTGCTAGTCTAGTGGGGGGAATGCCAACTTATAAGCCTAGGTAGTCCACCACCCATCACCTTGGGTTAGCCCTTTTACGCGAAGCGAGGCCGAAAGCATAAAAGGTTGGTGGGTTAGAGTGGGGCCAGCCTGGTGGCAGCCTGAGATGTCACAAATAGTATCAGAGCTCGAGGGTTACACGGGCGTGTGGGCCAGGGGTGCAGACATATGGCGAATGGCGCATGTGGGCCCCGTGAGTGGGACACGGCATGGCATATGTGTTGACACTGGACACAGACGTGTGCCAAGAGGAGTGCGTTCCTCGTCCTTTGCCAGCAAGGGTGTGTTGCGCTGGTATCCCGACGAGGACGTCGGTTCCTTTGCTGGGGGTGTTTGTGACATCCCGGCCCATTTGAGATTAGGCCTGAGTGGCCCGTGTGCATGAGAAGGTGGGATTTAGTCCCACCTTGCTAGTCTAGTGGGGGGAATGCCAACATATAAGGCTAGGCAGTTCACCACCCATCACCTTGGGTTAGCCCTTTTACGCGAAGCGAGGCCGAAAGCGTAAAAGGTTGGTGGGTTAGAGTGGAATCCGCACAAAATTTGAGCGGGCCCAGCCTGGTGGCAGCCTGAGATGTTACAAATGGTATCAGAGCTGACCCTCGTGGTTGCACGGGCGTGTGGGCCGGGGGTGCAGACATATGGCGAATGGCGCATGTGGGCCCCATGAGTGGGACACGGCATGGCATATGGGTTAACACTGGACACAGACGTGTGCCAAGAGGGGAGCGTTCCTGGTCCTTTTCCAGCAAGGGTGTGTTGCGCTGGTATCCCGACAAGGACGTCGGTTCCTTTGGGGGGGGGGGTGTTTGTGACATCCCGGCCCATTTGAGATTAGGCCTGAGTGGCCCATGTGCATGAGAGGGTGGGATTTAGTCCCACCATGCTAGTGTAGGGCGGGGGGGGGGGGGGGGGGGAATGCCAACATATAAGCCTAGGTTGTCCACCACCCATCACCTTGAGTTAGCCCTTTTACGCGAAGCGAGGCCGAAAGCGTAAAAGGTTGGTGGGTTAGAGTGGAGTCCGCACAAAATATGAGCGGGCTCAACCTGGTGGCAGACTGAGATGTTACAACACTCCACCTCGCATGCTAAACTTCTACACTGGAAGTTAAGCAATACTATCATTCATCCACCAAAATAAATACTCCATATATCATTGTTTTCTTTCTCTCTCAAAAGAGTGCTATTGGAGACATGGCTATGCAAAAAGAAAGAATAATCCTTGCTCATACAAAAGTAGAACATGATGAAAAAAATTAATGAATGATGAGAAAAGGAAAAAGAAAGAAAGATAGCCATGTCCTCCACCAAAAAAAAACAGACGGAGAGAGAGAAGAAACATAAAAAGGAGTATCACTTCCATCTCACCACCACCATACACACTTGCACATCTTGATCATGGATGTATGGCTTGCATTCTCATCCCTACCTTGAGCTCCACATACAAGCCTGTAGAAGTAGGATGGAAAGAGGCAACACAATGCCTTGGTGAGAAATATACACAATTGAGTGATTCGAGAGCATCATTTGAGAAACTTTTGTTTTCATTTTCAAAATCTTATCAAATCCTCCAAAAAATAAAAGTCAAACATAGAACAAGTGAATGGTGCTCTGTTATAACCATTCTATCTCTCAACCGCCCAAGACAAGGAGAAAAACCATAAGCCCTATGAGAAGTAAGGGGAAGGGTGAGTTACCATGCCAACTTTTTCAATCCTTAGGAGGATATTTTGTTGTGTACATGGTACTTATGAGATATGGAACATCGTAGCAACTCCTGATCAACAACCTAAAGCCTCACTTCTTGCTCGTGACGACCAAGGGGTAAGCTTGGGGGAGTTTGTTGATGGTCGCTATAGCATGATTTCGACAGTTACATAGCTCAATAAATAAGGAAGAACCAGCATTCCTTACAAGCATTTTATTTAAGAATAATCTATTTCCACACGTACCTCTAGATTTTAGTGTGCAGGTGGAAATCAGGGAATATCCAGGTGCACTGATGCCCCAAAGCGACAAAACGTAACTTCTGTAAAATGACGATCGCCGCGGGAATTCAAATCCAAGACAAAAGGCTAAATTTCAAGTAAAATCAACAACTGAAGGCCAATGCACCTGGATCAGAGGCCCAGAGGCCAAGGGGAGGCTCCCTGCCAAAGCCCAGCCCAGGAGGGGCCAGGGCCACGTCGGCCGACGCCTCCTGGCCCGTCGGCCGACTTGGCAGGTGGGCCCCACTGGCCCGTCTTCCTCTGGCGGTTGCAAACCGACCTCATGAAGTCAGTTCCACCTGCATTTATTGCCACCGACCTCAGGAACCACCTTTGAAGCCTATATAAGGAGGGGCACCCCCCCCCCCTCCTTTAAACACACACACACCACTTGAGGCTCATTCCCTCCTACTCACACTAGAGCTAGAGGTTTTCTAGGTAGAGATAGGCTGAGTTGTGGGCTGCCCTATTGCTCTCAAGTCCCTTGGAGAATTGGGTATAGCTTGTATCCTTCTCTTTGTAAGAATTGCGCCAGTTAATGGAATATCTTCGCTCATATAATTGTTATGTGCTTATGTCGTTCGTTCATTCTCTAGTTGTGATCTTACATGAGCGTTCATCGTTCATTCATGTTCGTTCATTGTTAGTTCATCGTTCATCGATGCTCATTCATGAGCGTTCATCGTGCGTTCCTCGCTCGTTCATGCTTGATCATCGATTATTGGTGATTGTTCTAGATTAAGCCTCGCTCATCGCTCGTCCTTGAGCGATGGACGAGTAAGCATGACTTTGTGCTAGATTCGATCCTTGTCCCGTTTATACTTGTTTATAAGTAGGTATCGGGTCCAATGTCCTTCGCCTTGCGAGGTGCCTCGAGGGATCTGGAACTTTGGTTAGTAACGCTAGCATGGTGCTGGGGTTCTCTTTCCACCCTTGGGTGTGGCATGTCCCACTGTTTGTAGAGGTAGGCGGCAGGTGGTGACAGCCCTGTCCGTCCCTTGTAACCCTCCATGTTCGGGCACGGCGCAGGAGTACAAAGTAAAAGGCCGGTGTCCCAAGGCATACCCTTGCGTATACCGGATCTCCTGATGATACCTGTGCGTAGACGCGTTGTCCTAACTCATGTAAGCCTGTGACTATAGGTAGATCCTTAGCATGTTATATGACGATGTATATTAGCAGTAGTAACCCCCTGCTTTGTCCTTTCTTTACTTAGATATGCCTCTCGCCTTTTATTGGGAGTGGAATACCTCTGTGTGTGTCACACTATCCATTATATATATCTTTATCCTTACCCCTGTATTGGAATATGGATTTGTCCTATCATCTTTAATACCATGAGCATAAGTACACTTGTCAACCATGTCTTCCTTTGGAAAAATATAAATACGATACCTTGGAATATTCTCGGGTGAAATGCTATAACGGGTTATCCGTGCGCTTGCGGATTATCTTTATCATGAGAAATACTAATAATACATCTCTAGCACTTGTTGTTAGTTATGGATTATTTGGTATAATGGAGCAAGTACCCAACCCAATTGGCGTTTCGTATGCCGCGCCGGGAATATGTGCTTTAGGCCTAACCAGCCTTTCGTGATATTTCTAATGTGTCCTAAGAAATGCCAACACTATGATCTTGTTCAAAGTAAGACTTGACTTCCGGAGTTTTATTTACAAAATACTAAAAATAATAAAGTTCCTCAATGATCGAAATTCCTACCAAAGCCATATGTCGTTCATACATTGCAAAACCTTACACATATGTTGCTTGTCATTGCATTGAGATTTAACAAAATTGTGTGACCCTAGTGAGAAGCTTGTCATACTTTCATGATCAAGATCACGTACACTCCACCTCGCATGCTAAACTTCTACACGGGAAGTTAAGCAATACCATCATTCATCCACCAAAATAAATACTCCACGTATCTTTGTTTTCCTTCTCTCTCAACAATATTATTGGAGACATGGCTATGAAAAAATAAAGAATAATCCCTGCTCATACAAAAGTAGAGCATGATTAAAAAAAAGAGAGAGATGAAAGTTGAGAAAAAAAAAGAAAAAAGAAAGAAAGATAGCCATGTCCTCCTCAAAAATCAAAAGTGAGAGAAGAAAACATAAAAAGGAGTACCACTTCCACGTCACCACCACCATACACACTTGCACATCTTGATCATGGTTGTATGACTTACATTCTCTGTGGATCCACTCTTTTGGTTCAGCAATATGTGTGATGCAAGTATGCCTCATATCATCCCTACCTTGAGCTCCACATACAAGCCTGTAGAAGTAGGATGAAAAGAGGCAACACAATGCCTTGGTGAGAAATATACACATTGAGCGATTCGAGAGCATCATATGAGGAACTCTTGTTTTCATTTTCAAAAACTTATCAAAATCTCCAGAAAATAAAAGTCCAACATAGAACAAGTGAATGGCGCTCTGTTATAACTGTTCTATCTCTCAACCACCCAAGACAAGGAGAAAAGCCATAAGCCCCACGAGAAGTAAGGGAAGGGTGAGTTACCATGCCAACTTTTTCAATCCTTAGGAGAGTATTTTGTTGTGTGCATGGTACATATGAGATATGAAACATCATAGCAACTCCTGATCAACAACCTACAGCCTCACTTCTTGCTCGAGACGAGCAAGGGGTAAGCTTGGGGGAGTTTGTTGACGGTTGTTACAGCATGATTTCGACCGTCACATAGCTCAATAAATAAGAAAGAACCAGCATTCCTTACAGGCTTTTTTACTTAAGAATAACTATTTCCACATGTACCTCTAGATTTTAGTGTGTAGGTGGAAAACAGGCACTACAAAGAAATCAGGGTATTACCACGAGCAGTGTTGCAACAACAAAATTTTGGTTGCGATAGCTAGGTGTTGTTGCAACGTTTTTTATACATGGTTGCAATGTGTGGACATTATTGTCACAAAACAGCTTCCGTTGTGAGAGGTATGTGTTAATAGCCACAGTCAATAAAATGGTTGCGAAAGGTTGACATCTATTGCAACAAAACAATAATTGTTGCATCAATTTCAATATTTTTGTGGCAATACACTAATACTATTGCCACGATTGTCTTGTCGTTGCAATAGATATGTTTTATTGCAACAAAATATTATCGTTGTAATTTTTGAAAAGATTGTTGCAATAGAAAAAAAATTATTGCCACAAACAAAGAATCGTTGCAGCATGCAAAATCTATTGCAACCAATTTTGGCTTTTGCCACAATTTTTCATAAACTTTTCTACATCATGAGAGACAATAAAGAAATAACATTGCTATTGAAAACACAAATAGCAACAGTGGTGTGGTGGCAAAGCGATTCTTCATAACATCAAGGTCTTGGGTTCAAGTCAGTCTAGCATATTAGCCTACAATATTTCCTCTTTTTTTTCTTTGCTTTTGCTCAATTTATTGCCACAACTAAATATAGTTGCAATAACTATTTATTGCCACAATTTGAGTTGTTGTGTTATTGCTGATCGGAACGCTTTATTTTGTGGCAACAAATATAGGTATTGCAACCAAACAAAAAAATGGTTGCGTAAGCCTATTGCCACGCTACTACTTGCCACGACAGCCCACGAAATGAGTTTTGTAGCAATAGTAGGTTATTGCAACCATTTTGGCCCTATTGCAACGATATTTCACCGTGGCAATACCCTTATTTTCTTGCAGTGAGGGCATATCCAGGTGCACTCATGCCCCAAAGCGATGAAACAAAACTTCCGTAAAATGACGATCGCCGCGGGAATTCAAATCAAAGACAAAAGGCCAAATTCCACGTAAATTCAACAACTAAAGGCCAAAGCACCAAGATCAGAGGCCCAGAGGACAGAGGGGAGCCACCAGAGGAAGCCCAGCCCAAGAGGGGCCAGGCCCATGTCGGCCGACACCTCCTGGCCCGTCGGTCGACGTGGCAGGTGGGCCCCACGGGCCCATCTTCCTCTGGCAGTTGCAAACCGACCTCCTGAAGTCGGTTCCACCTGCAATTAATGCCACGGACCTCTAGAACCGCCTTAGAAGCCAATATAAGGAGGGGTACCCCTCCTCCTTTGAACACACACACCACTTGAGGCTCATTCCCTCGTACTCATACTAGAGCTAGAGGTTTTCAAGGTAGAGATAGGCCGAGTTGTGGGCCGCCCTATTGCTCTCAAGTCCCTTGGAGAATTGGGTATAGCTCTTGTATCCTTCTCTTTGTAAGACTTGCTCCATTTAATGGAATATCTTTGTTTATATAACGTTATGTGCTTATGTCATTCGTTCATTCTCTAGTTGTGATCTTGCATGAGCGTTCATCGTTCGTTTATGTTCGTTCATCGTTCGTTCATCGTTCATCGATGATCGTTCATGAGCGTTCATCGTGCGTTCCTTGCTCGTTCACGCTTGATTATCGATTATTGGTGATTGTTCTGGATTAAGCCTCGCTCATCGCTCGTCCTCGAGTGATGAACGAGTAAGCATGACTTAGTGCTAGATTCAATCCTTGTCCTATTTATACTTGTTTAGCTACTTGTTTATGAGTAGGTATCGGGTCCAAGTCCTGCAAAGGTGTTCTAGGTTTATCGCCTTGCGAGGTGCCTCGAGGGATCTAGAACTATGGTTAGTAACGCTAGCATGGTGCTGGGTTTCTCTTTCCACCCTTGGGTGTGGCGTGTCCCACGGTTTGTAGAGGTAGGCGGCAGGTGGTGACAGCCCTGTCCGCCCCTTCTAACCCTCCACGTTCAGGCACGGCGGAGGAGTACATAGTAAAAGGCCGGCGTCGCAAGGCAAACCCTTGCGTATACCAGATCTCCCAATGATACCTATGCGTAGACGCGTAGTCCTAACTCGTGTAAGCCTATGACTATAGGTAGAACCTTAGCACGTTATTTGACGATGTATATTAGAAGTAGTGACCCTATGCTTTGTTCTTTCTTTACTTAGATATACCTCTCGCCTTTTATTGAGAGTGGAATACCTCTGTGTGTGTCACACTATCCATTATATATATCTTTATCTTTGTCTTATCATCTGTAATACCATGAGCATAAGTATACTTGTCAACCATGTCTTCCTTTTGGAAAATATAAATACAATACCCTAGAATACTCTTGGGTGAAATGCTACAACGGTTTATCCGTGCACTTGCGGATTATCTTTATCATGAGAAATACTAATAAGACATCTCTAGCACTTGTTGCTAGTTGTGGATTATTTGGTATAATGGAGCAAGTGTCCAACCCAATTGGCATTTCCTATGCCGTGCTGGGAATATGTGCTTTAGGCCTAACCAGCCTTTAGTGATATTTCCAGTGTGTCGTAAGAAATGCCAACACATAGCAGTGTTAACAACCCATATACTACTAAACCAGGGAATGACAAAGATAATCAGGAAGGGTAAACATAATGCGTTCTACGGCTCCAATCAACTCCTACAAACCGAATGCACACACATACTATAAATAGACACTATAGTGATAAAAGAAAAAGATAACATAGGAGGGTAGGGGTTAGCTTTCTCAAACAATAGAGCGGTCAGCCAATGTCTCCTCCTGAACTGCTCAGCATCCTGATCCTCCACCTGCTCCTGGATCACCTCAAGTGCTATATATATGTCATGACAAGGAAATGCAAGTCAGATGCAATGAAATGATGCGATTTAAATTTAATTACCTAAAAGGACAGTTAGTTACATTGTACTAAACAAAGTAATTTTCATAATTGAAGTGGTGGGGTTCTGTTGTGAGTGATTAACTTTCTTAATTATACTTTCTTCTAAAGTATTTTCTTAATTAATTAAGGTTTAAGTTGTTAAACTAAATTAACGTAAGTAAGGAAATTTCATTAACATAATTTCAAAAATTAAATTAGGTATAGTGACATTTGTTTTGGATTAAGCATCACTTTGTGAAGTTTGGTGATTTATTGACCTATGGATTATTTTTAACAATTTAAATGGTGCGGAACAGAAAATAAATCATAAGGGATTAACTAAACAGGAAAAGACAGTAGAAAAGTGTTCTCTAAGTGTGTTGATAGATGATTTACATGCATACCAAGTTTCAGGATTTATGGATCAGTAGAAAATTTACTGTGATTTACTATTTAAGGCAATTTACAGAAAATAGATAAATCACTTTGTTCAGTTTGACAATTTTGTTGGATAGATCTGAGCACAATTGGGGAAGGCAGAGTGGGGACAATGGGGCTGACAGGTGGGCTAGAAGAATTTTTCATTTTCCATGAATTAAATCCAGCATATTTTGACGAATTAAAAGCAGTAATTCCTGGCCTCCAAAATTCTCAAAAAAATCTGGGCTGATATAACTGACATCCAGCTCCAACTTTCCTTTTGAGTCCATGTGGTTTTGACTACAGATTTTGAATTAAAATTCAAGGAACAAATGCTTTTGCAGGAATTTCTCTGAATTTTTAGGGGCTCTTCCTGAATTTATAAAATCGTGATAAATTCTCCAAAATTATATTTTCAGACGTTCTTTCATATGAATTTTCTTTTTTTTTTGCTGATGTTGTCACGTAAACTTCTTAATTCCTTCACAACTTTGTTTGTAACATTTATTCAAATTTTGAATTTTGGATTCTTTTCCTTCGAATTTGAGTTTGGTTTGGTGTCTAAGTTCGATTCACCATTGATTGGGCTTTCAGTGACACGAGGTGTCACAGCCCTCCCCCTTAAGAGAATCTCATCCCGAGATTCAAGGAGGCGAAAGGAAGAATGGTGTACAAACTTCTCTTGCTCCCATGTGGCGGCTTCATCCTCAGTGTGGTTGCTCGAATGCACCTTATAGAACTTGATGCTTTGATTCCTGGTGACTCGGTCCTTTTAGGTCAAAGATCTTGATGGGCTGCTCAGGATATGTGAGATCTGAATCATGCTGTCAAACATCACTGATCACAACCTCCGAAGGGGCCTTTAAACACTTCTTCAACTGAGAGACATGGAAAAAATGACTCCTTAGGTCCTGGTACATCTTGTTGCTTTCAGGGTGGATGGAGTACTTGGAGAGATGCGCCTTGACAAGAATACGCTTGCGCAACTCAAAGTCCTTAGGTACCACCATTCCGTTCTTGAACCATAGAATTCCTCCTTCATCCTCTCGAAAACCCTTGGCTTCACCATTCTTGAGTTTCCTTCTGATGTGACCTATGCCAACATCTTTCTTCTGCGCTGCAACAATCTCATAGACAGAGTGAGTGATATATTGGACAAGGTGCCATGAGGATACACTCGTACACTAGACTCACCTTTTATGTGACAAGTAGCAGTGAGACACAGGCCATGAGCCTTGCGACTCAATGCGTCTTTAACCACATTTGTCTTTCCTGGATGATAGCGAACCTCCAAGTCATAGTCTTTGATCAACTCCAACCATCTTCTCAGACGCATTTTGATTCTGACTGAGTGAAGATGCACTTGAGACTCTTGTCCTCCTGGTGGGTTCTGATAGCATTCTCTACGATGATTGCTGCACTAACAACCCCATCAAAAGTGCCATTGCTTTGGAACTTGATACAAAATCTTAGCCTTCTTCGTCACAAAGAGTATTGGGCATCTCAGTGGTGACGAACTTTGTTGTTGAAAACATTTTCCAACAACTTCTTCGACTGAACCTTTTGCTCTGCCAGCTCATCGGGTGACATCTTGTAAGGTCTTTCTGGAATTGGCGTTGTGTTGTTTGGAGCTTGATTTTTAAACTCCACATCTCAGTCTACTGGGAAAGCTTGACAATTTGTCTGGAAAACGTCGGGGTAGCCACGAACCACTGGTACTTTATCAGACTCTAGCTGATGACTTGATGCACTAGGGTCTCGATGTGGTCAACAAAGAGAGGCACAAAAAACTTGGCCACAAATTTAACAATTGGGTCGGACGGCATACGACGGGATACCAAGACTAATAAGAGCACTAGGATCTGCTAATTATCTAATATTTAGGAACACTGATGATATTCAAGGAAGAAGCCATAGTCGTATCCAGGGAGTAGGATTCCAAGGAATTGCAGGCACAAGATGGCGGGTATACGAAGGCAACAAAGGTACACGACTTCCATATTCTTGCTCTTTAACGGTGATTATTCATGCATCCGTTTATTCTATGCTAGAATAGAATGAGTAAGATGCATATTCATGATGCATTGTGTGCTTCGGATGATGCAATGCACATTTGTGATGGTGCTCATGCATAGGTGCAATTGCATTATATCGTGATGCACATTGCATGGTGCATAAATGGTGCATATGATTAGATGCACACGAATATGCTTATGATATGGTGCCCATGTTATGATTCATAATGGTGCAATTGATATGATGCATTATTCATGGTGCACATATGGTGATGCACATGTTATGTCATGCATTACTTGATGTGCATGGAGATGTATTGCAATGTGCTTAATCAATGCAAGTGATATATTGCAATGCATATGGGGTGGTGCCTTGATCATGATTTATGTTGCCAAATTT
Source organism: Eragrostis curvula (assembly GCA_007726485.1). Taxonomy (NCBI): domain Eukaryota; kingdom Viridiplantae; phylum Streptophyta; class Magnoliopsida; order Poales; family Poaceae; genus Eragrostis; species Eragrostis curvula. The sequence continues at coordinate 22,586,567 of CM017442.1, forward strand.
TTAATAATTGAGCAAGAACGAGGATCCAAAAGCGAGGATGAGAAGATTATCAAGGTTTGGCCTAAGCTTCTCCTCGTTTGGTGGGCAAGTACCAAGGATATCAATTGTAGAAAATTCTGGGGTAGGGCTTATTAATGAAGGTAAGACAATGACCAATTGTTGGGTTCCAAGTTAACATGGCAGATAAGGGTGCAAAAGAAATCACAATGAAAACAAAAGGGATCAGCTCAACAGGAATAACAGCTCCATCCTTCAAAGTAAAATAGGGTCATATAAATCGACACCACGTAGTTCAAAAGTACAACAATAAGATTACAACACCAACATGAGATAGGATGGTCGATCCGACCTGGCTTTTCTCCCCCAATTCAGGGTTAACATTTTTTGGTGGGCTTTGAAACAGGAACTCATGGTGGTGTCTGAAGGTAACTTGAAGCTGAATTTGTGAGCTTTCCAGATTAGGTTTGTTCAACGTATTTTCAAAATTGTTTAAACTTTAAGGTCTTTGAATGTGCTAATATTTGTTGAAGTGCTTTAGCATGATGCATGCTCGTCCTATACGGCCTCACAAAATCAAAAGAGGTGCCCGGTGCCCAATATAGCAGGCCGTAATCAGCGGTGGCAACTATTCGCACTCATGAATGTTTTCTATACGAGTAACGCGCGTGTTAGTGTACCTGCAGAAGAGTCGTACATCACCATTTTTCAAATAACAACATAGATGATGCCCATACTTCAACGCCGTATAGACAGCGCTCATACATCACGAGGATGTATTCACGGAAAAGTAAAATAACAGCTTGTACTATTCTGTATGAGTTGTTTCCCACTGGGCCGCTCGTGGCCAAGCGTCCGCGCTTTCATCACGCGGCAGGATGGCCGCACTCTTCATCGGGGCCCAATGTTTTCATATGTCCCTGAAGAAACATATTCACTTCCCATACAGATAATCACGTACGGGTCATCCTATGCCTCCCTCCTCATATAGGTGAGCTCCCCACGGTTAACACATGGGGGCACGATACTTTACCTGCTTACCTGGGCATCGTTGCATCGTTACAGAAAAGAAAATGACAGGAAATAAACAAGCAATTCCTATTACCACCTGAACCAACTAATATCCTTATATAGGGCTTAATCGTTCCTCACTCGTGACATGGTTAGCTTTTCGAAAATAAGCTTTTATGTGTTGTACTATCCCCAACCTGGCTCTGATGCTAGCTGAAGCGTTACCCCTTTTCACAGGATCGAGTCGGAAGTGTCGATGAATGAACACAGATAGTACATCGCATAACAGCACAAATTTAATCTTTAAGTTATTACAATAATCCTCAAACGATTTAAAACACGTGAGTAGCACAGTGGAAGTCTACAAAATACAACAACAAATACTAGCTTGACGATACAAGGGCCACACCTCGAAGCCCTACGATCGGTTCATGAAACGATCACTGCAAGCAACCTCAACCAAAGGCGTCAACGGAAGGAAACTCAAAACCTGCAAAAAAAAATATGGGACCACAAACCCTAAGCAACTAATACTCAGCATGACTTACCCGTCAAAATGCCAACTACAGCCGTCTCTTAGTATGCAAAGGCCACAAGAGGTAAGCTGACTCAAATTGACAAAAACATCGCTAATTAGTGAGTCCTTATTTTTAAGTTTTAGCTCAAGATTAGTGTTTAACCATGTATCATGTTTTGCGGCTAACAGCTATAACAGGGAAGTAAACAAACAAGTAGTGTAGTAACTAAGTAAAGCAGCAATATTATTATCATAAGTTCCATAAACATTACTACGATGCGGCGCACTAAACAAGCGGGTTACTCATATCTGAAAGCAGCAGCATCGATATACATCATGCAGGCCACATATGGCAACCTTTCACAAAGCCCCGGCAAGGCCGAATCGATCTAATGCTCCCGGTGGAAGTCTTGGGCCCAACACGACACCCGGCCTAGCGGTTGTCATGGGTGGCTCCCCTCATTCCCTTGTAGCAGTAGGCGCCGGCTCGTCCCTATGGTTCCTAAGCTACGTCGATTTACTGGTGCCCATATCACTAGCATGTGAATCAGTACATGCTCAATAGGGCCAACAACGAACGGTCCTTAATCAACACAGACGAGGCTACCACCATGGAAGCCTGGTCTTCGCAATCCATCCTACCAAACATTCCCGTCTGGTCTCCAGTTATGCCATCATCATATATGTTCTCAATCAACCAACAAGTGTATCAAGATCCTGTAATGCGAGTGGGACCTACCACTCGACTTCTATCGATCACTAGCAATTAAGCATAGCAATGCTAATGACCCATATACTACTAAACCAGGGAATAACAAGGATAATCAGGAAGGATAAACATAATGCATTCTACTGTTCCAATCAACTCCTATAAACCTAATGCACACACATACTATAGACATACACTATAGTGATAAAAATACAATATAGGACAAAATGCACCGGGGCTTGCCTAGTTCAGGGAGCGGTGTTAGCTTACTCAAACACTAGAGCCGTCAGCCAATGTCACCTCCTGAGCTGCTCAACATCCTAATCCTCCACTTGCTCCTGGATCACCTCGAGTGCTATACATCATGACAAGAAAATGCAAGTCAGATGCAATGAAATGATGCGATTTAAATTTAATTACGTGATGGGACGGTCATTTACATTGTATTAAACAATGTAATTTTCATTAATTAAAGTGATGGGGTTCTGCTGTGAGTGATTAAGTTTTTTAATTATACTTTCATCTGAAGTATTATGTTAATTAATTAAGGTTTAAGTTGTTAAATTAAATTAAGTAAGGAAATTTAATTAACATGATTTCAAAAATTAAATTATGCACAGTGACATTTTTCTTGGATTAAGCATCACTTGAAGTGAATTACTGTGAAGTTTGGTGATTTATTGACTTATGGATTATCTTTAACAATTTAAATGGTACCGAACAGAAAATAAATCATAAGGAATTAATTAAATAGCAACATTCTGTGGAAAAGTGTTCTCTAAGTGTGTTGATTGATGATTTACATGCGTACCAAGTTTCAGGATTTATGGATAACAGAGAATTTACTATGACTAGTACCAATGCACGTGCGCCATGCACGTGATCAAAAGATTACATCACGTGGCAGGACCACAAGAATTATAATCAACCTCAGAAGGCTAGTTGTGAGCAATCTTTAATAAGTGCATTAAGTGCAGTGAACATTAGTTCAAAAACGATGTTTCTCATGAACCGTAAGTTGTACCATCAGGTAGCCACATTACTGGATATACCGTCGACTTTCATTGCGTAGTACCAAGGGAATAAGTCTGCTATACTAAAAAATTGACCCTAGAGGGGCTCATCCATTAGTTTACAAGGTTTTTCTTGTTGGTATTGGAAAATTGCCGTTCTTGTGTTGCCCAATCCATAGTTTTTGCAGTACACTGCCTCGAGAACATCAATCGCCTATATTTGGGTTTCGCATGCTCAATCGTGTTGATCACCCTCTACATTTGAGGAAGTATTGGAGCACACCCAGTGACCATGTCCAAAAAGTTTTCCAGCAAAATATTTATGAACCTCAAACAACAGTCCAACAATATGCACACTGTATTAAATATATCTGGAAAAAGGCAATATTATTTTGAACAAAGAATATCATCCTTGGTAGCTAGAGTTGAACAAAGGAATCAAATCAGAATTTCATGGGCACAACCCCAAAATATATGTATAGAAATTTTAACTACTCATAAACAAATTGAAACCTTTCCCAGACCTCAGACTTACAAGCTCGGAGATAATCCAAATGTCAAAGGTTGCTCTGATAATTGAAAATGTAATAAACAACACATGACTCAGGAGGGAGGAGACACAACCTATCAGTTCATTTGCCCTTGCGTCCACGGCTATAATCATTAGTCACCAATCAGCTGTTCCATATCCTTCCGCAAGAACTTCTACATTGATTAATATGTTCAAGTGTACTTTTAGAAATTTACAAGGCAGGGTGAGTAGTAAAGGAACAACAAATTTTTTTCTCCTAAGACATCTAGACCCCTTAGGTTCAAATTAAAAATGATCTTACTTCCTCTCAAGAATTCAGAAGTCGAAGGGCAAAAGCTTATCAATTTGATGGGATTCATTGTGATGTAGTTACATCCAGTTCAATGGGTTAATAGAAAAAACAGTATTTAGATTAAAACAAGCCCAATTGAAAACCAGAAATGACTCTTTGGCTAGGAGAATAAAAAGGAACGAGTAAAATACATACATCTCCACTTCAACCAAGCCAACATGTTGGATCAACTTCATTAATATCCGCGATTAAACCAGAAGACCTACAAGCATAAAACAAAATTCATGAGACTGTTGTACGGGGACGAAACACTGTCAAAGTTCAGTGTGCAGACCTCTCGTTGGCATCTTCATGCTCGCGGCAAACTTAAACCTCATTCCAACTGAAAAAGGATAGTTGAAGCTCTTGAAGAATTTGTTATATGGCACAATAAACTCTGATGCAACAATCCTGTAATTATTTGCTCCAGTTATGTTAATACACTCGGCAAACATTTTTTATTTAGAAATTATATGGCGTACAAATATGCATCATATAGGCAGTGCAAACAAATGTGCAGTGACAGTATATGTATAGCACATTAGCATGTCAGACATCACAACGAGACCTTGGACAATTATGGACCAGTTAACCAAGCTATAAAAATGTACTTTCTGTATTAGTAAAATTATTAGCATCAGTAAAAACAGAAATCAGTGGACAACAAAAACAATATCTAACACAAGAAAAAGTGAAAAAAAAAACCCCTCAATGTTCATGAAAAGGTGATCAAATACTTCTCTGTTGTATACACGTGTATAGGTTGGGTATTTGAATACCCAATGATGCTACTTGAACAAGAAGAAATAATGTCAGTTATCTAAGATCGACCCTCTTTTAATAGATATGTAAAGTGGAAACTTTAAAACCCGCACTTGAGGTATCGCACGATGGCCTGATTGATGTTTTCTCCTTAATTCAAAAACCTTGCTCCTATCAGCATTGCAGTGGTGGACTGTATTTCAACAACACTGCTCGTAACGAAATATTTTCATAGGTTTTCAGAATAAATTACTCTAAATTGAAACGTATATAACATATATACTTGTTTTAATATCACTGGCCCACAGACATAACATGTAAGACGGTCCATAGTACTGAGTCTGTAAAGAGAATAGAGAAGTAGATATGCAATTTTTTTTTATATAATAAAAAACATGGAGCATGATTTCATTTCTAATTACCTCTGGTCCAACCTAGGTTTTGGTCTGAGATACTAATGGCAGGCAAAACACAAAATGCAAAACAACCAAAAAAAAACTCTAAATTAAAGAAGTATCTATTCTGTGCCAACAGTTGATACTACACATTGAAGAAACAGTTGATACTACACATTGAAGTCAATATACAGAAACAAAACTCCAGTTAGGCATCTAGAAGATATTAATAACCATTGCTGATGCAAAACACGCTATGGTCATTCATGATTAGAACAAAATATGCTCCAAGAAAGTTGGTGCAACCATACCATCATATATGAGCCATGGTAGTGTGCAGCTTCTACATTTGCTAAACTCAGATAGCATCAACACTTCCTGGTTTACCAATAAAAAAAAACTATCACCTCATGCATTAGGCATCAGCAAAAGTAAAAAGATGGAGAGTTTGAATAATAATACTAAAATGGTCAGTTGGAACAATAAGTAGATAGCTTGATGGCACGAGTTTGAAGGACTGAAATTGTTCTAGATTCTAGCCCCAGGAGAATATTTCTCAGTATTAGAAAGCAAGAGGTTAAACATATAAGGAAAATAGGCAATCTACGGCGATATACAACAGGATGATAGTTATTGGTTACGACTGGTTCGGAGCTTCACATAGATAACGGTATAGGGCAGCATCATAAGGAAAGCTTAACAATTCATTCAGTCAAAGAGTTAGTGCTCGTGTTATGTGCATATTGAAAGAAAAATATCTGAACCTAATAAAGAAATGTTTTTTTATTTTTCACGAAGATGAAAACTTATCTACAAAGGAAGAAACAAATTAATCAACAAAGATGCAAACCTTGGAATGGATAAGAGCAGTGCAAACTTTGGAATGGATAAGAGCAGGACATCACCTGATTCGGATGCCCTCTGTTCATTGTCACCACAGGCTCCCATTAGCCACCTACTCCTTTGCCTCGTGAATGCCCATGCATTGCTAGGAGCAACAAAAATTTCACAAGGAAAGGCAATGGTAGAACAACTAATAAGGTCAGTTTATTTTGACAAGTTGATTCAACTAATTTTGTGAAACACTGCATTGACAGATACAAATATGGAAAGCATTATATGTAAAACTCAGAAGCATGGATTTGATAAACGAAGAGAGGGTTTGTTGAACAATTCAGTACAAATGGTAGAAGATTTTCCGGGCTACAAGGTTGATGTGTAAGCAAGCATTTCTAATGCTGTATCTTAAACTACCATGCCCAACAAAATGGTTTTTAAGCTGCTCACCTGGAGTACATATCTTCTACTTACTCTAGATCATGAAGCATAGCCGGATATCAGGTCCTCTCACAGATGGTAGGTATTTCTCTTTTGAACCTGAAGCAAAGCAAAGTTCAATTTAAACAGCAGACGAGTTACTGACTCATTTTTGTGATAGAGGCATACGAATTTCAGTACACAAGAATTTAAACCACACTTCAAATTTCTCAAGTCGGTTGCAGCTTCATTGAGAAAATATGCATGTCATCGGCTGCCGCTTTCATGCTACCAACCAAATGGATGACAAGACCAAGACCAAGTCAAGCTGTCTAAAAAATTTCAGATAAAGTAATTTAATGATCCTAACTATCGATTATTGCCTTGGTTTTTCCTTTTTCATTCGTGCTCTAAGTATTTTCCTTGTAACATTGACAAAGTTTAATAACACAGGCGGCGCTAATGTGAAGTGGACAGATAAAATAAAGAAAACACAATATAATTCGACTGCGCCGTTAATTGCTTGTCCAAGCACACGCGTGTTGACGAACTAGACGCAAGCGACCGGCAGGCGATACGGGGCGCCTCCGTTCTGTTCAGCTCCATCACCGGCGAAGAAGCTTACGGGTCTGCAGGACACCTTGATGTCGTACAGCCTCGTCCTCGTGACGCCGACCTTGAACCTCGCCACGGCGGTGACAGTCACGGAGAAAGATTTGGTCGTCCAGTTGCCGGTGAAGGCGTTCGTCACCGTCCCCGGCACCAGGGACAGCTTCGCGCCGACGTTCACCACGCTCGCGGGGCCCTGGCTCAGCGGCATGGCCGTTGTCACCTCGGCCCTGATCCAGGTGGCCAGCTGGGGCCCCGTGCTGTTGCTCACGTCGACGAACATGCTCTCGTACTTCACCGCCGCGCGCTGGCTGGTGTTGTTGGCGGCGAGGGTGAGGACGAGCTCCAAGACGCCGTCCTTGGACCCACGGCTGCTCCTCGCGTGGGAGACGGAGAAGCTGATGTGCGCCGGGCTCAGCACGACGAAGAAGACGGTGACCACGACCGCCACGGCGAGCGTCGCCGTGAGAGCCGCCACGACGTAGAGCATGGGGTTCGTGCCAGCCTTCAGCCCGGCCACCCGTGGCTCCATGGATGTGGTATGGGTATGCATGGCACGTATCTAACTGACGCGGTTCAAATCAACGATCGCTGGAGCACGCAGGAGAGATATTGAAGCCTGTATCCACTATCCATGCGTAAATTTACAGTAGTGCGGTTGCACAGCCAATGTAACAATATCACTACTGCACATGCATAGTCGAAGTTTTACAATTTAGACTCAGTTCAAACTAGATCTTTCTTTTTATAAATAGATCTTTTTAGATACTGGCCGTGGCAATTAAGCGCCATGCAAGCTGCCACCTATGATCCATTAAGTTTAACAAAGAAGATCCTATGTGGCAATAGCATATATGTCGCAGTGCTGTATGAAAGGCTTCTTTTTTGCCAAAAGTATATCTGCGCTGTTGCCCTCTGAGTGGCTAGGATCCCCTTCTGATGTATGAATAATGACGTATCAGCGGTGATATTAGCCAAAAATAAAAAACCGAAGCTTCAGACTGCACTCAATGGATGCTCGTCCAGCCACGAGCGTTCTTCCATTGTAGACGAGGACCACAGTTCCAACAGTGGAATTGCAGGAATCCTATGTCATATATAGATAACATAAAGATAATCTTTTTAACGAGCTAGCTCTAGTATGCCTACAAACTTAACATATGTACTACCTTAATCTGTCCCAAAAAGAAAGTCATTCCAGATTTGTCCTAAGTCAAACTATCTTAAGTTTGACCAAGTTCATAGAGAAGAATATCAACATTTTATCTGAAAATTTTATGTACTACCTTAAGTTTGACCAAATAGGTATATTATATGAAAATTTTATTTTGTGGTGAATGTAATTGATGGTGATTTGGATTCCCCGACACTGAGACAAGAAACCAAGAAGGTTCTCACCCAATCCTTGGAGGACAGGGAGAGATCTAGAATTTTGGAATATGTGTAACTGTCTTGTCCATTCTCATTTATGACGGGAATATTTATTCCCCCCCCCCCCCCCAAAACTCCCTAGGCTTATTACATGGTTACCCTTGGCACTGGATTTCTTCCTAGGGGTATTACAGTCTTTTTTGTCTATCGTGCGCTAGGCCTATTACAGTCATGATACGGATGGATCTAGCCTATAGGGCAGACATCATGCTCCTAGGCCAACTAGACCCGTACCTTCTCCAGTCCTCTGCCCATTTGCCCTTGGGCAACGTAGTAAGGCGCTCCGCCAGTGCGCTGATGACACAATCATTGGCCTTTTCCACCTTCCCATTGGACTGGGGGTGCGCAACGGAGGCTAAGCATGGTTCGATCCCTATTTCTTCGCAGAACACCCCAAAGGACCTGCAGTCAAATTGTTTACCATTGTCCATAGTGAGTTGTCTTGGCACCCCAAAGCGACAGATGATGTTCTTCCACACAAACTTGTTCACCACTCTTGCGGTAATCCTGGCGAGGGGTTCTGCTTCGATCCAGTAGGTTAAATGTTCCATTGCTATGACTACGAACTCGGAGGCACCTGAGAGCCTTGATGAAAGGCCCGACGAGATTAATCCCCCACCGGGCAAGCGGACAGGATGGCGCGATGGAGTGTAGAGGCGTCTGAGGGCGATGGGAGTGCTTGGCGTGGAACTGGCAACTTTGACAGGTGCGTATCAGCCCTTCAGTGTCTCTGGCAGCCGCGGGCCAGTAGAAACCTTGCCGAAAGGTTTTGGCGATGATGACCCAAGTGCCGATGTGGGAGCCATAGAGATCTCCGTGCATTTCGCGGAGAAGATCAAACCCCTCTTCGTTACTTAGGCACCAAAGGTAGGGCGCACATACTCCAGCGTTGTACAGGACCCCATTGACAAGCACGTAGCTATGCACCCTTTGTTTCATGTGCTGCTACTCGGTGTCATCAGCAGGCTTGTAAGTGCCTTGTACGGAGGCTCGGATGGGGGTCCTCTAGTTGGAAGAGGTGATGTGCATCACCTGCACCATGTGAGCTCCGATCGGGGTGGTGACGGGTACGAGCAGCTTTTCATAGAAGACGTTGATGGAGAAAGGTGTCCGCTAGGAGGCGCCCTTCGCAAGCTCGTTAGCTTCCAGATTCTCAGAGCGTGGGATGCTCCGGACCGTGTATCTAGCGAAATGCTATTCGAGCCGGTGAACAACTTTGATGTAGGAAGTGTTTCTCCACATGATACGCGGCCAACTGCAAGTCTATCTTGACGACTGCCCTTCCTGCCCCAGGCTTCGGGCCTTGTAGAGCCCTAGTAGCAAGGTTTCGTATCCCGTAATGTTGTTGGTAGACTTGAAGTTCAGCCGGGCCGCAAATCGCAACTTTCGCCCTTTAGGAGAGACCAGAACCGCTCAGGCTCCTGCTCCCACAGCTCCCCATGGCTCCATCGGTGTAAATGACCGGAGTGGGCTCCACTAGTTGGGGGAGGTGTCCTTTGAAGGCTGGCATCCAATCAGCGAGGAACTTGGTGACTGCTTGCGACTTGATGGTGTCATGTTGCATGAAGTTGATTGCAAATGGAGCCAGTTCTTGGACCCATTTGCTGACACATTCGATGGCCTCTGAGTTCCAGAGGATTTCCCCCACCAGGTAGGAGGTAGGAACTGTGATGAACTGAGCCATTAAGTAGTGCTTTAGCTTTCATGAGGCCATCAGCAGGGCGTACGCCATCTTCTCCAGCAAGGAGTAGTTGGCCCTAGAGCCCGCCAGTACCTCCGAAACGTAATATAGGGCGTGTTGTTTGCGACTTAGGTTGTCGGTCCCTTCCTTGGTGAGCACTGCATTGACCTCCGATGGTGACGCGACGATGTAGAGGAGTAGGGAGCCCCCAACGTTGGGATGGTGAGAGCCGATATTTGGGTTAGGTGCTGTTTCAGTGCCGTGAGCATATTTGGGTTAGGTACTCTTTCAGTGCCGTGAGCGCTTGTCACTGCTCCTCTAGGCACAGGAATGGGTCGCTGCCCCTTAGGGCCGGAAGAAGGGAAGTGACTTTTCTACTAACTTGGCGAGGAATCGGCTAAGTATGGCGAGCCAACCGTTGAGGCGCTAGATGTCCCTAGAGGTCTTCAGGGGTGCTATGTCAAGGGTGGCTTGGATCTTGTCCGAGTTTGCCTCGATGCATCGCAACATCTTCCCCACCCAAACTCCGAATACGCACTTCTCCGGGTTTAACTAGAGCCCTGTGGTCCTTAGGTAGCTGAAAGTTTCCCAGAGGTCATTGAGGTACGCGTCCAAAAAGCTCATCCTTTTGCATCCCGTCGTGGCATCAACCAATTGGTCGATGTGAGGTAGTGGGTACTCATCCTTCGGGCATGCTTTGTTGGGAACCGTAAAGTCGATGCACATCCTCCAAGCCCCATTCTTCTATTGGACCAGCACCGGGTTGGTCGACCACTCCGGATGGTATACTTCTCAGATGACTCCCTCTCGGAGCGACTTCTCTGCCTCCTCTTTTGCAGCCTGGTGCCTGGCCGTCGACATCTTGCGGATTGGCTGCCTTCGTAGCTTGACGGCTAGGTCCACATTTAACCAATGCTCGATGAGACATCAGCTAACCACTGGAAGGTCTTGCGGGCCCCAAACAAAAATGTCTTTGTTTTCCCTCAGAACTTGCAGCAGCTTCTCTTCTTCCTCTTCGCGAGGCTGTCATTGACCGCGACAGTGCGCTCGGGCCATTCAAGGCGGAGAGGAATCAAATTGGACCCGCCTCCGGGTTGCGGGTTTGGGGTTCATTGAGAGGGGGCGGTTGGTGTAGGTGCCTGAGCTAGCTCGGGGGGGCGGTTGGTGTAGGTGCCTGAGCTAGCTCGGGGTGCAAATTGTGCACACGTTGCTGTCCCGGCCCATGTTCGACGTCTCTAGCCATCACCTGGTCTCTGCAGACCATGATGACTCCTTCAAGGCAAGGCAGCTTTATGCAGAGGTAGTTGTTGTGGGGCACGGCCTTGAACTTATTGAGCATGCCCCGCCCCAGAATAACATCATGCTGGTAGGTGACCTGCTCGGATCCAGCCAGGCCACCGGCCTCCCCTCAAGCCGGCGCCCACCACCCAGGCCGGCGCCCTCTGGCCAGGGCCGCGCCTGCGCCCAAGCCACGAACACTGCCCAGGCCGGTTCCGCAACCTCCGCCCAGTCCACGACCCCCGCCAGGCTGCGACCGAGCCCTCTGCCCAGGCCGCCCCTTTCCTGTTAAAGGCGAGTTTACTGTCATATTGTTTATTTATCAGTTACACAATTGTATCATTGAACCCCTTCTCCTGTAATGCAAATATTTTGCAGCTACAATACTGTCATTCAACTATTAGTGTTTTAATATGTGCTCCAGCTGCAGTGGTCATGATTTTATTTGTGGAATGCTGTTTAGGGTAGTTTCTCTGCCATAATTGGAGAGTCCGGGAGAGATGCGTGGATGGATGCATGTAGCAACTTGCAGAACCAATACTTGTCATGCAGAATTCATGATAAATCATAAATGGTAGCCTGTGTTGTGTGTGCTGTTATAGAATGTTTGGATACGCTTAAACGCATATATGATATGTGGTTCTGTACACAGTGATGGTCACTGGATTTTTTTAACGGATAATATGAATTTAACACTGCATCTGATTCGCAATTTTGAGTGGATATACATGGTTGAAATCGAATGGAATCTTGAGAACACTAGGATGCTTTGTAAATTGTTTGCCGAACAAGTTGGAAAGGAAACCGGCCAAACACACATCTGAATGCAGTTGGATATTCTGAGGTTGAGAAAGGGTTCAAAGAGAGGACTGGCCTTGTCCTGCAGATGACTCACATGAAGAATAAGTGGGACAAGTTGAAGAAAGATTTCAAGGTATGGAACAAGCTCATGTTGAAGCAAACGGGTTGTTGTTTGGACAGTTCGAAGGGTACAATCTTCGTGGATGATGAATGGTGGAAGAAAACTAGACAAGTAAGTGGTTTGTATGAACACTATGGCTGCTTTTATGCAAACCGCTAAGTTTCATAGCTGTACTAAGGTGCTTTTATTGCTTTCTTCAGGAAATTCCAGGTTGTGGCAAGTTTAGGAAACTTGGACTTCAAAATATAGATGAACTTCAACAGTGCTTTGCTGATATTACTAATGATGTAGGGGGACCAATACTCTCCTATAGAGGCCAATGCAGCAGTACTCCCATCTGGTAATCAAGTTGTTGGACAAGATGGAACCGATGTTGATGTACAAGATGATGCAGCTGATGTTGGAGAAGAGGAGGATGTCGCTGAAACCTCTCCTAATCCTGTGAGTGGCAAGAGAAGGGCAGCAGTGCTTCCAGATAAAGACAAGAAACAAAAGACAGGGACAGCACTGTTTAGAGAGCAGCAGTGCTTCCAGAGAAATTTTTCTGTTGCCAAGAAAGATGGGAAATATACCATCAAAGAAGTAACGGACCAAGTTCTTGCATGCGGTGCAGGGTATGAGAGCAATGAATATTAATTATATTGCATCTGAATTGTTTGTGAAAAAAGAACAAAGGAAGATATTTATGACCTATGCCACTGCTGAGTTCAAGTTCAATTGGCTTACAAGGAAGCATCAGGACATGTATGGGAAGAACTAGTGTTGAGACCTTGAAGTTATGTGATGTATCCTGTATTTTATCTATTTTTCTAGTTTCATTTCTTTTTGGATTATTGTAAGACTGTGTTGTCTTGCCTGCATTTTGCTAGTTCATTTGACTATAGCACTACTATAACACTACTTGTTACTCAATTTTTTGCTTGTTCAGTATTGTGAAATTTGTCATTGTTTTCTTCGTCCTGTGCACTCAGTTATGCTATCATTGTTTGTTCAAATGTTATGCCCGTTATAGACTCTCATATGTCTCTGTATTGTACAGATGTCTGAAAGCAATAGTGAAGACTCTAGTGATGAGGATGAAAACTTTTTTAAACTGCTGCAAGCAGGAGCTGAAATTGCTCAGAAATATTTTGACCTTTACCTACATAAAATAGAGCCAAGGACATCACAATTAAGTAGCATAGGGTGGCTGAATGAGACATTGAGTACTGGCAGTGACGGCCTTTAATTTTGTGGGTTGGACGCGGTCCGTCGGCCTCTGGATCGACCTATGTCACTGCTTGGAGCAAATGCTGCCTATCGCCGCTTCAGTATTCAACGACGCAATGATGGGATAACGATTGACTCAAATGCAATCATGCGTACCGTTCCTGCAATTTCACGCTCGGGCTTTTGTGGAGGGCCCTGGTGAAGAAGAGCTAAATTAAACTGTATCGATGGTTGAGCCCCTGCCAGTGCCACACATACAAGCAACATTTTAAGTACCAAAAGTAAAAGCTTTCATTTCGATACTTCTTTTTGTGAAACAAGGATTCGTTATATTTTGTTTTCAAAAATAGAGCAGGAGCTGTGCCATTTATTGTAGAAGGTGAGATTTACAATAAAATGAAACGCTCAACGACAGAGGTCGATCAATAGAAACTAGAAAAAAGGCAATTACAGAAGCACTATCTGGCACAAAAAGGAACCATGAGTTATACGGGCCGTTTAGCTAATCTCCATGGCCGCTCCTTGCTTAGCAGTCACCTCTTCTTTCACCAAAAGGTAAACCTGGATGGATTGTAGGCTTTTTCGTTTGGAAGGTTTCGCGTTTCGTAATATTTTCACGTTTATACAGTCAGGAAGTTTTAGTCTTGTGCGGTCACGTGTGAATGCAGCGGCCGGGATATTATTATTCTATTATCAAAGAAATACTGTCAAGACTTACGGCTCCGCTTGTGCAAATGATTTTACTAGGGTCTATTTTAGAATGTATTTGCAAAAGTGTTCTATGGGTAAAAACTCCACACATATCACTACTACGAAACCTATTATTACAGGGCCCTAAAACCCTTTTCATATGCGTTTAGGCAACCGTCTGTGGCTCACTGCCTGTGGAAATGTTCTGGCATGCATGGATTTTCTGCACATCTAAAGTTAGTGGACAAATAAGTTTCTTCTTTTTAGAAGTTGTGGTGGGCAACAGGTAGGGCCTTGGAAGCATGTGTGAATTCTGATAAGAGTCTCGGTAAATCCGTAAGCTGCTATTTGACCATCCGTTGCTAGCCTTCAATCGTAGAAGTTCAAGCACAGAGCGCAAAAGCGTATATTTCAAATCACATCCATTAGATTCCGGGTACAGAGTTTCCTTAGCAGCCTTCTGTAATGACCCCAGATTGTCAAAACCTCTAAAATTGTTCATAACTTCGGATTCTGTATGACGAAGCAATTCTTCCAAATCAAACTCATCATGATCTTCCATCGTGACATAGACATCCCCTTCCATCATGACATCAACGTCGCCTTCCAACATCTCATCTCCATTATTTCTGGTGTTGTCTGTCTCGTATGTTGGCTTTCCACCATGTTTCCACCAACACGTGTAACCATCCATAAATTATTTCATGATCAAGTGACATGATTACACTTGGCTTATTCCACATTTTCTTCTTCTTGCAATTGCGACAAGGGCAATAAATATCATCTGTCTTCCTACTGAAAGCGTCATCCTCCGCTAATTGCATGAATTTACACACTTCATTGATGTATGCTTGTCCAAATCTTGGTGATCTTTACATCCATTCTCTGCCATCCATCATAACCTACAAATGTAGAAAAAATAAATTCATTACGAATCAATCACACCTAAGTAAAAAATTATTTTCCAACCTCAAATAAAAGAATACATTATTTTGCGAAAAGAACTCCTAAAAATACCCCTAAAACAGCACCTCATAAAAAAACACCAACAAAACCATTAAAAAAATGCCAAAAAATCCCCTCTCTCGCCCCTCACTATCTAGCTAGATCTACCATCTAGATCTACAAAATTAACAAACAAATATAAAATATTTCTAGAATCAAGTACATCTTGTGGAAAGGACTAAGATTGGCCTAACGATTTGACAAAACTAGCCCAACATTAGGTTCAAATTAGCTTAAAACCAACCTAGGTTAACACCTAAATGAACCTTCTGAAAGTCCTAGATTATAGATCTAAACTCAAAAAAAGTTAAGCATAGGGTGCCCTTACCTTCTGGAGCTTGCTCCTCCAAGGAATTTGAATTCAAAACCATCCCTCCTTGTTCGATTAAAATTTGTGGCTGTCATTAACAGGGCTGCAGAGGCTGGACGTAGTCCTTAATGATGGGGCCTGCGATTACAGGCGGTTTTGCCAGATAATCCCCGTCCATGATTTATCACAGGCGCTTTCCCTTTAGAGCTGCCTTTGAAGTTATTCGGCGCGTGTCGGGAAAAATCTTTTTTTAGTAGTGTATGTATGTGTTGCTTATTTTTGAGCAAGTGACGTATGGACCATGACATCAGCAAACAGTGCCAGAGCTTCGGACTGCAACCAATGGTTTGGATACTCCTCTGACCGCAAGTGTCATATTTGTATTAAATTAGCAGGCAGACAGCTGTGCGAGATGGACATATCATTTTTGCTGCGGGCACTTGCGAAGCAGACCATTCGTGCTGCCCCCTGATTTTGCTCTCTGCCACACGATTGGAACCATTGTATATTTGTTTAGTACTCCTATCGTGGGATCCTTTTGGACAGATTTAGGATGCAGCTAGCTCGGCCTTCATATATACCAACGTCCACAGCAATTGACTCTAAGCTAATTCTGAGTTGACAACGTAAACTATTATGCTGACTCTTTTATGATGTGAATAAAAATAAGAATTAGCAATTAACTCTATTATTTAGGACGCTCAAATCCATCTGTCACTCCATTACAGGATTCCATTTTCTATGCACCCGATTCTAAAGCCTACAGAGTATTACTTAGCTCACACCCTATTTTTGCTATATTTATCTCCGTGTTAGATGTGCACAGCGCACACTCTTAACTCTTGCAATCATCGTCTTCTCTTATAATTGCGCACTGTTGATTGGATAGGGGCCATGACAGGGACCGGCCGTCCTGCTCTACATGCGCTGCTCAGCAACCCAAGCACAGCTTTTCCTTGTGATGGAAACAAGGCACCGACGGGCGACGACTTCATGGCCTTGAATTTGGTGGGACACGATTCAACTGCCAAAGTACGGGGAGCAAATGCTTCAGTACTACTATGTTGTAGTGGCAGGCAGCCTGGCACGCAGCGAGTGTCTGGTGAGAGTGATTGATTCTCAAAGTCTTGGAGGCAGATGCTAGAGCTGATTATCACAAGATGGTGACGGCTCGAGGATGCCGAAGAGTAGGCATTGGTTTGGAAGGGAGGGGAGTACTAGTAGCTTCAGATTTCAGAATGTATGCGTCGCTCAGTTCACATGGGTTACAGGGGTTGACGGTTCGGGTCATGAAAAATTTTGCCTTCAGGCGTTAGTGTGGAATGTGGACAAACCAGACCAAAGGAGACAAAGCACCACCGTTCTGGATGCTCTACTCACCAATTAAGCTCTGTCCTTATCTCTACCTTGTTCTTTGTTTTCTTACTCCTGGCTTATGGGGTAAGCTTAGCGAATTTTTATGGTGCACTATACCACTATGAAGGAGATAGTGATATGGATCACATCACACCGTTGATTAGTGGGGTTAGTTTTATAATTAGACAATTATTTCAATTATTCTAATCTTATCGCGTGTCGTCTTTTCTAATGTGACGCACCGCCGGCCATGCAGCCGCCCGCATTAGCTCCATGGATGCCTCCGTTGGAGTCTGCCAACACTGTTTTGATCCCTGAATCTACTGAATACATGTGACCAGCTGGAAAGCTGTTGCATCTATCATGTGATTCTAGGCCATACACTATTTTGCAGATTGACGTGCTAATTTGAATTATGTAGTTATAAATGAATTAACTCGTTCTGATCCCTTCTGTGCTGCGCATAGGACGCTGTTGATTGCCGCCGCCAGCCGCCAACTGAGCACCGCCAGCAACGCCCAATCGGGGAAGGCAGAGTGGGGACAGTGGGGCTGACAGGTGGGCCGGAAGAGTTTTTCATTTTCCATGAATAAAATCCAGAATAATTTGATGAATTAAAAGCAGTACTTCCTGCCTCCAAAATTCACAAAAACCTTGAATTGAAGATGTTTATGACCTATCCCACTGCTGAGTTCAAGTTCAATTGACTTACAAGGAAGTATCAGGACATGTATGGGAAGAACCGGTGTTTTATCCTGTATTTTATCTATTTTTCTCGTGTCATTTCTTTTTGGATTATTGTAAGACTGTGCTGTCTTGCCTGCATTTTGCTAGTTCATTTGACTATAGCAGTACTGTAACACTATTTGTTACTCAATTTTTTGCTTGTTCAGTATTGTGAAATTTGTCATTGTTTTCTTTGTCCTGTGCACTCAGTTATGCTGTCATTGTTTGTTCATATGTTATGCTGTTATAGACTCTCATATGTCTCTGTATTGTACAGATGTCTGAAAGCAATAGTGAAGATTCTAGTGATAAGGATGAAAACTTTTTTAAACTGCTGCAAGCAGGAGCTGAAATTGCTCAGAAATATTTTGACCTTTACCTACATAAAATAGAGCCAAGGACATCACAATTAAGTAGCATAGGGTGGCTGAATGAGACATTGAGTACTGGCAGTGACGGCCTTTAATTTGGTGGGTTGGACGCGGTCCGTCGGCCGCTGGATCGACCTATGTCACTGCTCGGAGCAAATGCTGCCTATCGCCGCTTCAGTATTCGACGACGCAATGATGGGATAACGATTGACTCAAATGCAATCATGCGTACCGTTCCTGCAGTTTCACGCTCGGGCTTTTGTGGAGGGCCTGGTGAAGAAGAGCTAAATTAAACAGTATCGATGGTTGAACCCCTGCCAGTGCCACACATAGAAGCAACATTTTAAGTACCAAAAGTAAAAACTTTCATTTCGATACTTCTTTTTGTGAAACAAGGATTCGTAATAGTTTGTTTTCAAAAATAGAGCAGGAGTTGTGCCATTTATTGTAGAAGGTGAGTTTTGTAATAAAATAAAACGCTCAACCACAGAGGTTGATCAATAGAAACTAGAAAAAAGGCAATTACAGAAGCACTATCTGGCACAAAAAGGAACCATGAGCTATACGGGCCGTTTAGGTAATCTCCATGGCCGCTCCTTGCTTAGCAGTCACCTCTTCTTTCACCAAAAGGTAAACCTGGATGGATTGTAGGCTTTTTGGTTTGGAAGGTTTCGCATTTTGTAATATTTTCACGTTTATACAGTCAGGAAGTTTTAGCCTTGTGCGGTCACGTGTGAATGCAGCGGCCGGGATATTATATTCTATTATCTAAGAAATACAGTCAAGACTTACGGCTCCGCTTGTGCAAATGATTTTACTAGGGTCTATTTTAGAATGTATTTGCAAAAGTGTTCTATGGGTAAAAACTCCACACATATCACTACTATGAAATCTATTATTACAGGGCCCAAAAACCCTTTTCATATGCGTTTAAGCAACCGTCTGTGGCTTACTGCCTGTGGAAATGTTCTGGCATGCATGTATTTTTCTGCACATAAAAAATCAGGGGACAAATAAGTTTCTTCGCTTTAGAAGTTGTGGTGGGCAACAGGTAGGGCCTTGGAAGCATGTGTGAATTCTGATAAGAGTCTCGGTAAATCCGTAAGCTGCTACCAGACCATCCGTTGCTAGCCTTCAATCGTAGAAGTTCAAGCACAGAGCGCAAAAGCGTATATTTCAAATCACATCCATTAGATTCCGAGTACAGAGTTTCCTGAGCAGCCTTCTGTAATGACCCCAGATTGTCAAAACCTCTAAAATTGCTCATAACTTCGGATTCTGTTTGACGAAGCAATTCTACCAAATCAAACTCATCATGATCTTCCATCGTGACATAGACGTCCCCTTCCATCGTGACATCAATGTCACCTTCGAACATGTCATCTCCATTCTTTCTGGTGTTGTCTGTCTCGTATGTTGGCTTTTCACCATGTTTCCACCAACACGTGTAACCATCGATAAATTATTTCATGATCAAGTGTGACTTGATTACACTTGGCTTATTCCACATTTTCTTCTTCTTGCAATTGCGACAAGGGCAATAAATATCATCTGTCTTCCTACTGAAAGCGTCATCCTCCGCTAATTGCATGAATTTACACACTTCATTGATGTATGCTTGTCCAAATCTTGGTGATCTATACATCCATTCTCTGCCATCCATCATAACCTACAAATGTAGAAAAAATAAATTCATTGCGAATTAATCACACCTAAGTATAAAATTATTTTCCAACCTCAAATTAAAGAATACATTATTTTGCGAAAAGAACACCAAAAAATACCCCTAAAACAGCACCTCATAAAAGAACACCAACAAAACCATTAGAAAAATGATAAAAAATCCCCTCTCTCTCCCCTCACTATCTAGCTAGATCTACCAACTAGTTCTACAAAATTAATCAACAAATATAAAATATTCCTAGAATCGAGTAGATCTAGTGGAAAGGACTAAGATTGGCCTAAAGATTTGACAAAACTAGCCTAATTTCAGGTTCAAATTAGCTTAAAACCAACCTAGGTTAACACCTAAATGAACCTTCAGAAAGTCCTAGATTATAGATCTAAACTCAAAAAAAGTTAAGCATAGGGTGCCCTTACCTTCTGGAGCTTGCTCCTCCAAGGAATTTGAATTCAAAACCATCTATCCTTGTTCGATTAAAATTTGCGGCTGTCATGAACAGGGCTGCAGAGGCTGGACGTAGTCTTTAATGTTGGGACCCGCTATTACAGGCGGTTTTGCCTGATAATCTCCGTCCATGATTTATCACAGGCGCTTGCCCATCAGAGCTGCCTGTGAAGTTATTCGGCGCGTGCCGGGAAAAATCTTGTTTTTAGTAGTGTATGTATGTGCTGCTTATTTTTGAGCAAGTGACGTATGGACCATCACATCAGCAAATAGTGCCAGAGCTTCGGACTGCAACCAATGATTTGGATGCTCCTCTGACCGCAAGCGTCATATTCGTATTAAATTAGCAGGCAGACAGCTGTGCGAGATGGACACATCATTTTTGCTGCTGGCACTGGCGAAGCAGACCATTCGTGCTGCCCCCTGATTTTGCTCTCCGCCACATGATTGGAACCATTGTATATTTGTTTAGTACTCCTATCGTGGGATCCTTTTGGACAGATTTTAGGATGCAGCTAGCTCGGCCTTCATATATACCGACGTCCACAGCAATTGACTCTAAGCTAATTCTAAGTTGACAACGTAAACTATTATGCTGATTCTTATATGATGTGAATAAAAATAAGAATTAGCAATTAACTCTATTATTTAGGATGCTCAAATCCATCTGTCACGCCATTACAGGATTCCATTTTCTATGCACCCGATCCTAAAGGCTACAGAGTATTACTTAGCTCACACCCTATTTTTGCTATATTTATCTCCATGTTAGATGTGCACAGTGCACACTCTTGACTCTTGCAGTCGTCGCCTTCTCCTGTAATTGCACACTGTTGATCGGATAGGGGCCATGACAGGGACCGGCCGTCCTGCTCTACATGCGCTGCTCAGCAACCCGAGAACAGCTTTTCCATGTGATGGAAACAAGACAGTGACGGGCGATGACTTCATGGCCTTGAATTTGGTGGGACTCGATTCAACTACCAAAGTACGGGGAGCAAATGCTTCAGTACTACTATGTCGCAGTGGCAGGCAGCCAGGCACGCAACGAGTGTCTGGTGAGAGTGATCGATTCTCAAAGTCTTGGAGGCAGATGCTAGAGCTGGTTATCACAAGATGGTGACGGCTCGAGGATGCCGAAGAGTAGGGATTGGTTTGGAAGGGAGGGGAGTACTAGTAGCTTCAGATTTCAGAATGTATGCGCCGCTCAGTTCACATGGGTTACAGGGGTTGACGGTTCGGATCCTGAAAAAATTTGCCTTCAGGCGTTAGTGTGGAATGTGGACAAAGCACCACCGTTCTGGATGCTCTACTCATGAATTAAGCTCTGTCCTTATCTCTACCATGTTCTTTGTTTTCTTACTTCTGGCTTATGGGGTAAGCTTAGAGAATTTTTACGGTGCACCATACCACTATGAAGGAGATAGTGATATGGATCACATCACACCGTTGATTAGTGGGGTTAGTTTTATAATTAGACAATTATTTTAATCTTATCGCGTGTCGTCTTCTCTAACTTGACGCCGCCGCCGGCCATGCAGCCGCCCGCATCAGCTCCATGGATGCCTCCGTTGGAGGCTGCCAACACTGTTTTCATCCCTGAATCTACTGAATACATGTGACCAGCTGGAAAGCTTTTGCATCTATCATGTGATTCTAGGCCATACACTATTCTGCAGATTGACATGCTAATTTGAATTATGTAGTTATAAATGAATTAACTCGTTCTGATCCCTTCTGTGCTGCGCATAGGATGCTGTCGATTGCCGCCGGGAGACGCCGACCGAGCACCGCCAGTAACGCCCAATCGGGGAAGGTGGAGTGGGGACAGTGGGGCTGACAGGTGGGCCGGAAGAATTTTTCATTTTCCATGAATTAAATCCAGCATAATTTGATGAATTAAAGGCAGTACTTCCTGGCCTCCATAATTCACAAAAAAATCTGGGATTATAGAACATCCAGCTCCAACTTTCCTTTTGGGTCCATGTGGTTTGGAGCTATAGATTTTGAATTAAAATTCATGGAACAGAGGCTTTTGCAGGAATTTCTCTGAATTTTTAGGGGCTCTTCCTGAATTTAGAAAATGGTGATAAATTCGCCAAAATTATAATTGCTGATGTTCTTTCATATGAAATTTTGTTCAGGTTATGTTATCATGGAAAAATTTTATTTCCTTCACAACTTTGTTTTTAACATTTATTCGAATTTTGAATTTTGGATTCTTTTCCTTTGAATTTGAGTTTGGTTTGGTGTCTGAGTTCGATTGTCCATTGATTGGGCTTTCAGTGACATGGGATGTCACACCACATATCAAACAGAGTTGCATAAATATGCAATTAGCAATTTCAAAGTTCAGCAGTCCATATACCATCCAATGAGCAATGAAATAAAAATTGTATTCATGTGTGATACAAGGAAATGAAAGAAGCCTCAAATAAATTTCAGAAATACTACTTTCAATTTCCTATGAAAGATATATTGGTAGAAAGTAAAAAACATGTCAGGTAACTCATAGAATTTGTATTCAGTTAGTTTATAATCATATTTTGATAGACTAATTCATCTTTAAATTTTCAGATATGATTGGCTTAATCACCAGTACATCAGAGGACAATAAAGAAGGATGCTGATGATCCTCGAACTAAAGATATTCGTGTGATTGAACTTCTCCTGTTAGAATAAAAGAAACTTATTTGATCAAAATTTATTGAGTTCTAATATGTTTAAGTACTCCATTCTAACACATTTAAATGCAATACAATACCGCATTTCAGGTGTGAAAAGGAGAATTAACATTGTGGGGAGAGCAGGCACATTATTTAGAGAAGATATAATTGCAAAATATACAGTTTTTAATTATTATTACTTCCACAATTGTTCTCAGCCCAAAATTGAAAGGTATGTTCATTCTGTGATGTGGTATGACTGTATACAGATTTCGACGTACAGGAAACATGTACACAGGTGCGACACAAGTTGGCATGTGTTATCAATAAGTTTTCTATTCTTACAAAATAATGAATAGAGTATGTCAAGTATTAATAGCAATCAATAGCTAAAACTATCAAAAAAAAATGTTCAACTATAATGTAACTAACCAGAAACCATCTGTAATGTTACGACTCAGTGAGGCAATACAATACACACCTTGCAAGCGATAAACTAAAAGCAGCTAAAAATGATACCCAGATGGATTCCTGCTCTTAGCACCCAAATCACAAGAAAACACCTGAAAATAGAACCACTAAATAACAAATCCGAAGATCCAATTTCAGCAAAAACACGGGAGGAAAAAAAAAAGGAGAGAGGGAGGGAGAGTCTCTAAATAGACAGATAGAGAGAGAGAGAGAGAGAGAGAGAGAGAGAGAGAGAGAGAGAGAGAGAGAGAGAGAGAGAGAGAGAGAGAATTGAAAATGAAAGAATCCTGCTGCAACTGTGTTTGGCGGCGATGATCTGAGAGAAAAGAAAAGAGGACAATGCTGCGGATGGAAGATATTAACAGCAGAGATCAAGGAAACCTGGGCAACAATGAACTAATGAAGCTACAAGTGCATTCCAAACTTAATTTTAGAAAATACAAGTCTAAAATTTAACACATGACAAGCCGCGCAAATGCACGGGCCGCCTCACTAAATTATTTTCGCTCGGTTCCGTGCTCGAGATGGAGAGGTCAGTGTGAGAGATGTCCGCGGTGTGTGGTGTGTTAATTTGGCTGTTCCTTTGTCTTTGCAGCAGTGTACTTCAGTTGCCTCTTCTTTTTTTTTTTTTTTTTTTTTTGAGATGCAGTTGGCATGGTGTTTGAGGCATGCATAAATATGAAGAGTTCTCTTTTGCCCCCTTTCGATCAAACGCTCTGGTCGGGCAACGGCTTCATTGCTTCCATGGTGGAAGTGGAAGCTACAAGGGAGGGCGACTCGGTTTCCGGCCTGCATTCCCATCCCACGTCCGTGCGCCGGCAATTGGTCAGCCCAACCCATGTGCCCCGGCTCTCCTCGCTTGAAGGAGCTGCTGCCTTTTTTGACCCGAGAATCACATGACTGCTCATGTACTCGTCTCATCTCATTAGTTAGTTAATATTTAGTAAGAAGCACAGATTGGCCACACGAGGTTTGAGTACATACTTCCTCCGTCCACAAATATAAGGATTTGTTTTCTTCGAGACAACTCGTTTGACCACTCGTTTTATTTCAAAAAATTGTGAAAATACAAAAATAAATAAGTCATACTTAAAGTATATTTAGAGATAAAACAAACCATAATAAAGTAAATAATGTTTGCATAATTTTTTTGAATAAGACAAGTGGTCAAACGAGTTGGCTGAAAAGGAGGAAGTATATAACATAGATCAATTGATGAAACGGACAATGGACTAACGAACGAACACATGCTGGGCAAAACAAAACACAGGCGGCGCTAATGTGAAGTGGACAGATAAAATAAAGAAAACACAATATAATTCGACTGCGCCGTTAATTGCTTTGCCAAGCACACGCGTGTTGACGAACTAGACGCAAGCGACCGGCAGGCGAGACGGGGCGCCGCCGTTCTGTTCAGCTCCATCGCCGGCGAAGAAGCTTACGGGTCTGCAGGACACCTTGATGTCGTACAGCCTCGTCCTCGCGACGCCGACCTTGAACCTCGCCACGGCGGTGACAGTCACGGAGAAAGATTTGGTCGTCCAGTTGCCGGTGAAGGCGTTCGTCACCGTCCCCGGCACCAGGGACAGCTTCGCGCCGACGTTCACCACGCTCGCGGGGCCCTGGCTCAGCGGCATGGCCGTTGTCACCTCGGCCCTGATCCAGGTGGCCAGCTGGGGCCCCGTGCTGTTGCTCACGTCGACGAACATGCTCTCGTACTTCACCGCCGCGCGCTGGCTGGTGTTGTTGGCGGCGAGGGTGAGGACGAGCTCCAAGACGCCGTCCTTGGACCCACGGCTGCTCCTCGCGTGGGAGACGGAGAAGCTGATGTGCGCCGGGCTCAGCACGACGAAGAAGACGGTGACCACGACCGCCACGGCGAGCGTCGCCGTGAGAGCTGCCACGACGTAGAGCATGGGGTTCGTGCCAGCCTTCAGCCCGGCCACCCGTGGCTCCATGGATGTGGTGTGGGTATGCATGGCACGTATCTAACTGACGCGGTTCAAATCAACGATCGCTGGAGCACGCAGGAGAGATATTGAAGCCTGTATCCACTATCCATGCGTAAATTTACAGTAGTGCGGTTGCACAGCCAATGTAACAATATCACTACTGCATATGCATAGTCGAAGTTTTACAATTTAGACTCTGTTCAAACTAGATCTTTCTTTTTATAAATAGATCTTTTTAGATACTGCCACCTATGATCCATTAAGTTTAGCAATTAAGCGCCGTGCAAGCTGCTACCTATGATCCATTAAGTTTAACAAAGAAGATCCTATGTGGCAATAGCAGATATGTCGCAGTGCTGTATGAAAGGCTTCTTTTTTGCCAAAAGTATATCTGCGCTGTTGCCCTCTGAGTGGCTAGGATCCCCTTCTGATGTATGAATAACTAGCCAAAGCCCTGCGCGTTGCCACAGGTATTATCGCAACAATCGGAAAATATGCATCAGAAATATGAACAGTCAAACCTAAAAGCAAGTGATATACTTGTTGGATGATATAAGCTGGGTGTCCTAATCCCAAAATCCAAGCCTAGAATATAATCAAGCTCAAAAGGGAAGTATATCACACTGATAATGTAGTTCGAGGCTAATATAGACCAAGCCATTGATTTCTTTATGTACACAGGATGGCAATATATCTTGAAGCTATAATTACAACAAAGACGTTGCTACTTCAAAGTTTTTGAAGCTGTAAATATTCAATACCATGACATGCCTATCATGCGTTACAGTAAGATTGTTATATCAGTCACCACGTAGTAACCTTATTCAGTAGTCAACTTATTACACAGTTGCAAAATTACAATCAATTTATTGCTTAGAAAAAAACATTGAATAAAAGGGCAAACAATTTGCTGCTGGCACCAATAAATAATGTCTGAACAGCTTAGTAACCTCGAAATAGCGCAGAAATATGGATGTGAATATTTTTATTCAGATTTAAAAAAATGGCAGTTACTTGTAAAAAATAAATTGCAATATAACAGGGCAAGCAACAGACATTACAGATGACATTGAACACCCAACTGAAAATTGTATGCAACAGTACCCTGGGAGAGTTATAAAGGCTTCATTGAAGAGCCAAAAAACAGTACTACCTCTATTTCAGTTTAGATGACGTTTTAGAGCCATCCAATTTTTCCGATTTAGTTGACTTTTTGCACTCCCAAAGCAACTCAGACCTCGTGAAACTCACCGACTGGGATTTTCTGCAGCACTTGTGCGGGAGCAAGGTGAGAGACTGAGCGGCAATGGGATGGAGAGCAGGTAAGTTGCGGCGTAGTGGGAGCACATGATCCAGAGAGAGGAGAATCTTGTGTAGCATTCAATGACTTTACCTTTCCTCCTTGGTTTTCTCCCAGCCAAAACACCATCTATTATGGAATGGAGGAAGTAGCAGAATTGTATACAAGGCGAAGACATATGAGCATCATGAATGATCCAAAAATTAGACGACAAGATCGAGATGCCTACAGCACAGCAAGAATACAAACTATGGAAAACAACTCTGAAGCATTATGTCAGTTTTTGCGCTCACAGCACGAGACAATCTACTTCAGAAGACAATTGTATGCTATGAGGTTCTCGTTTTGATCCAGGGGCTGTAAAATGTTAAACTCGGTCTCATTTTAATAAAACGGGCCAAATGGGGCTGGGCAATTTGATCTAAAAGGTGAGCATCCAAAGTACTAACCTGGAGCTAAAAAGTTTTGTAGTCGGTTCCGTATGTTTACCATGTCTTGCTGATGTCTTAGCAGGGGCCGCAATGACTCGATCGGGTAGATTATTAGGTAGGTTAACATTTTTTTCCCCTGCAAACAGAGGTCAGTTATAAATGATAATATCACAATCTCTGCTGTAGCACGCAAAATGGGATTGCTAACCATACATTATAAAAGGGAATATATAAGTATCAAAACCATTTAGTCACAGCTTTAGAAATACGTTTTGCAACATGAACCCACTTTCAACATTATATCTCTTAAAAAGGTACCAAACAAACACATCCATTGTATGAAATATTTTCTACCTATATGGACCTGAGATTCAGAATATATACCTTTCTAACTGTTATATTTGAGATTCGAGGTTGATCGCTTTTTCTATCAAAATCTAAAGACACCCATATTGAACATTAACCTGATATGAGCAGCAATAATTCAGTTACTTCACTTGGTCACGTATCTGTGCTTGAGATCACAAGTTACACACCTTTGACAATCATTATCTATGAGCAGCAATAATTCAGTTACTTCACTTGGTCACGTATCTGTGCTTGAGATCACAAGTTACACACCTTTGACAATCATTATCCGGTGGACCTAACCAGCAGCGCAACGGTTCGATTTTGTGCGGCCTCTATGTATACCCGGCCATCGACCTCCAACGGCTATATCTCTCGCCTCCACTCACAAGAACACGAACCAAGCTTCCCTTTTCACCTCTCTACTCACTCAAAAGCCAAAGATTTGTGTGAATCACTCAAGGGAGTGTGAGAGACCAAGAAATTCGTGTTGAGAGCAAGCATTCCACTCTTGAGCTTCTTGTGTCATCTTTCTCACTTGGTTTCATTTGTTACTCTTAGAGCTTTGTGCTCCTAGACGGCTAGAGGTTGCCCGAGAGCTCCTAATTCGTGTGGTGCAGCTCCGGAAAGTTTGTATTACCCATTCTCGCAAGGGGTTTTGCTAGTGAGCAACTCAAGTGGTCTTGGTGACCGATTGAGTGAGGAAAAGGTTGAGAAGAACCCGGTCCTTTGTGTACTCCTCAATGGAGACGTAGGACACTTTGTGAGCCTGAACTTGGGGACAAATCTTGTGTCAATTGTCTCAATTTTGTTTGTTCTTGTTGTTCATACTTGTTCTTGTTCATATTGCTCCCATATCATCATATTGCTTCGATCCACTTGTCGACTTGTTTACTTCCGTAATTGTTGTGTAGATTCGCTTACTAGCATCTAAACAAGTCTTTTGATTCAAGTAGAATTGCTAGAAACTTCATAGATTTCAAATTCCGCACGATTTATCCCCTGTTCTGGACTGTCCAACACAGTACCGGATACTCCAGTTGTTCCAATTCTGGAGTATCCGGCATTGTACCGGACTATCCGGTGTGCTGACGATTTTGAATAAGTCTTATTTCGCAGAAGTTTTTAGCATTGCCTATTCACCCCCCCCCCCCCCAGGCAACTTTCAATTGGTATCAGAGCCGAGTACTCCGTTCGAAGCCTAACCGCTTGGAGAAAAGATGGAGGCAATTCTTGGTGAACCCGGTAGCCTAAGGAAGAAGAAGAGCAAGTCAAAGAAGCAACCCAAGCCGATCGACTACAGCGAAGAAGAAGGAGTGGTTGTCGAAGACACAAGCACAAGCTCAAATGAGTCCAAGTTTGAAAGCTCAAGCATGTAACACCCCAGCCCAGAGTACGGCTCCAGACCGGTACGCCTACAGTACGGGCCCCACATCACAGTAGCAACTCTTACGCTTTCATCCTCGCTTCGCGTAAAAGGGTTAACCCGGTTACTACTGCACCCAGGACTGAGTATTTAAGCTGGTCCAGCTCCCAGTGAATATCCGACTCGCGGTGCTACAGTACCACGCAGCTACAATGTTCCGCGGCTACAATAGCCTCGCTACAGTACTGCGGCCCAATGGGCCCGGCCCACGGGCCGAACAACTGGCCGATTCTATTTTTTTGGGCTTGAATTAACATCCTGGATGTTACATTCTCCCCCCTTTAGAACTCGACGTCCCATCGAGCGACCAGCTTACCCCCTGACTGCTCGAGTCATCCAGGGGACAGTAGACATAGGATCGTCACTTCCTGGCCACGTCCAGCACGTGTCATGTCGTGTCATGCCGTGCCCTGCCTAGCGGACCCATGCGCCATGCCGACGCGCCACGCACACCGTGACTGCGCCTGTGACACAGCGTAGGTCGGCTTTGATACCATTCTGTAACACCCCAGCCCAGAGTACGGCTCCAGACCGGTACGCCTATAGTACGGGCCCCACATCACAGTAGCAACTCTTACGCTTTCGTCCTCGCTTCGCGTAAAAGGGTTAACCCGGTTACTACTGCACCCAGGACTGAGTATTTAAGCTAGTCCAGCCCCCGGTGTATATCCGGTATGGACTAAACGCGTGGTGCTACAGTAGCCTGACTACAGTACCTAGCAGCTACCGTGTTCCGCGGCTACAGTTGCCTCGCTACAGTACCGCGTCCCAATGGGCCCGGCCCATGGGCCGAACAACTGGCCGATTCTTTTTTTTTTTGGCTTGAATTAACATCCTGAATGTTACAAAGCACAAGCTCAAGCTCCGAAGATGAAAGATCACATGCTTCCTCAAGTAGAACCAAGAAGCAAAAGAAGAAGAAGGGCATGCGCTCTAAGAAGCGTGACAATTTACATGCTATGCCTTTTAGTTATGAAAGTTAAATTCTAACATCAATTTTACGTCCGTGCAGTTGGGTAGGGTGCCTCATTTCGATGGGATGCACTATACCAAGTGGAGGCATGACATGAGGTTGCATCTAATTTCGCTCAATCCGAGCATTTGGAGAGTTGTGTATGTAGGTATGAGAAGACCAAAGAACTATGATGATCTCACACAACTGGAAGAACAAGATTGGCACCGAAATGCACAAACCGCCATCGTGATCCTCACCTCCTTGAGCAATGATGAGTTTGATGGAGTTGATGGCTTGGAGAGTGCGAAAGAAATTTGGGACACTCTTCAGGCTCATGAAAGAGTTGACACCGTGAAGCAAGCTAAGATTGAAATCTTGGAAGGAGAGCTTGGTAGGTTTGTGATGGAGGATGATGGGACCCCTCAACAAATATATGGGTGTCTCAAAGTCAAGATCAACAAGCTTAGAGCCTATAGATGTACCAAGTATGGAAATCATGAGGTAATCAAATTGTTGACTAGAGCTTTCTCACCAAGGAACATCACTCTTGTGACCATGATCTGGCAAATGAGAAACTACAAGAAGATGACTCCGGATGAAGTGCTTGGCATTATCATAAATCATGAGATCATGGAGAAGGAAATCGAATATGTCAAATCAATAGCAACGGCCGTTTCCAACTCCAAGAACAAGGAAGTAGCATTCAAGGCAAGCAAGAAGAAAAGCAAGCAACCGGTTCAAGATAGCTCAAGTGATGATGAAGAGGAAGAGAGATCCAATGATGAAGAATTGGCTCTCTTTATCAAGAAGTTCAAGAAGTTCATGAAGAAAGACCGTGGCTCTAAAGGCAAGGGAGCAAGAAAAACAAGAGAAGAGTCATCAAAAGGACAAGAAGCTATTCAAGAAGAAGAACTTCACCGGTCAAGCTCATGTGGCGGATGAAGGCTCGAATGATGAAGCCTCCGCTATAGAAGGCATTCTTACCATTGCTATCAAAGGGTCATCATCTTGCAAAAAACTATTTCCATGCCTCCATGGCTAAGGGGCGGAAGGCCTATTCCTCCGGTGGAACAAGTTGGGTCCTTGATAGTGGATGCACAAGCCATATGACCGGAGAGAAGAAAATGTTCACATCACTTGAAGAGAACACAACCGAGTGTGATCAAATTACCTTCGGTGATGATGGCAAAGGAGGGGTACTTGGTATGGGTAAAATTGCTCTCACTCCCGAGTATTCCATTTCTAAAGTACTCTTGGTAGATTCATTGGAGTTCAATTGATGTCGTCTCACAACTTTGTGAGAAGGGCTTTAATTGCTATTTCATTAATGAGGGTGTGACTGTTTTCAAGAGGAGTGATAACTCAATTGCCTTTAAGGACGTGTTGAAATGAGAGCTTTATCTTTTGAATTTTTCATCGGATAAAACCCAACTTAATACATGCTTGATGGCAAAGTCTAGCATGGGTTGGCTATGGCACCGAAGGCTAGCCCATGTTGGTATGAGGAATCTTAACAATCTACAAAAGGGCGGCTACATCCATGGACTAACCAATGTTTCTTTTGAATAAGATAGAATTTATAGTGCATGTCAAGCCGGAAAGCAACATGGAGCTCCTCATCGCGCCAAGAATGTGATGACTACAAGAGGCCATTGGAGATGCTACACATGGATCTTTTTGGTTCAATTGCCTACTTGAGCATTGGTGGTAATAAATATGGTTTAGTTATTGTTGATGGTTATTCTCATTTCATTTGGGTATATTTTTTGCATCATAAAAGTGAAACACAAGGAGTGCTTACGAAGTTCTTGAGAAGGGCTCAAAATGTATATGAAGTCAAGATCAAGAAGATAAGGAGTGACAATGAAAGTGAATTCAAGAACACTCAAGTTGAAGAATTCCTTGATGAAGAAGGCATCAAGCATGAGTTCTGGGCGCCCTATACCCCACAACAAAATGGGGTGGCCGAGAGGAAGAACCGTACACTCATTGAGATGGCAAGAAGAATGCTTGATGAGTATAAGGCTTTGGACCGCTTTTGGGCCGAAGCCGTGAACACCGCATGCCATGCATCAAACCGGTTATTTCTTCACCAAATCTTGCAAAAGACAACTTATGAGCTACTCACCGGTAACGTTCCTAATGTCTCTTACTTTTGTGTCTTTGGGAGCAAATGCTTTATTCTTAACAAGAAACCTAAGTCCTTAAAGTTTGCTCCTAAGGTCGATGAAGGGTTCTTGTTTGGATATGGATCAAATGTTTTGGCATACCGGGTCTTCAACAAAACCAATGGTTGTGTTGAGGTCACGCGTGATGTGACATTTGATGAATCTAATGGTTCTCAAGTGGAGCAAGTTGATCCAAGTGTGATAGGTAATGAACAAACTCCACGTGAGGTAATATGAAGAATGGCCATAAGTAATGTGATAGCACAAGAGCCACAAGTTGATCAAGCTCAACCTCTTTCCTCACGTCAAAGCACACCACCACCAACACAAGAGCAAGGTTAAGGAAGTGATCAAGATCAAGGTGATGATCATGATCAAGAACATGACCAAGACCAAGCTCCAAGTGGTGGTGGCGATGAACAAGAAGATGAGGAGGAAGAAGAAGAGGTCAATGCAAGACAAGTGCTACACCCAAGAATACGCCAAAGTGTACAAAGGGACCACCCTGTCGACAACATCATTGGTGACATTGAAAAAGGGGTAACCATTAGAACCCGAGTTGCAAATTTTTGTGAACATTACTCTTTTGTGTCCTCTTTGGAGCCACTTAGAGTAGAAGATGCACTCACGGATCTGGATTGGGCGATGGCCATGCAAGAAGAGTTGAACAACTTTGAAAGAAATCAAGTGTGGGAATTGGTAGAAAGACCAAAGCAAAATGTTGTGGGTACCAAATGGGTGTTTCGCAACAAACAAGATGAGCATGGTGTGGTAACAAGAAACAAAGCAATACTTGTTGCAAAAGAGTACTCACAAGTGAAAGGTTTTGATTTTGATGAAATTTATGCTCCCGTAGCTAGGCTTGAATCAATTCGTATATTTCTTGCCTTTGCTACTCACCATGGTTTTAAGATACACCAAATGGACGTGAAAAGTGACTTCCTCAATGGGCCAATCAATGAAGAGGTGTATGTGGAGAAACCACTGGGCTTTGAAGACCCAAAGTATCCTTACCATGTCTTTAAACAAGCACCTAGAGCATGGTATGAATGCCTTAAGGGATATCTTTTTGCTAATCAATTCGTAATTGGTCAAGTTGATCCTACTCTTTTCATAAGAAAAGTTGATGATGATATCTTTGTGTGACAAGTATATATCGATGACATTATATTTGGTTCTACTAATGAAGCTTTTTGTGAAGAGTTTAGCAAGATGATGATCAAGAAGTTCAAGATGTCCATGATGGGGAGTTGAAGTTCTTTCTAGGTTTTGAAGTCAAGCAACTCCAAGAAGGCACATTCATATGTCAAGCCAAGTACACTCAAGATATGTTCAAGAAGTTTGACATGGACAAAGCCAAACCCATCAAGAATCCAATGAAGACTAATGGACATCTTGATCTTGATCTTGATCTTGATAGGTTCATTGTTTTATCTTTGTGCATCTAGGCCCGATATTATGTGTAGTGTGTGCATGTGTGCAAGATTCCAATCCACTCCAAAGGAGTGTCATATGGTGGCCGTTAAAAGAATTTTGTGATATTTGGTTCATACACCTAACCTAGCGCTATGGTATCCAAAGGGCGCCAAGTTCAAGTTAGTTGGCTATTCCGATGCCGACTATGCCGGATGTAAGGTGAATAGGAAGAGGACATCCGGGACTTGCCAATTCTTGGGTAGGGCCCTAGTGTCATGGTCGTCCAAGAAACAAAATTCCGTTGCCCTTTCCACTGTCGAAGCGGAGTATGTTACAGCCAGTAATTGTTGTGCATAATTGCTTTGGATGCGGCAAACTCTAAAGGACTTTAGTTACACTATGAACAAAGTTTCCCTCCTGTGTGATAATGAGAGTGCCATAGTGATTACACATAACCCCGTTGATCACAATAGAACTAAGCACATAGATATCCGGCACCACCTCTTGAGAGATCATGCTATGAAGAGGGACATAGTGATAAGCTACATAAGAACCGATGCCCAACTTGCCGATATATTCACCAAGCCTCTAGATGAGAAGCACTTTTGTGAGCTTACAAGTGAATTGAATATCCTTGACTCTTATAATGTGGAGTAGAATGTTGCACATCTGATTGTTGTTTTCTAGTTTCTTAGTTTTGTAAAACAAAATGAATTTTGAAAATATTTGAATGATTTTCAAAGCTATTTGAATGGTTCTTGATCTTTTGATCATAGTTTGTTGTATATGGTCATAGTTATGATTTGTTGATTGTTTACTGGCCATATTTGACAAGTGTATCCTACCAGTCCATCCATCATTTCAAAATTCCTTGAAAATCAGCAGTCTGCGAGTCAGCAAGGTAGTCAGGGTCGGACTGTCTGGCATCAAGCCAGACTGTCCGGGAAAATCCTCAATTTTTCAGCAGAACATCAGAAACCCCCCACCAGAGACTTTGGTAGGAGACCGGAGTATCTGGACTGGTACTTGACAGACTATCCGATGCAGTGCCGGACTATCCGGCAAGTTACCAGCCTATAAAAGGATTTGACCCCGAGACGAACCAGTCATTTTTTCTTTTCACCGCGCCCGACTCCCTCTCGTCACCCTCTCTCTCCCCTCCACCAAAATCTTTGATTCTTGGTCAATTTGGAGCGGGATTCGACTCCCCAAAGGATTTCTAAGGCCTCCAATCGCCGAAGACTCCAGTGCCCCCAAGTTTTTCCTCTAGGAAACCGAGGAAGTGCCTGAAGGTACCATTGCTCTCCCCTCTCTTTGATCTCTTCGATTCCGTCATTCTAGTGGATTTCCTTCAGTTAAGTTGTTGGATATGAGGTTGTTTAGCAATGTTAGAAGTTTGGTTGAAATCCCGTGGCGAGTTGTGGAGATTTGATAATTTTGTAAATTGCTAGGGTCTGCCGGAGTGTCCGACAGTGTGCCAGAGTGTCCGGCCCCAGGACTATCCGACACAAAGACGGATACTCTGATAGAACCTGACACTTCACAAGATCGTCTAGTTTGTTGCATTTTGATTCCATCCCTTCTTCTAATTCTTGAGCCTCATTCAATGGTGTTTGCATGGCAGATGTCAGGCCGAGAGGGTCAATTGGTTAGAGGAGGTGATGGGCAAAGAAGAGGAACCAAGCAACCCGCCAAGAGGAGTGGCTCCTCTTCAAGCCAACCTGCATCAGCTAAGAGAGGCAGAGGCAAGGGCAAGGGCAAGGCACCAGCAGCTGATGATGACAATGAAGCACCACCGTTGGTTCGAGGCATGTTTCCTAGGATACGTACTCCTCGTCACACCGACAGGAGTATTTGTCTAAGGAATGGTGTGAACTATTCAAAAGGAAGACATGATTTCACTAAGCTGTGTTGAGATAATCCTTTTGAGTATGAGAAGGATTCAAGGGACATTGACTATCGGTTTCACTCAGATTTTCAGTGGGATTGGTACAAGTTTGTGATCAAGCCCAAGAACACTTCCGTTCTCAACATGAAGTACATTGATTGGGAGTACATGGCAAGGCAAAATGATCCTATCTTCGATCAAGTCATTGCAAAGTGTCATGACATGGGAATGACAAACATTATGGGGTTGCCATATGATTGGAATGAAGAAGTAATTGCTCAGTTCTATGCCACCTATTGGATTGATGATACAAGTGGAGAAGAGCCTGTTATTCATTGGATGACTGAGGGACATCCATTTGAAGTTACATACACTGACTTTGCTACTATCCTTGGTTTCTCTGGTCATGATCTTGGCAATAAGAGCATATTCAATGAGTATCACCTTGATGATGGAGAGATTGCTTCCATGTATCTCCACAACCATGGAGTTATTGGTAAGACTCATGGGATCAAGCCATATTACAAGTACCTCGACTCTCTCTTCAGGCTCACTCTTCTCGCCAAGTTTGGTGATTCCTCCACTGTTATGGGAATGTCTAGAAATCTTTTTTGGTATATATCTGACAAGGAAGGAGCAGCTAATGGTTTTAGTGTGTTTGATTTCATCTTCTGGCAGATCTATGCTATTGCCACTAATCCTAGCCACAGCTATGGTTATGCCCCCTGTTGGCGGTCATTAATTGACCAATTTTTACCGCCAACATACAAATAAATGAGGCTCACACAAGGACAAAATAGAATATTATTATAAACTAATGTTTCTCCACGAGTTTTGGTGATATTTTGACTGCAGGATGAAATTCACCGTAAATAGAGGCAAAAGCCCGCCGACCGGCCCCATCATAGGCCGGCCGGCCTACACTGACTCCCAACTCAGTCCAGCAACCTCAGGCACCCCCCAATGGGCTCAAACACCAATGATCAAAAGGCCAACAAGTATTCCCCAGCTTGGAGTATCGACTGCTGCAGAAGGCCCAAAAACAAAAGCCCATCACCCACTCGAAAAGGCGTCAAATCACCGAACCAAACCATGGATCGTAATGGGCACATCATGAGGGACCAGCCCACAAAAATTGGTGGCATTTGGAGGAAAAAGCTTGCCGAACGGCCTCCACCTAGGCCGGCCGTCCTATGTTAATCTCTAATCGGGCCCATCTTTTTCTAGTCGGTTCCAGAGGCGGTTTCAAGTTACTTGACGCAGGTGGCACGCAAAGGGAACGTCAGGAAGAAAGGAATATTCGTGGATTTGTCCTCCAGATACCCACACATGTAGGGGACCTTCTCCACTCTCCCAAGGAACCTCCACACTATAAATTGAGGACCCATCCCTCACTTCAAGACACACCTGAGTTTGAAGAGAAGTTGAGAAGTGAAGCGCTGCTCACATAGTTGCAGTGTAGGGAGTGAGTGAGAGGCAGGGGAAGGGCGGAAGCTCCGGGGATGCCGAAGCTCTTCTTCTTCCGTTCCTCGGGTATGTACTTCCTTTGGGAGTAGCTCCCTTAGTCTTGTGGGCCGGGCAACATGTAAGGATATTATTGGTCCTAGGACTTTATCGCTTTCTGTCTTATTTATCTTTTTGCTCAGCTGTCCGAACTTGATTAGATTTGAGATAGTACACTGTTCGTTCCCTGTGGATTTGATACCTTAGGAATACTCCTGGGTGAAAGCTACATCGGTATCTGTACGCTTGCGGATTTATCTGTTAGGCTTAAGGACTGCCAACACCCCCTACATTATGAAGATGATTGAGCATGTTTCGGGGAACAAGTTTCACAAGGAATGAAAGCATACTCCCTATAGGATGAGGAAAGTGACAACTACCTCCACTTCATCTACACTGGCAGTTGATACTACTTCACTTGGTGCTGGCCCTTCTCGGCCCGGTCGTAGACGCCGCCTAAGTGCTTCTTCATCTATTGCTAGAGCTCTCAAGGCTATCTTCAACAAGTGCACCAAGAATGCTATTCAAATTCGAGAGCACCGTGAGGTGGCAAGGGCACAATGGGCAAACTTTGCTACAAATCAACGCAACATGTGTAATGAGCTCAAAGTTGACTATGTTCCACCGCCATCACTTCCCGATCTTCCTTCCGATGATAATGAGGATGATGATGCCTTTGCAGCCGCCAAGAGGGCCACTCGTGTTGATGAGGAGAGTGATGATGAGGACACCGAGGTTGAGGAAGAGGAAGAGGATGATTATGAGGAGGAGGCAGCAGCTAGCAGTAGCTGAGATGAACTTGATCGTTAATCTACCATGTTTTTTTCTCTTTTTGGTGATGTGATGCCAAAAAGAGGGAGAAATTTGTATCGTTATCTCTCTAGTGATGGACTTGTAGGAGCATTATCTATTTGTGTTGAACTAACTGCTTGATTGTAAGACTAAGTTTATTTATGTTCTATGCATCGGACTAAGTGGATGTAATGATGCTTGTTTGTTTTTAATTTTCTAGGTTGTGTGAAAATCTTATTGCTCGCATGTGTTGCATTGTATATTGTGATCATGCAAGGTTTTAGGGGGAGCTCTCATGTTGTTCTCTTGAAAATGTGCATTTGGTATGTTTAGGCCAATCATGATGAATTCAATTCATGCACATATTTAGGGGGAGCTTTCTCTAACTATCAAGCTTTTATTGAATATTATTTGATCCTTGTATGTTTTGGTTGTTTTGACATCAATCACCAAAAAAGGGGACATTGAAAGTGCATGTAGGCCCCTAATCATTTGTTTTGATTGATTGACGTCAAGACGATCAAAAGGACTAATGTTTGCATTGAGAATATATTCAGCTATGTCCTACAATAGAGATCAAAAAGATTTGAATGATAGCAATTCCCTCATTGTGTTGAAAAGAATGGCATGAAGTGCTCAATGGATAAAAATATCACTCTTTTAATTTTCATTGAGTATAGGAATGCCGTACTATCAAGAGGAATGTTAATCATGTGTCTACAGATGTCACAAGAGCTTTTGAGTGAATCAAAACCAACAAAAGACGAGTTTGAGAGGATGGGAAAACCTTGATTTCAGAAACCCCCCGCCGGACTATCCGGTCATGTATCGGAGTGTCCGGTAGCATTTAAACCGTGGTTACAGAAAACACCCACCGGACTATCCGGCTATGTGCCGGAGTGTCCGGCAGAAGCCAAAATCCGCCCACAGCCTAAGTCCCTGGAGAAGTATCCGGCTACAGATTATCAAGAGAAGTTGAATTAAGTGTTTTGACAAAACATGTAGAATTAAGAATTGTAAGCAAGCAATTTGAGAACAGTTTAAAGTATTCAGGGTACAAATATATTCATCAAGGAATGTATATTATTGGAATTAAAGGTATGACAAGAAAGAAATTAGGAACTAAAGTTTTAATAACTCTGTTAGATAAAAGATGGGACACAATTAACAAAGCTGCATTAGGATTATTAGAAGGTGATATGAATGAGAATAGTTTAATAACTTATATAGCTCCAGACTTAATTATGCCTATCAAAGAATTCATAGAAATGATAAGTTTTGCTTTTCAGACCAAAGGATATGAAGACTTTAAAGGAACAAACTTGCTAGTATGCATGGAATTTACTGGAAGGCTAACAAATAATAGTAGGACTAAATACAAGGTAAATGTGAATAATGTAATTGAAAGTATGCAATCAAAAGGTATAAATTTTATGAGTCCGTTAAAAATAAGTTCTGAAGAGAGGACAGGAGAAGAATGGAATATGAATAATTTACTAGAGAAAAGACTCTAAACCAACCTGAAGACTATATTAGCTATGAGAATAACAAGGGAAAAACTAGCATCAGATTTATAAATTATAAGGCAAGATTAGATGATACGGACTCTGTTATGTCAGAACAGGAAATTGAAAATAGCAGAAGACATAGTGTCTCATAATTTATAGAAAAGCCTGATATAGATACTGAAATAAGATATTTTGAAGACAAGTTAAAACAAATAACTACAGAATATAGCAACACTATATTAAGTGAATGGTCAAAAATAAGAGACAAAAAACTTTATTTTTATAGAGAATTGGAAAAACTACAAAAGTTAAAAAAGAATAAAGAAATCTCTGTAGAAAGCCCGCAAGCAATTAATCCACCTAATAATATTAAGGAAGATAAGCCTAATAAGATTAAGGAAGATAAGACAGTATGCTATAATAAGGAAGAACCAGTAGCATATAACAGTAAAGATAATCCTATAGCTAATTCTTAACTGATAAGCGAAGAAGAACAGTGGGATATGAATGAGAAATTATTATTGGAAAGCTATGCAGAAGAAAAGAATTAGCAAATGAAATATACGATGAATTGCAAACCAGATATGATGCTGAAGACTATAAGAACTTTATAGACTCATTAAATGACATCAGGCTACATAATTTAGAAAATGCTATGGAAGCTATGGACGTAGCATCAGGCTCTACTAAAAGGAAAAAGATATGGCGAAAACACTACGAAAAGTAAAGGAGAAAAGCAAAGACCCACTAGAGCATCAGGAACTTGGCCACCTAAAAGAGAAAATTTCCTGTATAACTATATCCTAGGACAATATGCATACATGGGTCCTAAAAGAAGAAATTTTGAAAAAACTGTAAAATTTCAAAATGATAGAAGTGATGGAGCAACACTAAATTTGGCGGCACGTGATCCTATTGAGTGGCCAAATATTCTAAGCATTTAGAAAGTTTTAATAGTTCAAAAATACATACAAAATCGACACAACATAGGAAATAAAGTAGAAGACATGATAACATATTTAGAAACATTTTTAGGAGAATTAATGAAGATTTTATAGGAACAATGGGTAGAAACGTACCCTAACAAATATGAAGAACTAAAGAATGCAGGAAACAATCAATATAATTTTGCAAATGTAATATCACATATTATTATAGCAGACGACCCAGAATTGGGGAGCACTGCCCTACAAAATGAAACGCTAAGGAAAATAGAAAAGTTAACATTGACAAAGTGGAAAGGTATAAAAGAATTCTCACAGCATTATTTGTATAACGCTACCACTGCAAAACAAGGATTTAATCTAGGGGTAGTTGAAAGATATTTTAATAAGTTACCTAACCCTTTAGGCAGTATGATATTTGAGGAATATAAAAAAGAGGCACAAGGACAAGTTATTAATATATCTCAGGCTATAACATTTGTGATTAAGCAATTAAAAAAATATGCACAAATATACAAGCTCAAAGATCTATGAAGCATTCAGATTATAATTTTTGCAATAAAATAGTTCAAATGCCCTTAACATATGGAGAAGAAAGACCTAGAAATAAAAAATTTCATAAACCTCAAAGAAGATATAACAATCCTAGGACAAAAAGAAGGTATTTCCTTCGAAGATCTGATAACAGACCGCCATTTTTGCATAAAAGAAATGTAAGGAGATATAATCCTAGAAAGAGTTATAATAAAACATGCAGATATTTTATATGTAATTCACCAGATCATCTAAGTAAAACTTGTCCCAATAAAGACCAAAAAAAGATACTCTAGCTATGAAGAGCAAGAGAAGGTATATATAATAGACAGTGTGAATGAGAATATATTAATGTGTGATGATGAATCAATATATTCTATCATAGAAGCAGATGAGATAGAAAATATTGAAGTTGAATATGAAACAAGTGATGATGAAATGGATTTAGTAGATGAATTGATAGGTTTAAAGATTGAGATGATGAATCAAGCAGAATGTGAGCATGATTGGCCTAAAGGAAAGGGAGATTATAATATAAAGTGTGCATTTTGCATATATTATCCAAGTCAAGATAATAGAGCAACCTGTAGTACATGTCTGAAACAAGGATGTGTTGAGTGTCTAAAGGCAAAGAAACAAAACTGGAAAAATGAAGTAGAATTTGAACTAGATGATAGAATACTCTCTAGTAGAATGAGAATATTATAAAATAGAATTAATAAATTAGAAGAAGAATTAGAAGACCTAAGGGTTATGCTTGATAGCAAAACTAAAGAAGAAGATATGAATATAGGGAATATTGAATGTCAAGAACAAAATCTAACTATAAAAGATAATAAGAGTAGTAAAATGATTCAATTAAAAGATGCTTTAACAAGCTTCAGAAACAATTATATAGTTAAATTACCATTCAAAGAGATATTAGGAATAAGAGTTCCACTCGCGCGGCAATAAAGGAGGCTCTCGAGATCAGAAGAGGATGAAGCGTCTCCTCTTTTCACAGGATCGAGTCGGTAAAGCGCTGATGAACAGACGCAACAGTACATCACATAAAAAGCTCAAATTTTTACATCTTTAAGTTATTACATGAGTCAAATGATTTAAAACACGTAAGAACACAGCGAAAGCCTACAAAGTACAACAATACTACCACACTCGATGATAAGTGGCCGCACATCGAAGCCCTGCGATGTGGACCCGCTGAGGAACTCCACCAAGCAACAGCGAAAGCGAAATCTATACCTGCACAAAAACATAAAGAGCCAAACCCTGAGTACTAGTTACTCAGCAAGACTTACCCGTCAACGTGGCTAACTACAGCCGACTCCTAGAATGCAAAGGCTACAAGGGGTTAGGCTGACTCACTTGCATAAAAGCGCACTAATTACTTGGTCCTTACTTTCAAGTTTTAATTCTAATTAAGTACTTAACCAATAAAGCAGTGTTCATATATCTAGAACAGGTATAAGTAACAATACATCAACGGTGACAGTATATGTAGCAATGTAAATAACAGTAATGTAATAGACTAGCATTATCATCTCATCAATCATATCACACTACGATGTGACGCAGTGAGCAAGGTTGCTCTTGACCGAGAGCGGCGGCATCGATGTACATCATGCAGGAGAAAAACCTGACCACACG
Source organism: Eragrostis curvula (assembly GCA_007726485.1). Lineage (NCBI taxonomy): Eukaryota > Viridiplantae > Streptophyta > Magnoliopsida > Poales > Poaceae > Eragrostis > Eragrostis curvula. The sequence goes on from CM017442.1 coordinate 22,628,756, forward strand.
ACATATGCCGCAAAGGCCACATATGGCAACTGTTTGCAAGGGTCCCCCTGAAGCTAGGCCGGATCCAACCCCTCCCGAGAAAGGTACCTCCCGCCACGGTCCCCGTCCCAGACGTACGCCCCGTTCGGGAGGCATCCCTTCTCTCCCAAAATACCATGATAGAAAGGGCAGGCTTCCACCGCACAGTAGGGCAACTCGAGCTACTAAGTTTACTAGGCCCATAAAAACACTAGCATGTGATCAGTACGTTCGAACTTGCTCAACAGGGCCAACAACGGACGGTCCTTAATCGACACAGACGGGGCTACACCACCGTGAAGGCCCAGCCTTCTCCAACCATCCTATACAAGCAATTCCCCGTCCGGTCTCAACAAATCCTAAATCCAGCTAGTACAATCCAGGGGTCCCTATCGTGCGAGTGGGACCTACCACTCGACTTCTACCGTCCGCTAGCCACTAAGCCTAGCAAGTTCTAACGTAACCTAGACCACATCTACAAAAATAGGACACAAGGTAGGATATGGAAGGGTAATCCTAATGCAGCTCTAAGGTTTCACATCAACTCCTAATAAACCTAATGCACAATCAATTTCTAGCCCCAAACAAGTGATAAACAAAAATCCTAAATAGGAAGGCATGCACCGGGGCTTGCCTGGCTCAAGAACGACGCTATCTCTAGCACAGTCAGCAACGATCAGTCAGTGGCTCCTCCTGAGCGGCTCAGCATCCTGGTCCTCCACCTGCTCCTGAATCACCTCGAGAGCTATATGCCATGACAAGGAAATGCAAGTTAGATGCAATAACATGATGCAATTTAGATTTAATTACCTGATAGGACAGTCATTTACACTGTAAGTGCAAATGATTAATTTTGTTAATTACTTTTGTCTGAAGTATTTCCTTAATTAACTATTGTTTAAGTTAATTAATTTTGAAATTTTATTTATGTCCAGTGGCATTTTTCTGGTGAAATTCACCACTGGAAGTGATTTTTGGTGAAGTTTGATGATTTATGGATGAATATATTATTTATAATAATTTATACAACGCAGAGAATGATTTAAATCATAGACGAATAATTAAGCAAGAAATTACAGTAGAAAAGTGCTCTGCAGGTGTGTGATGATATTATTAACAGGCAGACCAGAGTTCATGATTTTAGGAGCAACAGAAAATTTAATAGGAATTAAACAAGTCTTGCATCAATTATAATTTTACAGAAAACAGGAAAATGAGTTGCATCAACAAGCTAACAAAATTGGTTTCATAATTTTCGGAGGTGTATTCGATTTACTATGAATTTTACACTTTCCTGGCAATTTCTGATGATTTACCGATATTCGAGAAAGGAAATAAAATCGGGCGGACCAATCAGATTTATGCCACAGGATAGGCCACAGAACCTAGGCCGCACCAGATCCGTTGTGGTCCACACGGGATCCCACCATTCACACGCGAGGCCACATGGAGGGCTACGGGGTTGGCCACAAAAGATCTGATGTAGCCACAATCGATCCAATGTCGTGTGACCTCTGGTGTGCTGGCCGGGGCGGTCGCCGGAAAGCGGCGGCGCGGTCGCCGGAGTGGAGTTTCCGACGTCGTTTCGGGAAAAGGAGGGCACCAGGAAGTAGAGCATGGGCTGGAGACTTCACCTCGACGGCTTGGGCTCGCGGAGACGGCTGGGGTTGGCTCGGCGACGAGGGGCGGTGGTTGGTGGAGGTCCGGCGGCGACTCGGGCACGGCGTCGGGTTCCTCCAGCTGCAGGTCTTGGTGCTCGGGCTTCGTCTGACGTGGGGGCTCCTCGGCACGGACGACTTCGACGTCGAGGTTCTCAGGAACGTGCTTGCTGCCCTCGTCAACGGGGTCGGCAGGGTCGTGCGGTGGCGATGGGGAAAACTCTGGTTCCGTCGACATGGGCTGTGGATCTGGAGGGAAACGAGGTCAGGGAGGTCCGCGAGCTCGAGGCTCACCTTAGCGTGCAAGGAATTGATGCGGGGCTTACCGGAGGCGGCGAATCGCGCATCGGGTCGCGGTGGCGCAGTTGGCCGGGACGGGGAGAGATGGGCTCAATCCTGCGTTTCAGGAAAGGAGATGGGGAATGAAGGCCTGGGAGAGCTTCGACAGTTGATGTGGAAGGTTTCGGGACAGCGGCTGGCTCGGGCAGGGGTTGTCGACGGCAGCGAAAAGAAGTGAAGCTCGTCGGCTCAGAAATGGTGAGAGGGCGGCGTTCCTGCTCGGGTCCTTGGCGAGAAAGGAGGGGAAAACCGGCGAGTGAGGCGTGCTCTGGACGAGTTGCGCGATAGAGGGGGGAAAAACAGGTCGCGGCGTCTTCTGCGCGGTGGGGGAGCTCGCCGGGCAAGGCAGCCACGCGGCCGCGACGCTCCGAGAGAGCGCGCGGTGAGAGGATGACAGGTGGGCCATCGAGCATCTTTCATTTTTTCCAAAGAATTATTCAAACTGTGATTTCCCTAGAAATTTGGCACACTATTAAAATTAGTAAACCAGTTCCTAAAATCATGAAAATGATCTCATTTGAAAGCTCTTGAAATGAACTTCAATCTCGCCAACATGCATAGCTGGTCTCCCAGTAGATTTAAAACTGCATCTGGTCAAAGTAGGATACTTTCGAAGCTTTACAGATTTATTTGAGCATCCAAATGAATTTCTAAAATCTTGTCAAAATCTCCAAAATTCTTCCTCCCTGTCCTGCATCCACTGATATTTTTGGTTGCTCAAGTTGTTATTGAAAAGTTTGACTTCCTTCACAAGTCTTCATTTGGCAATTGTTTGAATATTTGAATTTCAAATTTGAATTTGTTCCCAGTTTGCATTCTGTTCAGTTGGGATGTTTGCACGAGCTGGATTTTAGTGACACGGGGTGTCACAGAGGAGGCATCCATCGACCGAGCCATCCACCCGCAGCTGTCCTGAGAACGCGGGCACTCTCTCCCACCAGCAGCAGTAATCCCACTTGTAATATAGAATGTGTACAACAGCTATAATATTCTGCCTGTAAGGTAATTAACTCTCTTGTGTTTGTTAAGTGTCTGGAGGTTCCTAAAAGGGAAAGCCATATGTAAGCTATGTTTGTTGAAATGAAGTAGTTCTGCTTTAAAAATCCTCTCTGTGCTCTTAGCCATGCTCGTACAGGGTGAGTTTCTATGCTAGGGACCCTATAGGAGAAGCCTCCGATGCGGTGTCTGGTCTAGCCCTGAGAGTGGCAGAGATACACTTGTGACTGCAGAAAAGTGTTCCCTTCAGGTGGTAACTGCCTAGGGAGACGATAGGAACACGTCCCATATGCGCTTCTTTAAGTTTATTCTTGCGAGAAGTATGGTGATAACCGAGTAGGATTTTTACATTTGATTGTTTATACCTTTTGGCCGTCTGTCTGGTCTCGCCAGCTAACTTAGATGCTGTTAATTAAAATGCATACAACGTGAGTATAGTACCAAAGCATTACCCGAAAGAAGTGCATAACCCACATCGGCATAATCAATCGATCAATGAAGTTTCTTGCGGAAAATATTTTGGCAGTGGCTCACAAGTGCATAGAGCAATAGGGAATGCCCAAATTTGAACAGTAACTCAAATTTGAATAGTAACCTGAATTTGAATATTGTTGAATCCTCAAACGGACCTCTGGATATTGCTGCATAAATCTCCCTGTGTGCAGGTGCGCTGTGGGATAAATTTATCCTATGAATAGTGGCATCAAAGCCGGTTATAATTGAGAAGATAAAGTTTTTAAATTTGGAAGTGAATAGTGGAAAAATAATTAATACAAAAGAAAATATTAATATAAGGTGTAAGTTACGCTCCATTGAAGAACATAGTTGGCATACTTCTAATAGCCAATTAAATTTGCTTGTAGATTTAGTACATAATCTTTATATAACTTGGGATAAAAGACAAGATGAGCTAGACACAAAGTTTGAAAGGTTATACAAACAATATAAGCAGTTCGAAGAAGCATATTCTCTTGTGCAAAATAAATTAAATCTAGTACTGCATATACTTGAAGAAGAAAAGTCAGAGCAACACAAATATTGTCAAAATACTTATTATATTAAAGAAGAATTTTCTTTATTAAATAAGAAGTTAGGCTCCAAAGGAATCACAAAAGAACAAGAAGAGTCACAGAAAGAAGCCTGTAAGGAAATAATAGAACAAAATAATACCATACTTGAGCTGTTAACTCAAACATTAGACAGAGTTAATATTGAAAGCACCAGAAAGGAGCTAGTGCTATCTTCAACAGGAATAATTTCTTCTACTACAACAATAAAGTCAGACAAATGGACCTATCTAAAGGTGTCTGCAGAAGAAACCAGTCACTCCAAATAGTTAGTAAAGATACAAAGCCCTTAACCGTAATGGATAGATTGTCTATCTTTAAGTTTGCTTCAAACTGGGAAGAAAAATGTCACACCCCAAAATTTCTAATTTTGGAATGTGACTATAATTTCACTAAATTTTAAAAGATTTTGAAATAGATTAAAATTTTCTTAGATTTATTTAGGATGTTAACAATTCTCTTTAGGCAAAAGAACTATTTTCTAAAGCAAATAATCAATTTAGGTTATATTATAAATGTTTGTTGCATTCATGCTGGTTAGATGCATGTAGGATTTTCTTTGTATGGAAAAGTATTTAAAAAAAAACCCCGATTAGAATTTGTTTTCTTTTAATCTAGGAAATAGAAACGAGAAATATAATCCGCAGCGAGGCCTTGTGTCAATTCCTTTTGCTCGACTCATTTCTTCTCTTCCGTTGGTGTTATTTTCTATTCCCGCCCAAAAGGTTTCCTCCATCTTTCGCCCATGTTCGAGCCGGAGTCCACTACAGCCACTTGTCATGCCATATATGCCCTAGCCCCAACCCATGCGGCCCTAAATCCTAAACACAATCGCCGCCATTCCGCCATTGGAGTCAAACTCGAACTCCTCAACGCCTCACAATGAGCCGCTCCGCCTCCGCCTTTGATGAGTTTGCGTGCAGCTATACCATGTCCTATCCCTTAAGATCAATGACCAGTACCGTCTCTCTTTCCGCTCGTTGTTGTCTACCTGTCCAGCACATGTTACCGGCAACACCATCTATGTTCAGCCCACCTACCATATGTGCTGAAATGGAAAGAGACAAACAATTAAATACCGCCAATCAATGCTTTTATTGCCTTCCTTTCTTTCTCTACCTCTTTCCTAAGCAACCAGCCCTCCTCCCCTATAAATCCAGGCCCTCCCCACGTCCTCCCCATTGCCCTCAAACACAAACAACGCCGCCAGGCTGCTGCCGCCGCTCCCTGCACTCGCGCCCAGCCACGTCGCCCCTGTTGGCATCCGCGTTCCCGGCGATCTACCCAATCAAACACCGCCAAAATTTACCAGGAGGTGCGCCTTGTTGTCCTCTACAACATACCTGAAGATCTCGGCGAGATCTGCCCCGACGCGACCAGGATCTGCTGCACCGTCATCACTGCCCTCCAGATCTGGATGCGCCCAGCGCCTGATGGTAATTCTATTCGATGTTCCTGTCGATTCCTGCCTTTCTTTAGTCCCTAAACCATACACACGCGTGTTCCATCAAGTTGTCTTCGTCCTCACAGGAGGGATTCCCTTGATCTGCATCGAAGCCACCAGGAACGCGATCCAAACGGACATCGCCGCTGCAGGACCACGTCATGTTCTAACAGGTCGATCTCCTTCTCTTTTCTGTTACTGTCCAAACCGTCTTGTCAGAACGTGTTCTAGAGGGTCCTGAATATTTCTGTTCAAATCTTATATCATATCATGCTGCCAATCCACGGGAACGCTCACGTTTATCCTGTTCAAGCGTGTCTGTTTTTCCTGTTTAGTCCTGAAAACTTGAAAACGTCATAACTTTTTAGTCGTAGCTTTGTTTTCAGCGATTCTTGCGCTCAAATGATCGTAGAGACGAGCACTTTCTGTTAGTGCTGTTTTTGTAGTCTTTAGATGATGTTTGGTGTACTGTTCTGAATTGTTTGTGTTTGTTGCTTTGTATGTTATCGGTAAATAGAGAACGCGCGTTCGAGAACCGCCAAGATGAAGATGAAGAACTTGAAGGCTCTGAGCAGCAGCAACCAAATTGAGGCAAGTGTCCTTGACGCATTTTGATCCTATTTGCTTTCTCCCTCTAGTTTAGTTTGCATTGCGTTTAATTTGAATCCTATGAGTCTATACCATGTTCCTTATCATTCCTTGTCGCCTGGGTGTGGTAGATGATAGTTTTTTGGTTGGGTAGGTCATGCTTAGCCTGCTGTTTTGGTTGGGTTAATGTTAATTTTGCTAATAATCTTGACTAATGGTTCACTTGCACGTTAATTATGGGGATGGTGTAACCTTTTTAGCAACATGGAATTTAGGTGTGCTGTAGCTTGAGCAAGTTGGAAGTTTGATGATGGTGCAGCATGCACGAGACTTTGGTTTGTGTTAGTCTTGCTCAAGCTAGCTAAGGACCGGTTCGTGGAGCGACAACCCAGGATTTACAGTGCCATCACAAGGCTGCTATGGAACAGCTTGGCTGATTAATTAGGAGTTCTCCCAGTTTTGTATGAGCATGTTGGAGGCGCGGGGACGGACAGGGTACTTAAAGGTAGTCTTATGACCCGCAAGGCACAAGAGGGGGCTCTTGGGTGGACAGGTTACTTAAAGGTAGTCCCCCATCGGTGGAACCTTAGTGGCGAGTACATGCTGGGAGACCCTTTGTAAAAGCCTCGTAGTGATCTCCTGGCCGCACACCTAAGGAAGTGTGCATGTGCTTGGCCGGCATCGGCATAAAGGAGACTTTAGTCCATCTGGCAACAGAGGACGAAATCACGACTTGTGGGTAAAGTGGTACAACCTCTGCAGAGTGTAAAACTGTCATGACAGCCGTGCTCACGGTCAAGAGCGACCTGGATCCTCACATGATTAGTGGCCTTTGGTTGGGAATGGTCAGTCGGTTGGTTGGTTTGGATGGTTTCCCGTTTGGAGCCATGGTTGGTTTTGGTTCAGTTAGAACCTAGTTGCTTGTTTGGTTCTTTTGGGAGGGTGAACACATTTAGTAATATAGGTGCTATAATAAGTGTCTTAGTGGTAGTTGCTTTCTGCTATAAACCATGTTGATAGCCTTTCGTTCATATAAGCTTGCATGTCATCTTTTCCTACACTTGCGGAGTACGACATGTACTCACGCTTGCTATTTTCTCTACAATCATGATATGCTGCTCAGAGAGTGAAGATGAACCACTTGGAGATGATGGTGAAGGCTAAGCTTGTGGAGCCCCCGGTCGACTGCCTGTGGCGTTATGGAGCCGTCCGCTAGCGTTTGTATTTCTTTTAGTCCTTTGAGACATTTATTGTAATATTTAAACGATGTAATTATGACATTGGTTATCTGTTTTACTTTACTTTGTCCTATATGTGTGAAACTTGATCCTGGGCACACATATAGATGAGCATTCGGTTTTGGCTTTAAAACCGGGTGTGACAGAGTGGTATCAGAGCCGTGTCGACCGTAGGACGCAAGCTTAGATAGAATGGTTGCCCAAACTATTATTTTCAAAGCTATTTTGAAAAATCTGACTTGTATGCTCCTCAGATCTTACTATTTTCTCTTCTCAACTTACCTATTCTTTCTCAATTTCATAAATTTATTTTATCCTTTCTATCTTCCAGAGCATCATTATTAACCATAGGAGTTTGCCCCAGTCTTCTTAATAACGTTGTAGAGCATTGTTGCTTGAGTGTGGTGTGCTTTGTATTGATTTGGATCTTTGTTTGAGTGGTGATGTGTTGTGAAGCGCTTGCCTTTACAATGACATCCTTCCTAATGTAAACATCGATAGGGTTAGTTTAGTTGGGTTCCCTTTTCCATCCTTCTTCCATCCTTGGCCCTTGTTTGGTCTTTCCTTTTCCCTTTGGCATTGTCCTAGTTTGAAGAAAAGGGATGCAAAGTAATTCTTTCACATGGTGCCAATACAACAATGAAAAAGATGGTAAAGGAATATTGATGCAAGATTCCAAGTGCTAACTTATGTGGGGTAGAGCTCACTCCTAACCTCACTTTGGAGTGGATCGAATATGCATGCTCAAGGAAAAGTCGCCGAGTTGAAAAATGAGAAGCCATGTTGCCCATCCTATACTCTGTTTTCTTGCTAGCCTCATCGAATCTCGGGACGAGATTCTTGTTAAGTGGGGTAGTTTGTCACACCCCAAAATTTCTAATTTTGGAATGTGACTATAATTTCACTAAATTTTAAAAGATTTTGAAATAGATTAAAATTTTCTTAGATTTATTTAGGATGTTAACAATTCTCTTTAGGCAAAAGAACTATTTTCTAAAGCAAATAATCAATTTAGGTTATATTATAAATGTTTGTTGCATTCATGCTGGTTAGATGCATGTAGGATTTTCTTTGTATGGAAAGTATTTAAAAAAAAACCCCGATTAGAATTTGTTTTCTTTTAATCTAGGAAATAGAAACGAGAAATATAATCCGCAGCGAGGCCTTGTGTCAATTCCTTTTGCTCGACTCATTTCTTCTCTTCCGTTGGTGTTATTTTCTATTCCCGCCCAAAAGGTTTCCTCCATCTTTCGCCCATGTTCGAGCCGGAGTCCACTACAGCCACTTGTCATGCCATATATGCCCTAGCCCCAACCCATGCGGCCCTAAATCCTAAACACAATCGCCGCCATTCCGCCATTGGAGTCAAACTCGAACTCCTCAACGCCTCACAATGAGCCGCTCCGCCTCCGCCTTTGATGAGTTTGCGTGCAGCTATACCATGTCCTATCCCTTAAGATCAATGACCAGTACCGTCTCTCTTTCCGCTCGTTGTTGTCTACCTGTCCAGCACATGTTACCGGCAACACCATCTATGTTCAGCCCACCTACCATATGTGCTGAAATGGAAAGAGACAAACAATTAAATACCGCCAATCAATGCTTTTATTGCCTTCCTTTCTTTCTCTACCTCTTTCCTAAGCAACCAGCCCTCCTCCCCTATAAATCCAGGCCCTCCCCACGTCCTCCCCATTGCCCTCAAACACAAACAACGCCGCCAGGCTGCTGCCGCCGCTCCCTGCACTCGCGCCCAGCCACGTCGCCCCTGTTGGCATCCGCGTTCCCGGCGATCTACCCAATCAAACACCGCCAAAATTTACCAGGAGGTGCGCCTTGTTGTCCTCTACAACATACCTGAAGATCTCGGCGAGATCTGCCCCGACGCGACCAGGATCTGCTGCACCGTCATCACTGCCCTCCAGATCTGGATGCGCCCAGCGCCTGATGGTAATTCTATTCGATGTTCCTGTCGATTCCTGCCTTTCTTTAGTCCCTAAACCATACACACGCGTGTTCCATCAAGTTGTCTTCGTCCTCACAGGAGGGATTCCCTTGATCTGCATCGAAGCCACCAGGAACGCGATCCAAACGGACATCGCCGCTGCAGGACCACGTCATGTTCTAACAGGTCGATCTCCTTCTCTTTTCTGTTACTGTCCAAACCGTCTTGTCAGAACGTGTTCTAGAGGGTCCTGAATATTTCTGTTCAAATCTTATATCATATCATGCTGCCAATCCACGGGAACGCTCACGTTTATCCTGTTCAAGCGTGTCTGTTTTTCCTGTTTAGTCCTGAAAACTTGAAAACGTCATAACTTTTTAGTCGTAGCTTTGTTTTCAGCGATTCTTGCGCTCAAATGATCGTAGAGACGAGCACTTTCTGTTAGTGCTGTTTTTGTAGTCTTTAGATGATGTTTGGTGTACTGTTCTGAATTGTTTGTGTTTGTTGCTTTGTATGTTATCGGTAAATAGAGAACGCGCGTTCAAGAACCGCCAAGATGAAGATGAAGAACTTGAAGGCTCTGAGCAGCAGCAACCAAATTGAGGCAAGTGTCCTTGACGCATTTTGATCCTATTTGCTTTCTCCCTCTAGTTTAGTTTGCATTGCGTTTAATTTGAATCCTATGAGTCTATACCATGTTCCTTATCATTCCTTGTCGCCTGGGTGTGGTAGATGATAGTTTTTTGGTTGGGTAGGTCATGCTTAGCCTGCTGTTTTGGTTGGGTTAATGTTAATTTTGCTAATAATCTTGACTAATGGTTCACTTGCACGTTAATTATGGGGATGGTGTAACCTTTTTAGCAACATGGAATTTAGGTGTGCTGTAGCTTGAGCAAGTTGGAAGTTTGATGATGGTGCAGCATGCACGAGACTTTGGTTTGTGTTAGTCTTGCTCAAGCTAGCTAAGGACCGGTTCGTGGAGCGACAACCCAGGATTTACAGTGCCATCACAAGGCTGCTATGGAACAGCTTGGCTGATTAATTAGGAGTTCTCCCAGTTTTGTATGAGCATGTTGGAGGCGCGGGGACGGACAGGGTACTTAAAGGTAGTCTTATGACCCGCAAGGCACAAGAGGGGGCTCTTGGGTGGACAGGTTACTTAAAGGTAGTCCCCCATCGGTGGAACCTTAGTGGCGAGTACATGCTGGGAGACCCTTTGTAAAAGCCTCGTAGTGATCTCCTGGCCGCACACCTAAGGAAGTGTGCATGTGCTTGGCCGGCATCGGCATAAAGGAGACTTTAGTCCATCTGGCAACAGAGGACGAAATCACGACTTGTGGGTAAAGTGGTACAACCTCTGCAGAGTGTAAAACTGTCATGACAGCCGTGCTCACGGTCAAGAGCGACCTGGATCCTCACATGATTAGTGGCCTTTGGTTGGGAATGGTCAGTCGGTTGGTTGGTTTGGATGGTTTCCCGTTTGGAGCCATGGTTGGTTTTGGTTCAGTTAGAACCTAGTTGCTTGTTTGGTTCTTTTGGGAGGGTGAACACATTTAGTAATATAGGTGCTATAATAAGTGTCTTAGTGGTAGTTGCTTTCTGCTATAAACCATGTTGATAGCCTTTCGTTCATATAAGCTTGCATGTCATCTTTTCCTACACTTGCGGAGTACGACATGTACTCACGCTTGCTATTTTCTCTACAATCATGATATGCTGCTCAGAGAGTGAAGATGAACCACTTGGAGATGATGGTGAAGGCTAAGCTTGTGGAGCCCCCGGTCGACTGCCTGTGGCGTTATGGAGCCGTCCGCTAGCGTTTGTATTTCTTTTAGTCCTTTGAGACATTTATTGTAATATTTAAACGATGTAATTATGACATTGGTTATCTGTTTTACTTTACTTTGTCCTATATGTGTGAAACTTGATCCTGGGCACACATATAGATGAGCATTCGGTTTTGGCTTTAAAACCGGGTGTGACAAAAAATATAGTGTGGAACAAGAGGTAAAGACGGCATAAATGTTTCAAGGTATGACAAAATTAGCAAAGCTGCATTAGGATTCTTAGGAGATATGAACGAGAATAGTTTAATAACCTATATAGCTCCAGGCTTAATTATGCCTATCAAAGAATTCATAGAAAAGATGAGTTTTGGTTTTTAGACCAAAGGTTATGAAGACTTTAAAGGAACAAACATGCTGGTAATCAAAGAATTTATTGGAAGGCTAACAAATAATGGCAGGACTAAATACGAGGTAAATGTGAATAATGTAATCGAAAGTATGCAATCAAAAGGTATAAATTTTATGAGTCCGTTAAAAATAAGTTCTGAAGAGAGCGCAGGAGAAGAATGGAATATAAGTGATTTAATAGAGAAAAAGACTCTGAAGCAACCTAAAGATTATATTAGCTATGACAATAACAAGGGAGAAACTAGCATCAGATTCATGAATTGTAAGACAAGATCATTAGATGATACATACTCTGTTATGTCAGAACAGGAAATTGAAAATAGCAGAAGACATAGTGTCTCAGAATTTATGGAGAAGCCTGATATAGACACAGCAATAAGATATTACGAAGATAAGTTGAAACAAATAAATGCAGAATATAGCACCTCTATGTTAAGTGAATGGTCAAAAATAAGAGACAAAGAACTTTATTTTTATAGAGAGCTAGCAAGGTTACAAAAGTTGACAAAAATAAAGAAATCCCTGCAGAAAGCCCACAAGTAATTAATCTACCTAATAAGATTAAAGAAGAAAAGACAGATTGCTCTAAGAAACAGCTAGTAGCCTATAATAGCAAAGATAAGTCTATATCTAATTCTAAGCTGATAAGCGAAGAAGGGCAATGGGATATGAATGACAAATTATTATTAGAAAACTACGAAGAAGAAGAAGAAGAATTAGCAAATAAATTATATGATGAACTACAAACCAAAAATGATGCTGAAGACTATAATAACTTTATAGACTCATTAGATGACATTGGGCTACATAATTTAAAAAATGCTATGGAAGATATGGACGTAGCTTCAGGCTCCACCAAAAGAAAAAGATATGGTGAAGACACTATGAAAAGTGAAGGAGAAAGACCCACTAGAGCCTCAGGAGCATGGCCACCTGAAAGAGAAGATTTCTCGTATAGCTATATCCTAGGACAATATGCATATATGGGTCCTAAAAGAAGAAATTTTGAACAAACTATAAAATTCAAAATGATAAAAGTGATGGAGCAATACTAAATTTGGTTGTGCATGATCCTATTGATTGGCCAAATATTCTAAGCATTTGGAAAGGTTTAATAGTTCAAAAACACATACTAAATAGATACGAAGAGGGGGCAGCCCTCGGGCCGATCATCCAATTCGCTCTGACGATCCAGGCATGGTTCAGTAGTCAAAGCAACTTCATCACTTTCGTGTACCAGCAAGGGAATTGGCAGGAACCAAACCAACCTTAGTTGCCCCTCGGTAGAGTGAGTCTACTTAGCGAAAGAATTGGATTGGTACGATAGGATTGACCCGAGCGGAAAAGTGAGGGGACGGGTTGCCGAGCCTTAGAAGACATGATAACATATTTAGAAACATTTTTAGGAGAATCAGTAAAGATTTTATGGGAACAATGGGTAGAAACGTACCCTAATAAATATGAAGAACTAAAGAAAGCAGGAAATAATCTGTATAACTTTGCAAACATAATATCACATATTATTATAGCAGAAGACCAAGAATTGGGGAGCACTGCCCTACAAAATGAAAGGCTAAGGGAAATAGAAAAGCTAACTTTGACAAACTGGAAAGGTATAAAATAATTCTCACAGCATTATCTATACAATGCTACCACTGCAACGCAAGGATTTAATCCAGGGGTTGTAGAAAGATATTTTAATAGGTTACCAGATCCCTTAGGAAGCATGATATTTGAAGAATATAAATGAGACACGCAGGGACAAACAATTAATATATCCCAAGCCATAACTTTTGTCATTAAAAAATTAAAGAAAATATGTACGAATATACAAGCTCAACGATCTATGAAGCATTCAGATTATAATTCTTGCAATAAAATAGTTCAAATACCTTTAACATATGGAGAAGAAAGACTTAGAAATAAAAAAATTCATAAACCAGAAGATATAACAATCCTAGGACAAAAAGAATGTATTTCCTTCGAAGATCTAATAACAGACCGCCATTTTTGCATAAAAGAAATGTAAGGAGATATAATCCTAGAAAGAATTATGATAAAACATGCAGATATTTTATATGTAATTCACCAGATCATCTAAGTAAAACTTGTCTAATAATGACCAAAAAAGATACTCTAGCAAATATGAAGAGCAAGAGAAGGTATTTATAGTAGACAGTGTGAATGAGAATATATTAATGTGTAATGATGAAATAAAAGATTATTGATCAATATATTCTATCACAAAAACAGATGAGATAGAAAATATTGAACTCGAATATGAAATAAGTGATGATGAAATGGACTTAGTAGATGAATTAGTAGGTTTAAAAATTGAGATGATGAATCAATCAGTTTGTGAACATGATTGGATTAGGCGAAAAGAGGACTATAATATAAAATGTGTCTTTTGCATATATTATCCAAGTCAAGACAATAGAGCAACCTATAGCGCATGTCTGAGACAAGCATGTGGTGAATGTCTAAAGGCAAAGAAACAAAATTGAAAAAATGAAGTAGAATTTGAACCAGATGATAGAATACACTCTTGTAGAGTGAGAATACCGCTCCTTGCTTATGTCTCTGTATTGTACAGATGTCTGAAAGCAGTAGTGAAGACTCTAGTGATGAGGATGAAAACATTTTTAAACTGCTGCAAGCAGGAGCTGAAATTGCTCAAAAATATTTTGACCTGTACCTACATAAAGCAGAGCCAAGGACATGACAACTAAGTAGCATAGGGTAGCTGAATGAGACATTGAGTACTGGCAGAAACAGCCTTTAATTTGGTTGGTGGGACGTGGTCCGTCGGCAGCTGCATCGACCTAACTCATTGCTTGGAACAAATGCTACCTGTTGCCGCTTCAGTATTCGATGACATAGTGATGGGACAATGATTGATTCACAAGCAATAATGCACACTGCCCAACCCATGGATTGGGACCCAAGACCATTAAGGTGTGGGCTCCCCATCGCCTGACCCCTCGAGGGGCTTCCACGTCTCGCCCGACCCCACGGAGGGGGACTCGGGATAGTTACAATTCGCCTGACCCCCGCGATGGGGTCCCGGGCCGGTCGAACCTCACCCGACTCCTCGGGCTATAGGCGCGGTTCACCCGAGAGCTGTCCTTGACCATGGGACCCACAGCGCACTCAGGCGCACCCGATCAGATCCAACGCTCACCCAACCAAAGGGGAGTTGTTGCTCGCAGTTGTTGCGGGCCGCGTGGGCCGCGTAGTGCAGCCCATGCCTGCGATGCGACCGCCCGCACTGTGTTCGCTAAAGTGCGGCCTGCGCACATTGACAAATGACGACAGTCCTCACAACACCGGTCAATCAACTCTACAGTCATCTCCTCCTGCATGGAACAGGAGTAGGAAATGCTGCAGTGACACTTCGAGTGGACATTCCACACTGCCATCTTCCACAGTGCCACGCAAGACCAGGGAGGACGTCATTAGTCACCGTTTTCCCGCGTTTTCCCTCCCTCACCTCACGTGTGAGCCATCTTTTGCACTTGGACTATAAAAGGGCAGAGTGGACGATGAGGACCGGGAAGGGGGGGGGGGGGATCGATCTCACCCTTCTCTACAAGCACACACATGCTCAAGAACATAGAGACTTGGGATCTTCGTCCCTCTCTTGCCCACTTGTAGCCCCTACTACATGTCTATTCAGTACAACCACGCATGAACTGGATGTAGGGTTTCTTATGCCCAAACCAATATAGATCGTTATGTTCTTACTCCCACCATCAGAAGCTTATCATGCAGTTAGAAATTTACTACTCGGATGGTTTCTTAACATTGACACTATCTGTTGGGGAAATAGCTGCGACTACAAACAGCGAAGGACCAGGCGACACGAGAAGGGTAAAGCCTAACAGAAGACGAAGCAAGAGCCCGACGCGAAGATAACGAGAGCAGTGCCGAAGCCTCCATGACACGAACGAAGGTTGATAGGCAGAGGCAAAGCTGAGCCCACTATGAAAGTGTGTAACAGAATTGCCTAATGGCATAGTTGTAAATATGGTCTTCTCTCCCCCTATAAATATGGAGGGAAGACCCCCTGTAATGACATCTGTTTTTCGGGCCTCGAGCCAAAGACACATCATTTACTCTGTCCACTTTTCTTTGTCGTCCCTCAACCCCTTCGCCCAGCACCGCGGACGACTGAGGGCTTCGGAACAACGCATAACGTAAGACCCGAGGAACAGCCTGGGCAGTTGAACCTAATCCAGCATCGCGGACATTTCAGGAGGGCTTCGCCAAGGAGCTCGAGGACTACAAGGTGTTGAAAAGGCCTCGTCAGGAACTATCCGAGCGCCGTAAACGCCAGGAGGGCTTCGGAAGGACGTAATCATTTCATATATTTCGTTGGAGGGCTTCCCCGAGTCCAATAAAGACCTTCGATCCCCCAACATTTGGCGCCGTCACGAGGGGCGAACCCACGACCACATTTACAATTCAAGATGGCAAAAGGCAAGTCAACAGATGCCGAAATACAACGCACTGAAGATTGAAGAAAAAAGATCGGCTGACAAGACAAGAGAAGGCTAGTATCGCGAAGGAAAAAGAATCACGGGCCGAACCCACGAGCAAAGGGAAACAAAAAAGACTGCAAGAGCAAGAGCAAAGCTAAAGGCACAGGAGCAAACATCACCAATCGCCTAAAAGAAGAATCCTTCAAAGACCAAAACAGGCAGCGAAGGAAATTTGATATAAAAAAGCAAACATCCAGGGCAACCAATCAGCGAAGGCGGGACAACAATAGAAGACAAAGCATATGAGGACACCAAAAACATCGCCAGAAGAAGCTGAGTTACTTAGGAAACTTGATTTACAAGCAACCAGCCAAGTATCGAAGGTCGAAAGAAGTCATACAAACAATAATACAAATCAAAGAAGAACACCAGGCTACAAGCTACTTCTTAGTCTTACTACGAGTATGACTAGCAACTTCGGAACATCGCGAAGGCATAGCCGGTGGTTCGTCAGGACCTTCGTCATCACTGATGATAATTACACCTGGAGGAACAACAACAAGAGGAACCGAATGCGCAGGAACATCAACAAGAGCATTCCTCCTTGTTAGTCGATCAAGCTCCTCGAAGTGATCCACAAGATCTTGAGGAAGAGAATCTCCACGCTTGAAGCCGCCTCGTGTAAGCTCCTTCACAATGCCACGAGGAAGTCGATCCCATAAAGACTCCATAGTCAAGAAAAGCGGCGAAAAACAAGCCAGGCAATCAGGAGCAGCTATGTATATATATATAGCAAGGAGGAACATTCTGGAAGAAAATACAAAATGATATTTTATATATCTCAAAAGAAATGAAGCCTTGTCGTATCCAAAGACAAGATGACAAAGTTCGCCTGAAAAGGCAGAGAAAGGTGTAGCCTTCGATAAGCAGAACCGAAGGCTTCACCCGAAAAAACGCTGACGAAGACTTCACCCAATCAAGGCTGCAAAGCCACATTCAAAAAGGAAAAATAGTAATCTTCGAAAAAAGATTACGAATGTACTATGACTGGCAAAAGCCAAAATCTCGAACAAAAAAAAAAGGAAAGACCTTCGCCAAGTGTATGCGAAGCTTCTTCTTGAAATTCGAAGGATAGCATTCTCAATAACCAATCGCCAGGAGAACAAGAACCTTGACAGAGTCAAGATGATAAAAGTTCGCCTCCAACAGGCAGAAATAAAGCTTCGCCAAAAAGTCAGGTGAAGCAAAAAGAAAACAGCGGTAAAACTTCTGCGAAAAGATCGCAAAGATATCAACTGTTGAAGGCACCAAAGCCAATAAAAATATATAGTATCCTTTATTCAAGAATACGAAGTAACTATAGAGGCCTTTGCTGAGAAACGCGAAGCCGTATACCTTCAAACAAAAACAACACACAGCTACCTTCGCTAAAGAACTGCGGAGCAGCTGACACAGGCCCTTGATAAAGAAATCAAGGTTAAATACAGGGAGTATTCTCCCGTAAAAATTACGAGGGAAACTATCTACAATATGTACGTCATCGCCCTTCGCAAGAGAAGGGGCAGAACAATAAGAGTTCTTCGATTGAGAACTATAGAGACGCCTTCAAAAAGCCCAGGTTGTAATAACCTAGAGCAAGTCAAAAGCTTCGACTCGGGAGGGCCCGAAGTGATAACCTGAAGAAGACGACAACCCTAGTAAGGGTGGTTCACGGAGTACCTGTTTTAAACAAGGGTCCCAGAAACAATCTGAGATTGCAGCCTGCTGATGCTAAATCCAAAATAGCACTCATCGCGAACGCAAAGGATGTCAAAGAAAATAACAGCCTTCGCATGAATTAGCGAAGCTAGTTTCTCACGAACAGATCTGAAAAAATCATGGTAATGATACAACCACGACATTAATGCTTCACACGCGGAAAAGCATACAGATAGATGACAAAAATAGCGCATAAGACGCCCTTCGGACTATAAGCGCGAAGGCACTTCATGCAAGGCTACGAAAATTCGAAAGCTCAATACAGAGTTCGAAGTCATCGTAAAATAAGACATAAAAATGATATTTGATGCGAAATGGATCGCGAAGGTGATTTACAAAGCATCCGTTTCGCAACAAAAAAGTATCTACTCAGATACAAGCTGAACAACCAAAAGCAATATCTACACGCCAACATGGTGAACATAATCAGGAAGGCCCTTCGGGGAGGTCAGGAACAACCATTTTGACTCTCTTCCACCAGAACTCATCAATCAGACTAAGGCACCTAGCTTCAACTGTGCCGTAACCGCTGCCAGGATCAGAGACCTTCGCTGAGAAGCTTGGTTGAGCAACGACCTCAATAGCGTCACTACCATTGCAAAGGAAGCTATGAAGAAGGTCTTGGATCATAAGTATCACGGCATCATAAGAGTAATCATGACAAACTCCTATAAATCCCTTCAGGTTGACGCGAAGCCACTCTCTAACATCCTCTGGCGATGCATCTTCCGAAAGGTTATCATAACCCGCTCCAACAGCGTGAAGTAATTCTTTAAGAAGACCACAGAAGCTAAGAGATGCAACATAGCTAGCATCCGAGAGTTTCACCTTTGACTCAGCGAGGTCAGATAGGCGTGAGGAAAGGAACTTACAGAAAAGTTCCTCTTTCTCAAGCAACAACTTCTTACGACAAATGGTCTTCTCCATAAGAGATATATATCCCACATGTCCCGATTCAGTGCTGCGAAGGGATGCAGATCACGTTCCAATCTTGAAACAGCAGAAGACGAAACCCTTAATGCTTCATCTGCCTTAGCAATAGAAGCCTCAAGAGAGGATATTTTGGAAATCTCGTCTTTTGAAGGCAAGCTTTGACGGGCACAAGCCTAAGTAAGGGTGATAGACTGTAGAAACAAAGGAAAAGCATAAGAGCAAGAAAATACTCGAAGCATCGCATAAAAAAAACACAAAAGACTCTTAGTCTAACCTTGAATTGATGAGCAATCAAAGAGCGAAGAAGGACTCCGGAGTCAAGATTTGAAAGACCAAGTTCCACTTTTGGAAGCCGAAGCTTCTGAGCAAAAGAGCTAAGAGGGCCCACATCTTGAAGGTCCACTTTCAGAGAAGACAAGATAGTCTGGATGTCTATTTCTCCAACCCCAGAATCCAAAGATCCTAAACAAAAGAAAAACAAACAGGCGAAGGTAAGGCTCGAAGGAAGCCAAATTCACATAAAAGAAAAAAAAAAGAGAAGAAGAAGAGTGATAACAGATGAAGGAATACATACCACGGGAACAGCCAAGAGGATACGAAGCATGTTGTATATCACCCGAAGGTAGTAAAGAAGAAACAGCTTCGCTGGGAACGACATCTGTCACCACAAGCTCACCAAATTTGCGTTTGCCAAGAAGACTACTGAACGAAGCCTTTTTTGGTAAAGCAAAGCTGCTTTTCACTCCAGAGCAAGAAGCCAAAGAACCTGCGAAGGGGTTTTGACAAGCGTTCTCAGAATCAACAACCTTTCCAGTTTGAGCATCAATTGATAAACCGAAATCGGCAAGCGAGAAGCTACATAAATCCGTCAAAGGCATAACAGAAGAAGCATCTTGACAAATAACGGGATCTTCAGCCAAAGGGGCAGAATCCGGAGCAATAGCAGGTGAAGGCTCTTCAAAGATCGTAATACGAAGGGGTCAAAAGACAACCTCTGGCAGGGGATGGAATCTCAACATCCCTCGGAGCTGAATGAATTTCCGGAGTCTCAATGTGGGTAGTGGAAGAGCCCATTTCAATAGTCGAAGCTGGAGAAACACTGAAATAGGGAGGACCACTCACAACTGGCTCCAGAGAAGCTTCGTTGTCAGAATGAGAGTCTTCGGGATAAGGATACTCAGACTGAAAGGTATCCAAGCCCAGATAAACCCTGTTTATTCCACGACCAATCCCCCTTCGGGATCGCTCAACCCATTCTTTCTAAGAGAACTTTCCAAGAAAAGAAGTGACTCGATCTTGGGCTGACCAGAGGGTAAAACCTACAAAAAATGAAACCAAGTTAGCAAAGAGAAGCAATAACAAAAAAAAAAGAAGAAGAAAATGAGAGAAGAGAATAAGAAAGAAGAGACAAGTAAGCGAAGGCTACAAGAGAAAAAAGAGGCCATACGAGGCCCTGGATTTGAAGAGAAAGGTGGCACTTTTAAGCCAAGTATATTTTTTGGTAAGAAACGAGAAGGCCGCCAACCATCTCGAGAAAGCGGGCGAACGTCGGCAGCGAAGCATTCCTCTAAAATCTCCCGAAGGGTCATCTTTTCGCTAACCCTCAGGAAAGCCTCAAGAGACCGAGAAACATCAAGATTCATAAAAGGCTCGAAGTTGTTAATAATACGAATATCAACAGCTTTCCCAGCATTGAACTCGAAGGGCGAAACGCAGTAGTAAAACCAATCCTTTACCCATTCGCGAAAAGGCGGTGGCTCAAAGCTGGGAAGTGGAGTCACGAACCCCTCCCTAGTCACAAAGTCAACAGCACCGAAGCACGAACTAATCTGACGTTGGTGGTCATAAACAGGAGTATGATGAGCTTGATACACTCGGTAGAAGGCATGAGAATGTGGATTGACACCTTCGCTCATACAAGCCCAAGCAAAAGCAGAAATAGTTGCAACAGCAACTGGTGTAAGATGATGAAGTTGCAGATGGTACAAAGAGAGAACACGAGAAAAAAAGCGCGAAGGTGAGAAGGACAAACCGGCATCTAAGAAAGATGAAAATACTACGACTTCGTCAGGATTTGGGTTCAGGAAGTTATCAGGCTTCTGCTTCGGACCAAAGAAGGGAAGTCGATATAAATCAATGTCAAGAAGCCCAGATTCGGAGTAGTGTTTCAAGTTACCCTTGTCACGAGAGGTATGTATAAACCTCGTGAAGGAGTAATTCGCTCGAAGGGAGTTGAAACCCCTAGGCAAAGCCACGGATTTCCGCCGAGCCATCGGAATAGAAAGACAAGTACCTTCAGAAGATGTGACGTCAGCAAAGAAGGCTCAGCAGTAAAAACGAGAGATGAATAATGAACGTGAAAGCGACTCGTATTTAAAGACCAAGGGAGGACCATGGACGAAGAAGTAAAAACAAACGGAACAAGGACACAACCGCAAAAAATATAATGAGTTAAATAATCCAGCAAATAAGACAAATAACGTCACAGCCAAAAATAACTGTCTCAAGGAATACCTTCACTATTTCTTTTAACAGTTGAGGGCTAATGTTGGGGAAATAGCTACGACTACAAACAGCGAAGGACCAGGCAACACGAGAAGGGTAAAGCCTAATAGAAGACGAAGCAAGAGCCCGACGCGAAGATAACGAGAGCAGTGCCGAAGGCTCCATGACGCGAGCGAAGGGCATGTGATACCTCGCAAAGGTCACCAAGGAAGTAGCGAAGGTTGACAGGCAGAGGCAAAGCTGAGCCCACTATGAAAGAGTGTAACAGAATTGCCTACTGGCATAGTTGTAATTATGGTCTTCTCTCCCCCTATAAATATGGAGGGAAGACCCCCTGTAATGACATCTGTTTTTCGGGCCTCGAGCCAAAGACACATCATTTACTCTGTCCACTTTTCTTTGTCGTTCCTCAACCCCTTCGCCCAGCACCGCAGAAGACTGAGGGCTTCGGAACAACGCATAACGTAAGACCCGAGGAACAGCCTGGGCAGTTGAACCTAATCCAGCATCGCGGACATTTCAAGAGGGCTTCGCCAAGGAGATCGAGGACTACGAGGTGTTGAAAAGGACTCGTCAGGAACTATCCGAGTGCCGTAAACGCCAGGAGGGCTTCGCAAAGACGTAATCATTTCATATATTTCGTTGGAGGGCTTCGCCGAGTCCGATAAAGACCTTCGATCCCCCAACACTATCATTGTTTGTTCAAATGTTATGCTATTATAGACTCTCATATGTCTCTGTATTGTACAGAAGTCTAAAAGCAGTAGTGAAGACTCTAGTGTTGGGGGATCGAAGGTCTTGATGGGACAGATCGAAGCCCTCCAACGGTTGATGGGAATGTTCTGTTTCTGGCGAAGCCCTCGAAGGTTGTCGATGCCTTCGAATCACCTCGCGAAGCCCTCCTCGCTTGTCGTTGTTGCCTTCTGGTTGGAGCGAAGCCCTCTTTTCTGGTCCGCGATGCCAGACGAAGGGGTTCTTGCTCAGGTTCCCTGCAGTTTTGCTGCGCGAAGCTCTCCTTCACCCGCGATGCCGGGCGAAGGGGTCAAGTGATTAGAGAGGTTTGAATACGGTGCGAATGATTCCTCCTTTGGCTCGTGGCCGAAAAACAGATGTCATTACAGGATTATCTCCCTCCATATTTATAAGGGGAAGAGTGATCATATTTACATGTATGCCATTGGCTGCATTAGCACGGCTCTTAGCCTGATAGTTTGACTTGAGCGTTGTTTTTGCGCTGTCTGCTTCTATGTTTTGTCTTCGCCATTGGCTGTCGGTCTTCGCGTGGGTCGGAGGGGGCTTCGGTGTAGTCCCCAACATTAGCCCTCAATTGGTGATGTGTTATTAGTGTAGCTAAAACCAGAAGCAATTTTATTGATCAATTTTTGACTGCAACGTGCGCCTTTCTGACCCATACACGTGTCTTGTCGTTTTCATTCCGTACTTCTTTTCCGTTCCCGATAGCCGTTTCCCTTCTATATATCTTCATCGTGGGCGTGCTATTCCTTCAATCGAATGCTTTGCGCGTCTTTTTTCCTTTTGCTATTCCAATTCTTTTCGCAGTAGGAGATCCTTTTCCTTCGTTCATTTTCAAGATGTCTGGTAGCCGAAGGTCTAGCGAAGAGCAAGCTATGAAGAAGCTGAAAACTCACAAGACCTGGTCGAAGGACTGCTCCGATAAGGCTATTAGTGAAGCTAATGTTACGGCTTTGAGTGCTGCTGTTCCTTCGGCGAATCAGCCGAAGACTTCACATTCAGCGAAACCTTCCTTTGCTTTCAAGCCTCCGGTGATTCGTTCCGCATTAGACTTGTTCTCTATTCCGGAGGATGGTGGTAGTAATTCTTCTGGGTCTACGGCTCAGTCTGTCCCCAAGAAAGTCGTTTCGAAGGGCTCTTCTTCTGTTGCAAAGGATATTTCTGCTTCTACTGTTGACGTTCGTGATGCCAGTGCCGCTGAGAAGGCCAAGATTCAGGACAAGGCTTTCAAGGGCGTTGATTCTGTTTTTGCTAAGTCCGGATAGAAGGCTAAGATCCAGGACAAGACCTGTGTTGACGGTCCTGATGTTCCTCCTGTTGCCCCTGTTCATAATGAAGGGGTAGCCGAAGCTTCTGCTCAAGGTTGTCTCTCATCTCTTAGTGTGATTGGGCTTCGTCAAATTGCTGATAACTTGAGACCTCTTACAGATCGTTCCCAGGTTCAACTACCTTCGGAGCCAGATGTTGTGCTTCGTGAGCTCCTTAGCCCCTTAGCAGGTGGTGATCTTTTCCTACACTCAGTCTTTGAAGCAATGCTTGGAGAGTTTCTCCCTTTTGACATGACTTTTGATTCAGTCGAAGCTACTGGGGGTTCTTTAACTCTTTGTGACGACGTTCCTTCGAACACCTTCGTCATGAGTGCTAGGGCCGCTGCGCCCTTTGTTGCTGCTGCAGAGAGGCTTCGTTTTTCCCAAGTGGAGAATGAGCTCGTACTTCAGGGTGGTGATACTCTGTACAAGTCTTTACTATCTTCGCAGATGAAGGTAAGCAGTTTTAATTTTTGTTTTTTCTTAGTTGCTTGTTTTTCTAACTTCGCTCTTGTTTTCGTTAGTCGCTTCCTATTACCCAAGCCTCCCTTCGCCAGTTTAATGAGCTGACTCTGGCAAGGGCTGATCGGGACCGGCTTCGAAAGGATCTCTCAACTCTTGAATCTAAGATCAAGGAGAAAGAAGATGCTCTTGCTCTTAGTGAAAAACGTGTGGTAGATCTCTCTGTTGAGAAGGAGACCCTCGTCAAATGTACTGAAGATTTTAAGGCGAAGGTGGCTTCTCTAGAGAAACAGCTGGAGGATCTTGATTCGTCCCTTGCGAAGGCTTTGGAAGCCAACAAGGTTCTTCGCGGAAAAGTTGAAACTGCGGATCAGGAGGCGGCTTCTTTTGCTAAGGCTGAAAAGCTTCGCCTGTTGACGGATACCCAAATCAGGGTATCCTGATCTAGGATACTTAATTCTGCTAACCGTCTCAGCTTAATTGTGTAGGGCCCACAGGAACAGGCACACGACAACAGAGCGCTCGATGGGCCCACGGCCGACCCCGAGGGCACATACAAGTTCCGCCTCGCCCGACCCCCAGTCGGGCGGGCCCACGACTTCCGCCCCGCCCGACCCCGAGTCGGGTGGGGTCCACAGACTCCGCCTCGCCCGACCCCCAGTCGGGCGGGCCCACGACTTCCGCCCCGCCCGACCCCGAGTCGGGTGGGGTCCACAGACTCCGCCTCGCCCGACCCCCAGTCGGGCGGACCCCGAACTCCGCCTCGCCCGACTCCCAGTCGGGCGGGCCCACAAGCCACGCTTCGCCCGACCCCGAGTTGGGAGACTTCGTCGAGAAGATTTTCCTCTGGCAAGGAGGACAGGCATTTACGACGAGTTGCTGGGGAGCCTTAACTCTACCCAGCAACTCATATACTTGCAGGCACGCGATCTGACCTGCACAGTGACACCCGTCCCATCTCGCAGCGCCGCCTGACACCTCGAGTACAGCAGCGGGGTGGCTACGGCATCATCATCACCCTGAACAGGGACGAAGACCGGACCGGCGACAAGACGGCCGCGACAGTCTGGGTTGACATCTCGACCACCTGCCCAGCGACCAGGCTGACAGGACGCCGCCTGACTAGAGCCACAGTAGCGGATAGGGATCAGACTAGTGCGGCGCGTAGCCGCGCTGCCCACAACTCGAAAGCCCCGTTCCCATTTGTAAACCGGCTCACTCCTTGATTATAAAAGGAGAGCTGGGTGCATGAGGAGGGGAGGATCCCCGGAGAGATACAACACACACAGACATAGAGATACACACGAAGAGGCTTGGAGTCTTTCTCCTCCCTCGTCAACACTTGTAGCTCCCCTCTGCAAGTCGAAACACGAACCACCCACGAACTGGACGTAGGGCATCGATTGCCTGAACCAGTATAAACCTTGCCTCTCTCGCAAAACCCTCGCCATCATAGAAGACTGTTAGGCGCCGTAGTTACAAATTTACATGTCGGCCGGTTTCTTAACACCGACAGTTGGCGCGCCAGGTAGGGGACCTCAGCGCGTTTGACATCTTCAGTTGATGGCGAGCCATGACATCGATTGGGCTCCGGGCGCTCTCGTGTACTTCGGGAGCCTGGAGTTCATCGTGGTCCGTTATGGGGGGCTTTCGCGCGTCGAACCGCCGGCACCCCCACAAAGGGCCCTCACCCTCGCCACGTCTGCGGGCGCGGAGCTCGTGGGTATGGCGGAGTACGACTACGACAGCGACGAGGATGACCTCCTCGACTACGACTCCGACGCCGGCAGTCACCACCCTTCGCGCGAGTGCATGGTGGTGGAAGCCGGTGGAGGTAGCCGCCGCAACGTTCACGACGTGGCGGCGCAGCCAGACCCTGCAGCGGTCGCGACGACGGCGGACGCCGGAGCGGCCGCAGAAGCCGCGCCCCTGCTTGTGACACAGGCGCAGCATGAAACCCCTCCGGCGAGCGCCGACCTCCGGGAGGGCGATGACCTGGAGCGTCTGCTCCAACGCCAACACGAGCTCGCAGAAGCCGCGCGGCGGCTCAAGGAGGAGCGCGAGCGGCTCGAACACGAGGTGGCGCAGCGCCAGGCCCTGCGCGATTGGGTTGACCTCCAGGAGGTGTTCATCGGCAACTTCCAGGGCACGTACGCGCGCCCGGGGAACCCGTGGGACCTTCGGAACTGCCGACAGGGCGCCGACGAGTCCCTGAGGGACTATATCAAGCGGTTCTCCAGGCAATGCAACGCGTTACCCAATCTCGCTGACGCCGAGGTGATCTCCGCGTTCATCGCGGGCACCAGCAACGAAGGGCTCGTTCATGAGCTCGGCCGCAAGAGCCCGCGCTCCATCAAGGAGCTGCTCGACGTGGCCACCAGCTACGCCTCCGGTGAGGATGCGGTCGATGCCCTCCTTGTCGGTGTTAAGAAACCGGCCGACAAGTAAATTTGTAACTACGGCGCCTAACAATCTTCTATGATGGTGAGGGTTTTGCGAGAGAGGCAAGGTTTATACTGGTTCAGGCAATCGATGCCCTACGTCCAGTTCGTGGGTAGTTCGTGTTTCGACTTGCAGAGGGGAACTACAAGTGTTGACGAGGGAGGAGGAAGACTCCAAGCCTCTTCGTGTGTATCTCTATGTCTGTGTGTGTTGTATCTCTCCGGGGATCCCCCCTCCTCATGCACCCAGCTCTCCTTTTATAGTCAAGGAGTGAGCCGGTTTACAAATGGGAACGGGGCTTTCGGGTTGTGGGCAGCGCGGCTACGCGCCGCACTAGTCTGATCCCTAGCCGCTACTGTGGCTCTAGTCAGGCGGCGTCCTGTCAGCCTGGTCGCCGGGCAGGTGGTCGAGATGTCAACCCAGACTGTCGCGGCCGTCTTGTCGCCGGTCCGGTCTTCGTCCCTGTTCAAGGTGATGATGATGCTGTAGCCATCCCGCTGCTGTACTCGAGGTGTCAGGCGGCGCCGCGAGATGGGACGGGTGTCACTGTGCAGGTCAGATCGCGTGCCTGCAAGTATATGAGTTGCTGGGTAGAGTTAAGGCTCCCCAGCTACTCGTCGTAAATGCCTGTCCTCCTTGCCAGAGGAAAATCTTCTCGACGAAGTCTCCCAACTCGGGGTCGGGCGAAGCGCGGCTTGTGGGCCCGCCCGACTGGGAGTCGGGCGAGGCGGAGTCTGTGGACCCCACCCGACTCGGGGTCGGGCGGGGCGGAAGTCGTGGGCCCGCCCAACTGGGGGTCGGGCGAGGCGGAGTCTGTGGACCCCACCCGACTCGGGGTCGGGCGGGGCGGAAGTCATGGGCCCGCCCGACTGGGGGTCGGGCGAGGCGGAACTTGTATGTGCCCTCGGGGTCGGCCGTGGGCCCCTCGAGCGCTCTGTTGTCGTGTACCTGTTCCTGTGGGCCCTACACAATTAAGCTGAGACGGTTAGCAGGATTAAGTATCCTAGATCAGGATACCCTGATTTAGGTATCTGTCAGTAGCCCCCGAGCCTGGGCGGCGGCCGGGGGTCGTGGTCGCCGTCGAGGCTTGTCGTTATCTTTCCGAGGGTATTTTCGTACTACTCCTACCGGTGGGTGCGCGCGAGCGCACCCGCCGGGTGTAGCCCCCGAGCCTCGGTACAAGTGGTTTCCTTGTGCCGAGGGTGACAAAAAAGGTTTTCCCGAGACCACGCAGTAGGTCATTGTTTGCGAATGCGAGCCCCCGAGTCCTCGCTCGATGCGCGGATCCGTCCGAGGGTCGTTTCGTCTTTTTGTTTCGTCCGTACCCGCGCGTCTTTACGATAAGACGGGACACGCATGAGCCGGCCACGTCATTCCTCGATGGTTCGATGCGTGGTGCTCGTTTAAGCTGCAAACGGGTGTGTCCGAGTGAAGGCCTCGGCTTGCCCTTCGCGGGGGTCCGATTGAGACTAGCTGGAGTCGGCCTCATTAAGATCCGAGTTCCTGCCTTTTTCGATCGCCGACTCCTTTCGCTCGGAGTCAGTGGGCCCGATGCCCTCCCTCGATGGGAGATCAAGGTCGAGGTTTTTTAGACTCGGACTCGGACGCTACCGTCAGAGGCCCATTGTACTACGGTGTACGGGTTGCGGTCGCTGGGGACCCCTCTTTGGTGGCCCCTCACTTAGTTTTGCCCTGGAGCGGCCGTTCGAACCCTTCCGCGGGGCCGGCCTTCGAACTCCTGGGCCGGAAACTGGGCCGTCGGGGCGTTTTCAGCCCCTAGCCTTTATTACCTGTGGGCCCGGCCGGGATTCCAAGCCCGCCTGGGCCGTCATCGTGCGTCGTGGAGACGCGACGGTTCGCCTTCCGCGCGGATCGAGGCCACGATCTGTCTTCGTGCGGTAGTGGAGCAGGCCATGATGGCGGTTTTTAAGGCACCTGCACCTGTTAGATCGCGAAACAGGGGAGGCGCGGGGAACGATGCGTCGTGTGAACGCGATAACTATAAAAAGGGGGATGAGCCCAACCTCATTTGCCTTACCAGGTTTTCGCGACCTTTCGCATCCACCGCCGCTCGCCTTTGCGCAAACCGCTTCGTCTTCCTCGCCTCGCTCGCTTTCCAACCTCCCTTCGTTTCGCCGTCGCTCCGCGTCCCTCGCCCGCATTCGCCATGGCGGATTGGAGCCGGTCCAACAGCACCAAGGGGAGCCTCGATGCCCTGGTTGCGCGCGGCCTCCTGATGCCTCTCACCGCGGAGCGGGAGTGGCTGGTACCCGGGGAGGAGAGGATCCCGTCGCCGCCGGACGGCTACATTGTCTCCTTCCGCTCCTTCCACGAGCGCGGCTTCGGCATGCCGCCTCTTCCCTTCCTCCGCGGCCTGCTTCACCACTACAAGTTGGAGCTGCAGCACCTCAACCCCAACTCCATCCAGCACATCTCCGCCTTCGTCGCTTTGTGCGAAGGTTTTTTGAAGATTCGCCCCCATTTCCACCTTTTCAAGTACTTCTTCACCCTCGCGCTCCAGACCAAGAAGGACGCGGAAGGGAATCCGCGCGCCGTCCCGATCGGCTGTGCTAGCTTCCGGCTCCGGAGCACCCGGGCCCGCGAGTACATCACCATGCCCGTCACCGACACCAACAAGGGTTGGCACGAGAGGTGGTTTTACCTCAAGAACACCGCGCTCGCGCCGCTCCCGAAGTTCACCGGGCGCCTGATCGAAGAGGCGCCCGAGTGCTGGGGTTGGGGACCGGCCGCCCCTGACAAGAAGAAGTTGGCCGACCTCTTGGGTATGATCGACAAACTCAAGAGGGGCGGCGTTGCGGGCGTCGGGGTCATTGGCGCCTACCACGTCAGGAGGCTTGCGCCGCTCCAAGACCGGCGCCTCCCCATGTGGGAGATGGGCCGCGACTTTGCGTGGGAGGGGACCTGCATGGTGGACCCCCACGCGGAGCCGCGGATTTCCGTCCGAGAGCTGAAGGCCCGGCTCTCGGAGGCGATGGGGAAGGCAGCGGCGGATTGGGATAGCTTTGACTATCCGATCCCGGGCCACCCGCCGATGCTTCCGGAGCAGGGGGCCCTACAATTCGTAAGTTTTTAGGTTTGGTTTCGATCCCGATTCGGCGTTGTTTCGATTTTTCCGATTTTTCGCTTATACACTTTTTCTTGGATTTAGACTGGCGTCGCCTTCCTTCCTTCTGCCGCCCCTCTTCCCGAAGTCTACGACGCCGTCCGCGCGAGCAACAGGGAGCAGGCGGAGCGGCAGAAGGCCCGCAAAGACCGCGAGGACGCCAAGAAGGCGAAACGGGTGAAGAGGGAAGAGGAGAAGAGACGGCGTCGCCGCCGAGGCGACGTGGTCTCCGACTCCGAGGACGACGACGACGACGATGATGACGACGGCGGTGACGATGAGGGCGGCGATGACGGCACCGACGACGACGATGACGACCAGGTCGACTGGGATCGACTGGAAGGTCGCTCGCCGGGTCCCAACGTCGCCGGTGCTTCAGGCAGTGGGGTGCGGCAGGCTATTCGCGGCCGGCGGCTCCCCCCGCCTCCGTGGCTCTCACCCTCTCCCCCGCGAGATTGCTTCCCGTGGCGACGGCCATGGCAGGGTCACTAATGGCATCGGCCGCCGCGACGACATCGGTTGTGGTGACCGTGCCATCGGCGGCGACGAGCTCGGCGGTGGCCGCGGCGGCGACGGCATCGACGAGCGCCTCGACCGCGGCCCCTCCCACGACCACGTCCACCATAATCACCACGCTGCCACCCGCCGCGATGATGACGACCGTGGCGTCCCCCACGGCCCCGTCGGCCGTGATGACTTCGGCATCCGTGGCGGCAGTGGCGACCGCGGCGGCGTCCACGGCAGCTTCTGAAGCTTCGCCAGCCGTGGCGACCGTGGTGGCAACGGCTGCCGCCGTCTCCGCGACGGCGGCATCCTCGGCTCTGCCAGTCGCGGTGACTCCTTCGCCCGAGTCGGCGGGGACCGCCGCCGTCCCCGCGACGGCGGTTTCGGAGGCGATCGCCGCGGTGATGACCATGGCGCCCTCTGCGGGGACGACGGCTGCGGCGGCGAGTGCCCTCTTGGGCAAGAGGGCGCGTGATGAGGCTGGGTCGTCCGCCGGCCCGACCCCGAAGCGTCAGCCATTCCGGTTAGTACTTGACTTCGCTGCGTTTCTTTTACTTCTTTATTTAGTTCGCTAATCCTCTTTTGTTTCAGGGGTCCGCTGCAGGTCCTGCCACGAAAGCAGCTGCTCCGGTCCTCAGGGGTTTTGGGGACGGCGCTCGGCTCGGCGGCGAGCGCGGCGGCGCCGGCGGCAAGCACGGCGGCACCGGCAGCAAGTGTGGCGGCACCGGCAGCGAGCATGGCGGCACCGGCGGCGAGCATGGCGGCGCCGGCAGCAAGCATGGTGGCACCGGCGGCGAGCACGTCGGCAGAGGCGGCTGCAGTGGTCGCCGCGTTGATGGAGACGGGCAGCTCTGCGCTGTCCGGGCCGTCGAGGCCTCGTCTGAGCTCCACCACGCCTCCGCAGCCGCAGTCGACTTCGGGTGCGCCCACGGACGTCGATGTCCTGCGCGTCCAAGGGCCCGATGGACAGGAGCGGGTCCTCAACGAGCCGGCGGAGCGGCAACTCTGGGGCGTGCTTGGCCAGAATCAGGGCCAAGCCATTTATGCTCTGGAGACCGCGCTCCGCGCGATAAAGGCGATGGGGGCCCCAACTCAGGTGCGTACATCCTCACTCTTTTGCAGAGTCTTTTTCCCGCTTTTGTTTTGCTTATCCCTCTTCATTGTCTCAGGAACTGTCCAAGTTGAGTCGGGCCAAGTCGAACTGCATTCGCTTCCAAGAGAGCGAACGAGTTCGGCTTGATGAGGAGGGGCAGGCCGTGGTGGAGCAGGCCACACAGGCCATGCGGGAGGCCGACCAGGCCAAGCTGGAGCTGGCCGGGGCAGAGGAGAGAGCGACCGCCGCCGAAAAGAGGGCCAAGGAGGCGGAGAGAAGGGCCGAAGCGGCGGAGAAGAAAGCCGAGAAGGCGGAGGAGGACGCGGCCAAGGCACGCGAGGCGGCCGACTCCGAACGAGTGCTTCGACGGACGTCCTCCGAGTTGGTCTCCCAGCTCACCGCCCGGGTTGCCGGGTTGGAGAAGGAGGTTGACGGTAAGGTTGCTGTACCTCTGCCTTGATCCATTCGCCTCGTTGTTCGCTTGTTTGATTTTCTTGTTTATTTGGTTTTCAGCGCTCAAGGCGGACCTGGAGGTGGCACGGGGCGAGAACACCCAGCTGGAGCGGCTGCGGATCGGCGCCGAGCTTCTCGTTGACGAGCTGCAGGTGCCACAGCCGGACGGGACCACCACCCTGGAGGCGCGCCTGCTTTCCATCTCCAACCGCTTCGGTGCCCTCCGTCGTGAGAGCTTCGAGGCCGGAGTCTTCTGGACGTTGGTGATGGAGCAGACGCACTACGGCGACTCCCTCGACCTCGAGGGCTTGTCGCTGGGCATGGTGCCTGGCTTCTCCGATGAAGAGATGGAGGAGCTGAAGAAGAAAGCCGCGCCCGTCGCGGCGACGCTTGCCGGCCTCCTCGCTTCCTTCGCGTTCCCTCTGCCGTCGCCTCCGAGTGACGAGTAGTAGGAGATAGAGTAGTTAGTCGAGTTGGGCCGAGTGGCCCTTATGTAAATATAAAGAACTTGCCTTTAGTTTAGACGAAACAAGTACTTCGTTCTTTAAATTTGTGTTCGTTCGAAACTTATTCGAAATTTTAAGTGTTTTTCCCTTCGTGACTTCCTCCTCTTTCAGACCGCTTGATTGCCTTGGACCTTTCATTCGACTGACTGGTAACCCAGGCCGCTCCTAGCCGCCGAGGCGTCAGAGTCCCGAGTCGGCCAGTCGGGTCGGCCGAGAGATCGTCGACGCTCAAGTTCTGTCCGAGTCGGACCTGCACTTAGGATTTTCATGTAAATTCCTTAGCCACTGACGCGTTGTCGGCGCAATTTTCGCTCTTGGCCTTGACGCTCGTTTGTCATGGGCATTTTGGATTTTACACGGCCTTTTTTGCACACCCGCCGGGTGGAGCCCCCGAGCCGTTAGGGTCGGGGATCGGCGGTCGGCAGGCCAGGACTTGTTGTGAATTTCAAAAAGACAGAAAGAAACGAACTTTCTTTTTATTTCGTTTGCATGTCTTTGAACGATACAAAAGGAAATGGAGATACAAGCTAAGGGTAAAAACGACGTAGCTGGTCGATGTTCCATGCGTTGGCGAGTATGCGTCCGTCGGCGTTCTTGAGCTTGTAGGTTCTGGGCCGAAGCACCTCCGCAACGGTGTATGGTCCCTCCCACGGCGGAGTCAGCTTGTGCCGACCCTGATTGCCCTGCAAAAGGCGAAGAACGAGGTCGCCAACCTCGAAAGCGCGGCCTTTAACCTTTCGTTCGTGGTAACGGCGCAGCGCTTGTTGATACTTGGCGGAATGCAGGAGCGCGGCCTCTCGTGCTTCGTCGATCTGGTCGAGCGCATCCTCGAGGTAGCGCTCGTTGAGGTCCGGGTCAAACGCTTGCACCCGCGGGGCCCCATAATCCAGGTCAGTCGGCAGCACTGCCTCGGCTCCATACACCATGAAGAATGGAGTGTAGCCAGTGGCACGACTCGGCGTCGTCCTTAGGCTCCACAACACTGCATCGAGCTCTTTTGCCCACCGACCGGCAAATTTCTTGAGCTTGTTGAAGATTCTGGGCTTTAATCCTTGGAGGAACATGCCGTTT
Organism: Eragrostis curvula; assembly: GCA_007726485.1. Classification (NCBI taxonomy): domain Eukaryota; kingdom Viridiplantae; phylum Streptophyta; class Magnoliopsida; order Poales; family Poaceae; genus Eragrostis; species Eragrostis curvula. The sequence goes on from CM017442.1 coordinate 22,661,636, forward strand.
GCTCGTTCACACTGCCCATTCGTTTGGAGGTGAGAAACAGCTGCCCAGTCGACTCGGATGCCGTATTGATCGCAAAAGTTCAGGAATTTCTTCCCCGTGAACTGCGTGCCATTGTCAGTGATGATGGCATTTGGCACCCCGAATCGATGTACAATGTCGGTGAAGAACTTGACGGCTTGCGCCGAGTCAATCTTGCCGATCGGCCTGGCCTCTATCCACTTTGAGAACTTGTCAACGGCGACAAGCAAGTGGGTATAGCCTCCCGGTGCCTTTTTGAAGGGCCCAACCAGGTCCAGCCCCCACACCGCGAACGGCCAAGTAATAGGGATGGTTTGGAGGGCCTGAGCCGGCAGATGAGTTTTACGAGCATAATGCTGGCACCCTTCGCAAGTGCGCACCACTCGTTGGGCGTCGGCAACAGCGGTCGGCCAATAAAAACCGTGCCGGAATGCGTTGCCGACTAAGCTTCGTGGTGCGGCGTGATGGCCGCACGTTCCGCCATGGATATCCTGGAGTAGCTGCCTACCCTCGTCGAGAGGGATACAGCGTTGGAGGATTCCAGAGCGCCCTTTTTTATACAGCTCGCCGCCGACCATCGCAAATGTCTTGGCGCGCCTTGCGAGTCGGCGTGCCTCAGTGCGGTCGGACGGAAGCTGTTGTCGCAGGAGGTAGTCGATGAAGGGTTGCCTCCAGTCATCGCGGGACCCGGGGTCAGCCCCCGAGTCGGGCGAGGCGTCGCGGGGGTCGGCGGGAGCCCCCGAGTTTTTGTCGCGCTCGATGACCAAGGCCTCGTTGGCCTCAATCGGAGCCGGTTCTTGTGCTTGCTCTTTCGTCGGGTCGGCCGACGCAGGATCATTAATGGACGGCTTGTCTTGATCGCAGGCAAAAACGCCTGCCGGGATTACCTCCCGGTTTGATCCCAGCCTGGCCAACGAATCGGCCGTTTCGTTGTCCCGCAGTCGGAGAGGACCTCGCTGACGAAGTACACGGGCCGTTGTACCTTGAGCACCTTGCCCGACTCCGTCCGCTCCACCACCAGGGCGGTGCTGACCACCTGCGTTGTTGCCGCTATATAGAGCAACAAGGGCTCCTTCTCGGTCGGAGAGGCGAGAATCGGGGCGCTAGAGAGTCTGGCCTTGAGATGATCAAGAGCCTCTTGTGCCTCGGCTGTCCAGACGAAGTTGTCGGACTTCTTGAGGAGACGATAGAGTGGCAACCCCTTTTCCCCGAGTCGGGAAATGAATCGACTGAGTGCGGCTAAGCAGCCGGTCAAGTTCTGTACGCCTTTCAGGTTTTTGATCGGCCCCATCTTCGCGATGGCTTCGATTTTTTCTGGGTTGGCTTCGATGCCGCGTTGTGAAACGCAATATCCCAGAAGCATCCCTTTTGGGACCCCGAAAACGCATTTCTCGGGATTGAGCTTAATGCCATTCTCTCTTAGCCGTTGGAACACGGCGTTGAGATCGGCGACTAAGTTGTCGGTTCGCATGGATTTGACTACGATGTCATCCACGTACGCTTGCACGATCCGTCCGATGAGATCACCGAAACACTTGATCATACAACGTTGGTAAGTGGCGCCGGCATTCTTTAACCCAAACGGCATTGTAACGTAACAATATGAGCCGAAGGGAGTGATGAACGCCGTTGCCTCTTGATCACCGATCTTTAGTGGGATCTGGTGATAGCCCGAGTAGGCGTCTAGGAAACACAGGGTTTCGCACCCTGCGGTCCAGTCAACAATTTGGTCGATGCGTGGCAAAGGAAACGGGTCCTTTGGGCATGCCTTATTGAGACTTGTGTAGTCAACACACATCCTCCATTTCCCATTTTTCTTTTTAACAAGTACAGGATTGGAGAGCCACTCGGGGTGATACTTTTCTTTGATGAAGCCGGCGGCAAGGAGCTTTGCCAGCTCGTCGCCTATGGCTCGGCGCCTTTCCTCGTCGAATCGGCGCAACCTCTGCTTGACCGGTTTCGATCCCGGTTTGATGTTGAGGGAGTGCTCGGCGATTTCCCTTGGAATCCCTGGCATGTCCGAGGGTTTCCACGCGAAGATGTCCTTGTTGGCGCGAAGGAAATCGACGAGCGCGCTTTCCTATTTGGCAGAAAGGGTCGCCCCGATGATGACCGTCTTCCCCTCGGGGTCGGACGGGTCGAGGGGAACCTTCTTGGTGTCCTTGGATGGCTCGAACGAGCCGGAAGCCTTCTTCGGAGTCGGTGTCTCCTCGGACTCCACGCTGGCGACCTCCGGGAGGTCGGGCTTGTTGATGAGCGCCGCTGCCAGCTCACAGCACTCTACTTCACACTCGTAAGCACGTTGAACAGACGTGCTCACGGTGATGACACCTCTCGGCCCCGGCATCTTGAGCTTGAGGTAGGTGTAGTTGGGGACGGCCATGAACTTCGCGTAACATGGCCGACCAAGGATCGCGTGGTACGCGCCGGGGAAGTCCACCACGTCGAAGGTGAGGACCTCTGTGCGGTAGTTGATCGGCGTGCCGAAGGTGACGGGCAAGTCGATTGGCCCGAGCGGCATGGCCGTCTTTCCGGGCACGACCCCATGGAAGGGTGCGCCCGAAGGTCGGATGCGAGAGCGACTGACTCCCATGGCATCGAGGGTCTCTGCGTACAAAATATTTAAGCCACTACCACCATCCATCAATACCTTGGATAGGCGCTTGTTGGAGACGATGGGGTCGACGACGAGTGGGTACCGCCCCGGACGCGGCACGTACTCGGGGTGGTCGCCGCGGTCGAAGGTGATGGCCGCCTCGGACCACTTGAGGAAGGCCGGAGTCGCCGGCTCGGCGGCGTACACCTCTCGGCGCTCCAGCTTCTGGCGCCGCTTGGAGGAGCTGACTCCTTCGCCTCCGAAAATCATGAGGCAGCCGGTGGTTTTCGGAAATCCACCGTCCGCCTCCTTGTCGTCCTTCCCGTCATCCCCGGGGTCAGAATCCTTGTGGTCGGACTTCTTTGCCTTCGCGCCCAGGAACTTCAGCATGAGCCCGCAATCCTTGAGGGCGTGCTTGACGGGGTAGGCGTGGTTGGGGCACGGCGCCTCCAGCATCTTTTCGAAATGCTGGTTCTTGCCGTCGTTGTCGACGGCCGGCTTCTTCTGCTTACGCTCGACGGCCGCGACGAGTGCGTCGTTGCGGCGTTGCTGATCGCCGCCCTTCTTCTTCTTCTGCTTTTGCTTCTTGTCGTGCGGGGCAGACGGACCCGCACCGGAACTCTCATTCCGCTTTGCCTTGCCTTTGGTCCGGTGAAGGAGGGCATCGACCGCATCCTCACCGGAGGCGTAGCTGGTGGCCACGTCGAGCAGCTCCTTGATGGAGCGCGGGCTCTTGCGGCCGAGCTCATGAACGAGCCCTTCGTTGCTGGTGCCCGCGATGAACGAGGAGATCACCTCGGCGTCAGCGAGATTGGGTAACGCGTTGCATTGCCTGGAGAACCGCTTGATATAGTCCCTCAGGGACTCGTCGGCGCCCTGTCGGCAGTTCCGAAGGTCCCACGGGTTCCCCGGGCGCGCGTACGTGCCCTGGAAGTTGCCGATGAACACCTCCTGGAGGTCAACCCAATCCTGGATTGAGCCCTCCGGGAGATGCTCGAGCCACGTCCTGGCCGAGTCGGCCAAGAAGAGGGGGAGGTTGCGGATAATGAACCGTTCATCGGTGGCACCGCCGGCCTGGCACGCCAAGCGGTAGTCCTCCAGCCACAACGCGGGATTCGTCTCCCCGTTGTACTTCGTGATATTGCTGGGCGGCCGAAACCGCTGGGGGACGGGAGCCATCAAGATGGCGCGGCCAAAAGCCCGTGGGCCGGCCGGGACCGGAGCCCGAGGCTTGTCTTCCTCCGGGTCAAATCTCCCGCCACGCCGCGGAGCGTAGACAAAGTCCTCGGTTTCGCACCGTGGACCTCGCCCTTGCTCGCGGCGCCTTGCCCGCAGAATGTCGCGGGCGTCGCGGATCCTGCCGATCCGCTGATGGACCGGCGGCGCATCCCCAGTCCCACTTTGCTCGGGGGTTTGGTGGACGGAACTTTCGGGTTGTGGCCGCGGCTTGCTTGGCGTGCGGTAGGAAACGCTGGATTCCCACCGCCGTGCAGCGGAGCTTTGCTCGCGCTCGGCCTGCTGCACGGCCGCCAAGTCCAGGAGGTCCTTGAGCTCCCCCTGGATTCTTCGCTGGTCCTCGTTGGACGGTTGCGGGAGCGCGCGCAAAAGTGTCGCAGCCGCGGCGACATTCTGGCTGGGCCTGGTGTATCTGGGCACGAGGTTGCCCGCCTCGGCCAGAATCCGCTGCCGGGCTTCGCGCCCATGGGCACGCACGCGTTCGCGCAGGGCCTGGCGCTGCGCCACCTCGTGTTCGAGCCGCTCGCGCTCCTCCTTGAGCCGCCGCGCGGCTTCTGCGAGCTCGTGTTGGCGTTGGAGCAGACGCTCCAGGTCATCGCCCTCCCGGAGGTCGGCGCTCGCCGGAGGGGTTTCATGCTGCGCCTGTGTCACAAGCAGGGGCGCGGCTTCTGCGGCCGCTCCGGCGTCCGCCGTCGTTGCGGCCGCTGCAGGGTCTGGCTGCGCCGCCACGTCGTGAACGTTGCGGCGGCTACCTCCGCCGGCTTCCACCACCATGCACTCGCGCGAAGGATGGTGACTGCCGGCGTCGGAGTCGTAGTCGAGGAGGTCATCCTCGTCGCTGTCGTAGTCGTACTCCGCCATACCCACGAGCTCCGCGCCCGCGGACATGGCGAGGGTGAGGGCCCTTTGTGGGGGTGCCAGCGGTTCGACGCGCGAAAGCCCCCCATCACGGACCACGATGAACTCCAGGCTCCCGAAGTACACGAGAGCGCCCGGGGCCCAATCGATGTCGTGGCTCGCCATCAACTGAAGATGTCAAACGCGCTGAGGTCCCCTACCTGGCGCGCCAACTGTCGGTGTTAAGAAACCGGCCGACAAGTAAATTTGTAACTACGGCGCCTAACAATCTTCTATGATGGTGAGGGTTTTGCGAGAGAGGCAAGGTTTATACTGGTTCAGGCAATCGATGCCCTACGTCCAGTTCGTGGGTAGTTCGTGTTTCGACTTGCAGAGGGGAACTACAAGTGTTGACGAGGGAGGAGGAAGACTCCAAGCCTCTTCGTGTGTATCTCTATGTCTGTGTGTGTTGTATCTCTCCGGGGATCCCCCCTCCTCATGCACCCAGCTCTCCTTTTATAGTCAAGGAGTGAGCCGGTTTACAAATGGGAACGGGGCTTTCGGGTTGTGGGCAGCGCGGCTACGCGCCGCACTAGTCTGATCCCTAGCCGCTACTGTGGCTCTAGTCAGGCGGCGTCCTGTCAGCCTGGTCGCCGGGCAGGTGGTCGAGATGTCAACCCAGACTGTCGCGGCCGTCTTGTCGCCGGTCCGGTCTTCGTCCCTGTTCAAGGTGATGATGATGCCGTAGCCATCCCGCTGCTGTACTCGAGGTGTCAGGCGGCGCCGCGAGATGGGACGGGTGTCACTGTGCAGGTCAGATCGCGTGCCTGCAAGTATATGAGTTGCTGGGTAGAGTTAAGGCTCCCCAGCTACTCGTCGTAAATGCCTGTCCTCCTTGCCAGAGGAAAATCTTCTCGACGAAGTCTCCCAACTCGGGGTCGGGCGAAGCGCGGCTTGTGGGCCCGCCCGACTGGGAGTCGGGCGAGGCGGAGTCTGTGGACCCCACCCGACTCGGGGTCGGGCGGGGCGGAAGTCGTGGGCCCGCCCAACTGGGGGTCGGGCGAGGCGGAGTCTGTGGACCCCACCCGACTCGGGGTCGGGCGGGGCGGAAGTCGTGGGCCCGCCCGACTGGGGGTCGGGCGAGGCGGAACTTGTATGTGCCCTCGGGGTCGGCCGTGGGCCCCTCGAGCGCTCTGTTGTCGTGTACCTGTTCCTGTGGGCCCTACACAATTAAGCTGAGACGGTTAGCAGGATTAAGTATCCTAGATCAGGATACCCTGATTTAGGTATCCGTCACTCCTTCACCGGACTAAAGGCAAGGCAAAGCGGAACGAGAGTTCCGGAGCGGGTCTGTCTGCCCCGCACGACAAGAAGCAAAAGCAGAAGAAGAAGAAGGGCGGCGATCAGCAACGCCGCAACGACGCGCTCGTCGCGGCCGTCGAGCGTAAGCAGAAGAAGCCGGCCGTCGACAACGACGGCAAGAACCAGCATTTCGAAAAGATGCTGGAAGCGCCGTGCCCTAACCACGCCTACCCCGTCAAGCACGCCCTCAAGGATTGCGGGCTCATGCTAAAGTTCCTGGGCGCGAAGGCCAAGAAGTCCGACCCCAAGGATTCTGACTCCAGGGACGACGGGAAGGACGACAAGGAGGCGGACGGTGGATTTCCGAAAACCACCGGCTGCCTCATGATCTTCGGAGGCGAAGGAGTCAGCTCCTCCAAGCGGCGCCAGAAGCTGGAGCGCCGAGAGGTGTACGCCGCCGAGCCGGCGACTCCGGCCTTCCTCAAGTGGTCCGAGGCGGCCATCACCTTCGACCGCGGCGACCACCCCGAGTACGTGCCGCGTCCGGGGCGGTACCCACTCGTCGTCGACCCCATCGTCTCCAACAAGCGCCTATCCAAGGTATTGATGGATGGTGGTAGTGGCTTAAATATTTTGTACGCAGAGACCCTCGATGCCATGGGAGTCAGTCGCTCTCGCATCCGACCTTCGGGCGCACCCTTCCATGGGGTCGTGCCCGGAAAGACGGCCATGCCGCTCGGGCAAATCGACTTGCCCGTCACCTTCGGCACGCCGATCAACTACCGCACAGAGGTCCTCACCTTCGACGTGGTGGACTTCCCCGGCGCGTACCACGCGATCCTTGGTCGGCCATGTTACGCGAAGTTCATGGCCGTCCCCAACTACACCTACCTCAAGCTCAAGATGCCGGGGCCGAGAGGTGTCATCACCGTGAGCACGTCTGTTCAACGTGCTTACGAGTGTGAAGTAGAGTGCTGTGAGCTGGCAGCGGCGCTCATCAACAAGCCCGACCTCCCGGAGGTCGCCAGCGTGGAGTCCGAGGAGACGCCGACTCCGAAGAAGGCTTCCGGCTCGTTCGAGCCATCCAAGGACACCAAGAAGGTTCCCCTCGACCCGTCCGACCCCGAGGGGAAGACGGTCATCATCGGGGCGACCCTTTCTGCCAAATAGGAAAGCGCGCTCGTCGATTTCTTCGCGCCAACAAGGACATCTTCGCGTGGAAACCCTCGGACATGCCAGGGATTCCAAGGGAAATCGCCGAGCACTCCCTCAACATCAAACCGGGATCGAAACCGGTCAAGCAGAGGTTGCGCCGATTCGACGAGGAAAGGCGCCGAGCCATAGGCGACGAGCTGGCAAAGCTCCTTGCCGCCGGCTTCATCAAAGAAAAGTATCACCCCGAGTGGCTCTCCAATCCTGTACTTGTTAAAAGAAAAATGGGAAATGGAGGATGTGTGTTGACTACACAAGTCTCAATAAGGCATGCCCAAAGGACCCGTTTCCTTTGCCACGCATCGACCAAATTGTTGACTGGACCGCAGGGTGCGAAACCCTGTGTTTCCTAGACGCCTACTCGGGCTATCACCAGATCCCACTAAAGATCGGTGATCAAGAGGCAACGGCGTTCATCACTCCCTTCGGCTCATATTGTTACGTTACAATGCCGTTTGGGTTAAAGAATGCCGGCGCCACTTACCAACGTTGTATGATCAAGTGTTTCGGTGATCTCATCGGACGGATCGTGCAAGCGTACGTGGATGACATCGTAGTCAAATCCATGCGAACCGACGACTTAGTCGCCGATCTCAACGCCGTGTTCCAACGGCTAAGAGAGAATGGCATTAAGCTCAATCCCGAGAAATGCGTTTTCGGGGTCCCAAAAGGGATGCTCCTGGGATACTGCGTTTCACAACGCGGCATCGAAGCCAACCCAGAAAAAATCGAAGCCATCGCGAAGATGGGGCCGATCAAAAACCTGAAAGGCGTACAGAAGCTGACCGGCTGCTTAGCCGCACTCAGTCGATTCATTTCCCGACTCGGGAAAAGGGGTTGCCACTCTATCGTCTCCTCAAGAAGTCCGACAACTTCGTCTGGACAGCCGAGGCACAAGAGGCTCTGATCATCTCAAGGCCAGACTCTCTAGCGCCCCGATTCTCGCCTCTCCGACCGAGAAGGAGCCCTTGTTGCTCTATATAGCGGCGACAACGCAGGTGGTCAGCACCGCCCTGGTAGTGGAGCGGACGGA